>CM074722.1:125443228-125833228 GCA_037306005.1 Rhinophrynus dorsalis
TCAGTCTTTTCAGAAATCGGGGATAGTGGTACATTGTGCCATTATCCCTGCTTTTCCCTCTAGGGAGGAAACCTGGTAGCATAGATCATGCAGTTATAAAATAGTAATAATAAAATGCCAGTTTAAAGTATTCTGCCCTAACATTTGTTTCCCCTTTAAAACAGGTAAGGGCAGACATCTACAGTCTTTAACAATAATTTGGCTTAAATGTTTTACATTAAATCTAACTTTATAAATGTTTACATATCTGGGGAAGCATTAATTTAAAAGGATAGTAATGTTTCACAAAAACAGCAGCTCCAAATAATCTTCATAGTACTTGGTCCATGGAGAGTGTTATTTCAATACTGAGTTGTAGTTCAAGCGTAATTAAGTGATAAAGTTTCCTCCTCCTGCCCCTTTTACCTAGTGTAAGCCACCTTCCCTCAGATGTGGAATCTGGTTGTGGAACCAGACCGCTCACAGCAAGGGACAATCTTCTTATTGTGAGCATAAGGAAAACCCTGCCCCCCCCCCCCCGACAGTCTTTTCAGGTTCACTTCACTGAAGACTGTCCCTCTCTGCGATCCATCTGGACAGTCTTGCAACTCTGAGGTGAGCAGTGTTACATCAGTAAAAGGGATGGGAGTGGGATACTTAATCATTCAGTTACTCTTGAACTACAACTCTGACTGTACCGAAATAACACTGTCTATGGACCAAATATTATGAAGATTAAGTGGAGCTTCTTTTATTGTGAAACATTACTATCCCTTTAAATTAATTTTAAATCGGTAATTTTTATCCACATTGATAGCAAGGGGAAAGTACAAAATAAAAATAAGCATCAGTTGTCCTGATGAGATCACTGCACAATGATTTGCAAAGTTACAAAGGGATACATTGTACTTCATCTCACACCACACTGACATTCGAAAGGTTTCACATTTTCAGCTTCTTTTTAAAAGATGCTGGGAAATTTAGTTTTTGCAGGGTCGCTTTTCCTTGTTCAGGATGATGGTATGTGAGAAGGGTCTGTGTAGATATAGATCATTGACGCACCTCTCACCTTGAATCCCGCCTTCAATTTAATCCGTATTGTCCCTCCTTCATTTACCTCTCATCATGCACTGTGCTACATATTGTCATTCTGTACAGCTTTCCATATTTAATCTAACATGAATTTCTTTAATGCCATCTCCTGCCTTAGTTGTTATTAGCGGGAGTATGTTTCACTATGGGAGGGCTTGGAACGTGGGTTAAAGGTACCAGGGAGCTTTGCATCTGGCATTACACACCTCACTCGTACCAAGAGACAATACAGAAAAAATTAGCCATTTTGTCAGTAGTGTGGGGATGGGGCAAGAGAACGTACCTGGTAAGTCCCGGAAGTCTGGGTCTCCATGAGGCTGCACACCGTTCGGAGACTTCGGAATCGTTTAAAAAAAAAAAAAAAAAATAAATGTACCACAGGCGTTAAGATGACAGCCGTGTACGCATGCAGCTGTCACTAAGGGGTTAATACTAGTGTTGCTTTGTCCCTTAATCAATAACTTTTACATTTTAGCTGTAAGACTGTATTTGTTGTTTTTAGGTTAAAGCGAAACTACCACCCCTTAGCACCATGGGCCAAAATAATTCCCCATCTAGCGACTAGCTGCTCAGTAGTGCTAGTCGCCAGAATTTTTACCGTGTTCAAGAGATTTATTGTCTTCTCCCGGACTTTCCATAGTGACGTCTGCACTGCCGTTCCCAGCCGGCTGTAAGAGGCGTTGCTAGGAGCTGACTGACTGGAAAGATGCCTGTGTGCCGTCCTGCCTGTCAGTCCCGGAGAAGTCTACAAATCTCTTGAACACAGTAAAAAATTTTGGCGACTAGCGCTACTGAGTAGCTAGTCGCCAGATGGGGAATTATTTTGGCCCATGGCGCTAAGGGGTGGTAGTTCCGATTTAACGCAACATATAAATCTGTGCGAAAAGCTGAATTTATGCTTGTGGGAAACCAGGCTTTCTACACATACAAACCAAAATATATACTAGTGCAGGGGTGGGTAAACAGGCCCTCACACTATGGAAACCACAACGTCCATTACCCTTATCCAGAGACCGGCCCAGCTTGCCCATCCTTGCCATATAATATGGAAAGAGAAAACAACAAAGAGCATGTGTTGGCTGACTGGGCATGATGGGAGTTGTAATCCTCAACAACTGGATGGCCTCAGGTTGCAAACCCCCGTACTAGAATCATTCTTAAATAGCTGAATAGCAAAATGTTAGAGAATGCCTGGCCCTTTCAGATTGTTTAATTCCCCATAACCTTTGACATGGAAACATTTAACCAGGGAGTTTTATGTATTAAGAAATGATCATAAACTTAAAGGAACAATAACAAATAAAATGATCTGGGTTATATACACCAAAAGGAACACAAATACCTAAATATGATCTTGGTTATATACATGAAAAGGAACATGAATACCTAAATATGATCTGGCATTATACACACTTAAATTCTTTGTACTCCTGGATAACCTCTGTATAAAACTATCTGTTTTCTGCAGCCTAAAAACTACTATTTATCTTGATAAGGTGTTAACCCTTTGAGTGCAAGAGGGTTACACAAGGCATTGCAAAACAATGCGTTGCGTACCCCTCTGGCACTCAGAGGGTTAAAGCGGGACTTTCATTAAAATTAAAGTGCTCCCCAAATCATTATTAACACAGTGATATGCATATAAATACTTTTATCATCCTGAATAAGGCCGGCATTATTGAGAAATGCAGCTTGTTCGGCAGGTAGACGCTCTGTGCACATGCACTGTCAGTCCCTTCCTGTACTGTAAGGTACTATAGAACTACCCCCTCACCAATCCTGGAGGAGACCAGGACAGACAGCTCAGTCTCACAGATGTCTTTTTGTCAAGATGTCTGCACTGTTGCCCGCAGATGCCTGCCGAAAAAGTTGTATTTCTCAATAATTCCAGGCTTATTCAGGATAAAACTAGTATAGATACGCTTATTGCTATTTGAATAATGATTTGAGGGGCACTTTAATGAAAGTTCCGCTTTAAGGTGTGATTGATCTGCATTGTCTTTAAATGAACTGAGATAGGGTTACAGCCTTTATGAATAGAAAAGCAGTGCTCACTAATACATATACAATATTTACATACCCAGTTAACCAATATAGTTCCATACAGAACAGTCTACACATGCAAGTTTAGATTTACAGCTGTCATCTGGAAGTTCATGATATCTAACATTAAGTAACCCAATTTCATTTTAAATGTTGGTGTCCCTTTACAGACCCTGTACTTCATTGTAGCATCTGTATCCACTTGATGCCACTCTGTACTTTTTTTTTTTTTTTTGATGTACTAACCGATTTCCGGAGCTCAAGTTAGCTAGGATAGAGGTCGGGGGATGAATGCGCAGACTGACATATTGCAGTATTATTTTTTTAGAGAGGGGAGATTTATTTTAAATATTCGGTCACTGTGTTTGTTTCTGTCACCAATCTCTATTTTTAGTTCATTTGGGGGGTAATTAGTGGTGGGGGAGATAGAGTGTGCAGCAGTTAACATATGTTTGTGGTTTGGACCTGGGAGTGTTTGTTGATTTATTATTTTAATATTTCAGATTTATGTGGATTGTGGACTGCCATTCTCTACCTATTGGATTTGGCACATTCAGTGCTATAGGTGGGGACTGGTGAGATACACTCAACATATTCTCTTTTTTGTATAATGCCGAGAGGGATGTGTTTTGACCAAATGTGTTGGTCATTTTAATATTTTAATAAGCTAACTCTCTCTCCTACTTTTTTTTGTCATTTGTCATTCAGCAAAGATTATATTGTGTGGTTCCTTGTGTAGCTTCACACTATTATTTGGTTTTGATGTTGTTTTGTTTTTTGCAAGTGGGGAATTTTGTGTGCAATAGCGACAGGTATTTATAGGGCGCATTGAAAAATGTTATCGTACTTGATAATTATTTAGCAGCAATTAAAAAAATATTCTATATAATAATAATTCGCTAGGATGTTTGTCAGAAGCCATCATGCTCAATAGAGACTGCTCTCGTTAGGGAAGTCTCTACTGCGCATGGTTACATTGTGTGAGTAAGGCAACGCAAGACTTCTAGTGGAGCAGTGAGGTAGTGGACGCTTAACCCTTTGAGTGCCCGAGGGGTATGCAAAGCATTGGAAAGCAATGTGTTGCGTACCCTTCTGGCACTCAAAGGGTTAACATTACCCGGACCTTGGCCCGTATACACGGGCTTTTACACTAGTATAAATATATATGCATGATAAGCAACTTGCATATGCTTCAGTCTGTGAAATAGGTGAGGAGTTGGTCTATTCTGCTTATTTTAACTCCTGCTAGATACCTTTTTGCATCTCTTTATTTAATAAATCTTTGGATGCTTGCATTAGATTGCTGTGCAAGCTTTGTGCTCTCACTACACCTGTGATACAAGGGTAGGAGAGACGTGGACTCCTACTCTTACCTTCCTTGTCCAACATATCCGATTGTAAATGCCTTCTGCATTTCGTTATGTTGCCAGTCACTTGCAAGCTGGATTATATCACTTTGGGACTTAAAGGGATAGTATTACTTCAAAATTACTATTCCTCATATTGTAGCCCTTAATAAACTGAGTTAAATGACACCAGTGGCATCTCTCAAACCTTTATGGTTTAAGAGATAGCCGCTTTCAAAGTTTCCTCTCCCCTGCTGTCAGTGTTCTGCTGCCAGCAGGGGAATCTGGTCTCTGAATCAAGAGGAGGCTCTTCAGCAGTGCTGATATCTCGTTATGGAAGGAAAAATGATTAACTGAAACAGTCTTGTATGTGTGCTTGGTAACCAAGCACACGTAGAAGATTGTTTCAATGAATCATTTTTCCTTCCATAATGAGATATCCGCTCTGTTTAAGAGCCTCCACCTGTCCCGGGACCAGATTCCCCTGCTGGCAGCAGAACGCTGACAGCAGGGGAGAGGAAACTTTGAAAGTGGCTAACTCTTAAACCATAAAGGTTTGAGAGATGCCACTGGTGTCATTTAACTCAGTTTATTAAGGGCTACAATATGAGGGATAGTAATTTTGAAGTAATACTATCACTTTAAAGGGATAGTATTACTTAAAAAATACTAATTCCTATGTTAATGCCCTTGAATAATAGTTTGAGAGATAACCGCTTTCAAAGTTCGCCCCTGGCTGGCGTCAGCATTCTAGCTGACAGCAGCATTCTAGCTAACAGCAGGGGAACCTTCTCCTGAGATCAGCCGGCGGCTCTGCAGCAGAGCCGAGATCGCATTAACAAAAAATAAATCCTTCATTTAAAAGGTCTTCTACATGTGCTTGCAAACCAAGCACATGTAGAAGACCTTTTAAGTGATGGATTTCTTCCTTATTAACGCAATCTCGGCTCTGCTGCAGAGCCACTGGCTGATCTCAGGAGAAGATCCCCCTGCTGTCAGCTAGAATGCTGACGCCAGCCAGGGGTGAACTTTGAAAGCATTTTTCATCTTTATTCAAGGGCTTTAACATAGTATTACTTAAAAAAGACTAATTGCTATCCCTTTAAGTGTTTTTAAAAGCAATTCTTCGGAGAGAGTGCTCTTGTTATTAAATAAACATTAATCAAATAAATGTCTATCAACTTACAATAAGCTGCATTTCCTGACAAACCATCATGAAGGAGATTTACCCAATGAAAGCCAGTGGGGTGTGCAAAATGATGAGTTGTAAAGCCCTCTGCCAATCAACGGATTAACTGTGTGATGTTTTGCTTACCTCCCTGTCTAGTACACAGGGTTAATGTTGAATCACGGGAGCCAGCAATGCATTGCAACGTGATTTCCTACAGATTAGCTTCATGCTGTGCCAGCACTACAGACTGGGAGTTACTGAGTGCTGCCTGAGCAGAACCCATGGATCAGAGCAGTTTAATGCAGGCCCTGAACTGACTTGCCAACTCTGCCTCTAGGACAGCTGTAATCAATCCTCTAGGCCTGTGCTGCTCTTGGCACTGCCCTGCTACAAGTCTAGGAATGCAGTCCACAGGGTACGCAAGCATTGTGGGGCAAGAATGAATGAGTTCCTGGGAAGGATTCCCTAAGGGAGGAGGTGCAGAGGAATGGGGTATTGCGTAGAGGGGGGTGTTGGGACATGCACAGGCAGTACGTTACATGTTACTTTACTCTCTGACTTCCAGAGAAATGGCTTGTTTATAATGATCATGAGACCAAAATAGCACAAGCGTAGCTAAGGACACAGTGACATAGCAGCCTGTTTATGTCACTGATTATGAGAGGTGCCATGCTGTTGCACTGATGAGACCCTGCCAGTATATGCGTAAATGCATAAATGTTTTTATGTCCTGGTGTTTCCATGTAACCCGTATTGCTTTCAGGAGGCCTATGTGTGACTGCTATGGCAGCGGTTCTTGGGAGCAACTTCCTGATGACATGTCATGCAAGTGATGGTTTAAATAAATGATGCATATAGTAAGGTCTAACCTGTAGCCCACGTGCATTGATTGGACTGCAATTCCCATCATCCATAGCCAGCTATTGACTGGCTGAGTGTAGTTCAACAATCTGAGTGGCTCCTGGCGGCAGACTCTGACTCCCTGGCTTAGTCCCTTTTTCTGACTCCTGACAAAAGTAAGTGTAAATCACACCACTGCAGTAACGAGTCTGAGACTGTAAGTCTAACTTGCACATCCCTTGGGTCCTAAATAGGAGGCACAGTATTAATGCCACTACTATTATTAACATTTATTCCCTTTGGACTGCCTTGATTGCATTGTCTCTACATTGACCGCCTTTTCACTAAGTTGATTTTCTTGTCACTGCATCAATCCCATTTGATGGTTGACGTTTAACCCTTTGAGTGCCTGAGGGGTGCACACCTCTGGCACTCAGTTAAATTATAACAGCTGAAGAGCTACAGATTGCCCACTCTTGTCCCTGTATACTTCATGCTTAAGGTCCTACATCAACACAAGTAGCAATCCTAATTAACCCTAACGTGCAAATCAGTATCTCTCCAGCTTCTCGAACCCTTTAGAGACCAGAAGGATACCCAACGCATTGCCTTAAGATCCCCCAATGGACACAAGACCCCAATATAATGAATGTGGATGTGTTCTTTTTTTTGGGGGGACAGCATTTTATCTTTGGACCCAGGCAGCACAATGTCTTGGGCCGGCACTGTGTGCCTGTGGTACATTTAGGAAGTTTTCTGTGCTGTGCATTGGCAGGAGTTGGATGTGCTCATAGGTGTAACTAAGGGTGTCTGAAATATAAATCTGGTTGTGCCCCCAACAGATTTATGACTGCAGCTTGCTCACCCCTAACTGTGCCCATGCATGATAAGATTGTGGTCTGAAAGAGAGCAATCTAAATGCTGAGTGAACAGATTGAAGTAGTGGCAGTCTGATCACATGAAATTCGTATAGGTTATTTACCACTTTGAGGAAAAAGACTTCTTACAGTCCCATACACAGATTGCTGCAATCTGGACTGTTAAAGTGGAACTTTCATTAGTAAGACACTCTGTCCCATATTATTAGTGCAGTGTAATGGTTTCTAGATCTGTGGGTTGTTTTTATTTTAAAGGGACAGTAATGTCCCATAAAAAGTATTCTCGTTTTGTAGATGTTAAAGGGATAGTAATACCTGAAAATAAGTTTATTTTATATTGTAGCCCTGGAGTGATGTCATTGCTCCACCCTTCAGATTTGGAATTCGGTCACCAGACCGGCAGTGCCTCTCCAAAAGTGCTGAGATCATGATCTTTAAAAAGAATTTCTTAATTGGAATGGTCTACAAAGTGTGCTTTCAAGCCAGGCACACTTTGTACACAGTTCCAATGAAGTAGTTCATTTCAAAGATCGTGATCTCGGCACTGCTAAAGAGCTGCTGGTTGCTATGTGGACCGAATTCCAAATCTGTCCACTAGATGGCAGACTTGGCTGAAACAGCAAGGAAAAGTGAACTATACTATATTTTACATATGAATATCTCCCAAACCATAAAGGTTTGGGAGATAAGACTTATATCATCTTTCATGGTTTTTTAAGGGCTACAATATAAAATAAACTTATTTTCAGGTATTACTATCCCTTTAAAAAAATAAATCATGTGGCACAAATCCTATCTCTCGCTATGGTTTGAGAGATATTCGCATAGAAATTTTCCCAGCTCACAGCAGGAGATTCAAGTTGGCCAACTTGAAGAGGCTCTGCAGCAGAGCCGAAATCTTGTTCTTTAAAAAGAAGTACTTCATTGGAACGGTCTACAAAGTGTGCTTGCAAACCAGGCACACTTTGTAGACCTTTCCAATGAAGTCATTCTTTTTAAATAACGCGATTAAGCTCTGCTACAGAGTCGCCGGCTGGTCCCGGACCGGGATCTCCTGCTGTCGGCACAGTGCTGATGTCAGGAGAAGGGGAGGCGTGGGGGAACTTTACAGGCGAATATCTATCAAACCATAAAGATTTGAGAGAGAGGATTTGTGCCACATAATTTATTTTTTTTACCCCCTACAAAGCAAGAATAATTTTTTATGGGACATTGGTGTCCCTTTATGTCCACAGTAAATGAGAAAATTGCTTTCAGACATTCCTGGGACTCATTTCCGCATTCTGTGGCACAGGCTAACTGCGGCACAGGACTTCCCAGTCCTGAAATTCTCCTCCAATCTCCCTCCCAGCTCTACCAGGGAGCGTGTTCACGTGTCCCTTTGTAGTGATGTGCATCATGTCTGTCTTTACAACAAGCTCTGTTTATCATCCTACTGAGCTTGCAACACACATCTGGTTACTGAATGGTTCTGAATTTAGTATGCCAACTGTTGGGGTTCCGGGGGTTATACTCTAAGGTGTGCTACTATGGAGATGACATCTTCAGTGATATCTCTTCTCCAATTCTATTGTTATCCTGTGGAGCCAAAGCACTACGTTCTCTAAACCTGGAGAAATCTTAATGCATTGGCTCCAGAGAATAACATAGGACTTGGAGATTTTTTTTAAACTGGAGAAGTCCTCTCCGCTTTTTCACCGGTTTTATGACCTTTTTAACACACTTTAGTGCATCCACCCCCCAGGTGTTGGCGAACACAACTCTTATCCTCTCCAACCTGTCAAAGGCTAGGTTACGAATAATGGAAGTAGTTAACCCAAACAGCTAGAGTGCCAAAAGTTGCCTACTCCAGGTGTCCAGTCAATTTTGACATTACTTCTTGATGGACCATAATGTATAGTGTGCATGTACCTTAATATTGCCTCTTATCCATCAATTTTAGACATATCCATGGTCATTACACACATCCCTTTTATAACTGCAAATCCTGCAATCCGCTTCTTCCACATACAAATGTCACACATAAAATACACCTAGATTTTTCCAGCCACAGTCCTTCCTGTGGTTTATCCCATAGGGCACATCTGTGCCAATTTTCTTGCATCTTGTTGCAGTTAGTCTCCCCCATGTGATAGGATATATACTTATTTCCCATCTTGTCTTTGTCAGTAATAGTGGCTATGTTCTGCGTGTGCTGATCTCTTTGGTGTAAACAGACCCAAGACACGAGGGAACCATTTCCAAATGCTCTGTTCACTATATCTACAAATAGGGAAAAATTATTAAAAATGTTTTTCAAGCTGTAGTGCTTTTCTTTAGATCCTTGAATACCCAAGAGTTGTTCAATACGTTGGGTTGTACACCTTTCTGGTTTCAAAGGATGGAATATGTTGTTTCCACTTCACCTTGAATTTCATGTTTTCAGTTTCCTTTTTCAGCTTCACCTGAATATAAGAGGTATTTATTCAGAAGGCTAACCTCCTAAATTTTAAGAGTTTTTTGTGAGGAAAAAATGTCACTAAATTTAAAGCCACATGTATAAATTGCAACAAACAAGCATACAACAGAGAGGTATTGCAGCTCCACTCAAACCGCTTTGTCAAATATACCTACACAACCCCTGCATTCCCTCGGTGATGCTATCATTAAGGGGATTTACAGTGGCGGATTTGATGGACAGCTCACAGGGGTGTCAGTCAGATGTTGTTGGCTGATTATTACGTTGACCAGCTATTGAATGAATCGTTGAGGTGAGCAAAATATATAAATCTAATCATCTGAGTAAACACTGCACAGCATCCCCATAAGCCAAACTGCTGCTAAAACCACCTTGCATTCTACGTTGAATACTTGAAAGTTTCAAAAAAGCTGTATTCAGGCTGCTTGGCATGTGGAAAAAATAGCACTAGCAATTTGGTGCACAAAAGAAAAGGTGGCTGGTAGAAGATATAGGAGTCCAGCAACAACTAGAGGGCCTCACATACCCACAACTGATCTATATACATTCTCCATTTCACTGTCTCTTAAAATTCCTAGTTGAAACCTAGAAATTCTCTGACTCAAAATCTTTATTTCCTAACACTAGTTATCGGGAACACAACCAGATCAGTTTTTCAAAATATCCATGCTAAGCAATCCGTTGCATATCCCTCTGGCACTCAAAGGGTTAAAGGGATAGTAATACTTAAAAATTACTATCCCTCATCTAGTAGCCCTTCACAAACTGAGTAAAATTAGCCCAGCGGCATCTCTCAAACCTTTATGGTTTGAGATATATCCTCTTTCAAAGTTCCCTCTTCTCTGATGTCAGCATTCTAGCTGACAGCAGGGGAATCCGGGACCAGCGGAGGCTCTGCAGCAGAGCCAAGATCGCGGTAATAAAAAAAGAAATCCTTAACTTAAAAGGTCTTCTATGTGTGCTTGCAAACCAAGCACACTTAGAAGACCTTTTTAGTGAAAGATTTATTTTTTTATTACCGTAATCTCTGCACTGCTGCAAAGCCGCCGGCTGATCCCAGGAGAGGATTCCCCTGCTGTCAACTAGAATGCTGACGTCAGGGGAAAGGCAAAAAGAGGGAATTTGAAAGTGGATATCTCTCAAACCATAAAGGTTTGAGAGATGTCGCTGGGCTCATTTTACTCTGTTTTTGAAGGGCTACAAGATGGGGAATAGTAATATTTAACCCTTTGAGTTCCAGAGGGGTACGGAACGCATTGCTTTGCAATGCGTTCCGTACCCCTCTGGAACTCAAAGGGTTAAGTATTACTATCCCTTTAAGAATAAAATATGCCTCAAAAGTCTCATGGCGGTTATGAACTGGTAGGAAATTGTAGAGGATACAAGCCTGTGTGGTGTTTATAAAACCACAAAAGACAGCTGGGTGGATAATGCAGCCTGATCTTTTGCTAGGAGCAGTTGTGAAGGGAAGGGAGTGTATACAGTGACAGCTGGGAGATGAAAGGTTTCTATCACTAACCAACAGGAATTCAAGGACTGTGCTATATACTGTGTTTTTAAATCCTACTCTGTCTTACTTTACTTTGACTCTGGTATGTAATGTAGTTATTTTTTCAGTTTCCACATCTTGGAATACTGGGGGTTTCTTTTCGCCTGCAAATGGGTTTTACAAGGAAACCTACCACTATATGAATAAGTTCTTAACTTAAAGTGATAGTAATGTTTCAAAATAAAAGCATCTCCAATTAATCTTCATAGTATTTGGGCCATGGAGAGTGTTATTTCAATACTGGTAGAGTTGTAGTTCAAGAGTAATTGAATGATAAAGTATTCCCCTCCCACCCCTTTTACTGATGTAACACTGCTCCCCTCAGAACAGAAAGGTGGTGTCCAGAAGGCTTGCAGACATGTTAATTGAAGATTGCCCCTAAGTTAAAAATCTTTCAAGGGGGGCAGGGCTTTCATTGTTCTCACAGTAAGAAGATTGTCCCTTGCTGTGAGCGCTCTGGTCTTAAGACCAGATTCCACATCTAAGGGAAGATGACTTACACTAGGTAAAAAGCAGTGGGAGGGGGATACTTTATCATTCAATTGCTCTTGAACTACAACTCTGACAGCATTGAAATAACACTCTCCATGGCCCAAATACCATGAAGATTAATTGGAGCTTCTATTTTTGTGAAACATTACTATCCCTGTCACTCAAAGACAACTTTAGTTTGTTTTGAAGATAATTCAGATCTGCCTATTTGTTGTTCAAGCCTTTTTTTTCTTTAAAATTACATTTGTTTTTGAGAAAGAAACTTTTTTTTTTTTTTTTTTTTTTTGTGGTACTGTATGTTAATTCAATTTGATGCCAAATTTATCTCTTAACTCTGAGTGCCAGAGAGGTATTCAGTGCATTACGTTGCACCTCTCTGGCACTAAAAAGGGGTTACATATGCTTTTAGAAATGTGCCCAGCGCATGGGTCTTGTGTAGATTCTTTCATAGTAGTAGTAGTAGTAGTTTTGTGTGTGTGTGTGTGTCAGTACTGGCCCAGCACAGGCACTAATTAGCATAACGTGCCACCAAGAAATAAATATTAATGCTTCAAAAACAATTTATATTACTAATGGATATAACACAAAGTATAGACAGTTTTCAGTGGTTTTTTTTTTTTTTTTTTTTTTTTTTTTTTAAAGGGGACAGGTCCACTTGAACAAAAGGACTAACTTGTAGTGGACGTACCCTCATTATACTTTGTTGGAAAACCTCAAATAAATGTATTTATTCATATATTTCCATAAGTGCATGCACTCCCTTTTAAGAGCCAATTATGCCTACTGGAACATTTCCCTTTTAATGTTACTGGTCTGTTTTATAGTAGTAAAATACTTTGTGTTGTGGATATGGCCCTTAACCCTTTGAGTGCCAGAGGTCACGTGTACCAGCACGTCGGCAAAGATCAAAGCGGTCCTTATGGGACGGAAACGTCCCAGGACACTGGTCGTTAAGGTGTTAAACTCAGCTCTTCATGTTCTAAATCCATTGTACAAGACTCGGAGTGCAACTTTATTATAAACATTACTATCCCTTTATTGAATGCCTCTTGTTTTTTACTCATCTCTCTGAGTAAATCATTCCTCAGTGTTATTTGTATTGATGAATATATGTAATGGTAAATATGTAAATGGTAATCAGATCACCCACTAAGACGTCACCCCTTCTGCTTTGCAGAGTGAAACAGCGGAAGTAGGCTTACTGCCCTAGAACTTTCAGTCTCCAGTGAATAAGGGTTAAAGTGATAGTATTACTTCAAAATTACTATCCCTCATATTGTAGCCCTTAATAAACTGAGTTAAATGACACCAGTGGCATCTCTCAAACCTTTATGGTTTAAGAGTTAGCCACTTTCAAAGTTTCCTCTCCCCTGCTGTCAGCGTTCTGCTGCCAGCAGGGGAATCTGGTCCCGGGACAGGTGGAGGCTCTTAAACAGAGCGGATATCTCATTATGGAAGGAAAAATGATTCATTGAAACAATCTTCTACGTGTGCTTGGTTACCAAGCACACATACAAGACTGTTTCAGTTAATCATTTTTCCTTCCATAACGAGATATCAGCACTGCTGAAGAGCCTCCTCTTGATTCAGAGACCAGATTCCCCTGCTGGCAGCAGAACACTGACAGCAGGGGAGAGGAAACTTTGAAAGCGGCTATCTCTTAAACCATAAAGGTTTGAGAGATGCCACTGGTGTCATTTAACTCAGTTTATTAAGGGCTACAATATGAGGAATAGTAATTTTGAAGTAATACTATCCCTTTAAGTGCAAAATACAGTGCAAAAGTACAGATTAACCCAACCCCTTAAGGTTCAAAAGGCTTGCAGAGCAATGCTTTTGCTCGCCCCTCTGGTCTTTAAAGAGTTACGCTTAAGTTAAAAGTGCCTTAGAGATTACGAGCAGCACCTTGTTTATCTAAGAAACAAAACATTCCTTGAGGGTTTCTTGTACTTTTCCAGACTATCGGCATAAGCCAGTAGATTGCAATATATTGGTTAGATATTTGTCTGAGCTAGAGAGCCGCAGGGTGGTACTGATTGATACAGTTCTGAAAGATAAAGATGTAAATGATTAATCTTGGAACTCAGTGAGGTGACTTGGGAGCGGTTTGATTTTTTTTTTTTTTTTTTTTTTTGTTCTTGCTGCTCCCTTTTTGTCTTACACTTTAACAGAAAACTGAATCTCACTTAACCTCTTTAGTACCACAGGGATGTGCACCACGTTGTTTTGCAATGTTTTGTGCACCCCCTTGCTCTGAAGTGGTTAAGAGCTTCGTGTTTCTATAGGTTTTGCTCCTGTGTAGTAGTGACCTTGGGAATCCTATATAATAATTTGCTAAATCGTGTGTAACACCGCGACATGCGCAGTAGACACTGCTGCGCGTGCTGCAGTCATGCGCAGTAGAGACTGCCTGTGCCGCGGGCAGTCTCCACTGTGAGTGACTGCCCCACAACCGGGTGGAAGTGGCACTGTGGTCCGTGTAACGGGCTGTTCAACTAGTATTATATATTTAATTGTCTTGTCACCTGAGGAGATATGCACTATTGTCAGAAAATCCTCAGCGAGATAAATACTTTACTTCCTGTGGTATGCTGTGGAGCCTCTTTTTCAAGTTGGGGAAATCTTAGTACATGGGCTCCATAGAATAACACAGGAATTGGGTAGTTAATCTTGTGCTAAATTGTAATGAAATTAAAAACCAAACTGCACAATATGAGAATTTATTCTATGCAATCCAGTTACCGTAATAACCTACCTTACATTTTGCTTCAGAAAAAGTGTTAAAAGTCTGCCTCAGTGCAAAAGATAAGGTAAGGATCAGAACATTTGGCAGCAATTCACATTTTTATCATTGAGTAGAATTAATATCTAGGGCTGATTGTCCCTATCTGAGGGGGCAAATGGCCTGTAGAACTTAGTTTGGACATCCCTGCCTCAGTGAATCTCCTCCCTGGATACAACAACCCTTTCTAGCCTCATACTAATGAAAAAATAAGTGATTCAGCTGTCTGGATTTTCGATCACTGCACGTCGTACTGTTACCATATGTCAAAAGGAAGCATTTTCTTGGAAGGGTGGGATAGTTGATGTACTAAGGATTTTCTAAATACAAACAATCCCACAGAGAAAATGGGATAATAGAGAAAACACGTTGCATTGTCAGAAGTTTATTCAGTGAGACAAGGGCATGTGGTTTAGGCTCTCACTGAAGAACAGTAGCAATTCTGGAGGAAATTAACTACACCGTTGGGGACACAGAAATAACCAAAACAGTAACAAACACAAAACAAATTCCCATTAACCCCTTAATGATGAGCGGTCCAGGGAAACAACCTTCCCTTAAGGACCGCTTTGATCTATGTTGGTGCACCTGCATACGTGACGATGTGTACCGGTGCACCAAACTGGGGTCTGAGAGAGACTGCTCCGGTCTTGGAGCAGCCAATATCTGACCACACAAGTACTTATGGTGCTCCTGCAGGAGGTCTGTAAGCACAAAGTACGTAATGTGCCAGGACCGTCACTGGTCCTTCAGGGAAAGCAAAATGGTGATGGTCCTGGCACGTCACCAGTCATTAAGGGGTTCATTTAAATGGGGTATTTTAACCCCATGAATGCTAGAGAGGTCTCCAGCACAATGCAAAGCAATGAGTTGGAGATCTCTAGCCTAAATGTGTAAAAAGCCCCATGTAAATCTCTGAACATTTATTTGTCCCCATGGTGCAGTTTCTTTGTCCACAGATGTGCTCCACTTCATTTTAGTATATTGACCTCTCTGTATCCCAGATCTGTGCGCTTTAACCTATTGAGTACCAGAGGGGTGTGCAACACATTGCAAAGCATGTGTTGCACAACCTTCTGGCACTTACAGTTAATCCATAAAGGGCCTTGTATCCCACAGAGCAAATTGCACTGTACGCGCACACACTACAGACATAACCATAGACATAAACTGGGAGCAGGTAGTTCTGTGCACTTCCGTGTTTGTGTTACTTTAACCCCTTAACAACCCATGACGGTCCTGGACAGTCGTGGATTAAATGACAGCAGCGCACATCCATGCATGCTGCTGTCATTCATTCCAGGCTGAGACTGAGCAATCCAGTTCAGTCTCAGCTCTTCTCACTTGTGTGGGGTCATCTGATCACTGCAGCAGTGATCCCATGTACCGGCATTCTGAATGAATGAGGCAGTATGAAATGCATACTGCCTCAATGTCTCCCCCTTGCGTCACTGTACCTTACGATTGATGTAAGGGACCGAGAAGCAGAGAGGAGACACCTAGTGGGAAAAAAATGCAGCAGCTGGGGGTATTAACCCCTTCACTGCTGGTGCTGGAGGCTGGCTGGATACAGGTCAATTTCTGGCCTGCAAAATACACTTATGTTTAAAAAAAATAAATAAATGTCAAGAAACAATATTGGAAGTGTGATTGTGGAGCCATGTAATACACTCATACACACCACCAAATGTCATCAATAAAAAAGTGGGAAAAAGGGATATAGGGATTTTCACCCGGAGGGACAGTGCCCACTTAGAACTGCCCATTTTGTTGGTATGACTGACCAGTCATACCTTTCATGCAGTCTCCATAAAAAATTTAACCCATTGTGCCCAAATGATCACAAGAGAATTTTTTTATTTTTTTTTTACTGTTTTCCTTAATTTTACTAAAATAAATGGTGGTCTATCAATATAGGTGTGCTATCAAAAGAGAGCCCTATTTGTGTGCTAAAGAACAGTATATAATTTAAGTGGATTGAATAAAAGCCTTAGAGGGAAAATACTGTCGAACAAAGACATAGTCAAAAAGGTCAGACTTCCTCCAGTCCTTAAGTGAAATCCAGCTCAGATTTTCCTTAAGGGGTTAAAAAGAATGTTTTGTTTTTATTTACTTTTTTTTATTTATATTGGATTTAAACAGTAAATTAGTATTCAATTGGAGCATTAAAAACTTTTGTATTAGAAATCTGCATATAATATAGTTTTTGTGAAATTGACCTTTATTTGTTCTGTCGCAATGTCTCATTTTATGCAAATTTTAATATGTAGGTACAAAATGTATTTATTTTACAGTGAAATCACTAGTATAACCCCTTAACAACATGTGGACGGCAGTTAAGGACCGTAAAACTTTTTTTGCTCATTCGATTCAGGGATCCCCAAGCAACGCGCAGCCATGCGGGGGACCCTGAATTCCATGACTGTCCTGGTACGTCATCGGTCCTTCAAGCAAATCCAGTCATGACGTACCAGGACCGTCAAGGGTCCTTAAGGGGTTAAAGTGCAACTGCAATGTTCTCTAAGGCAGAATACATAATAAAAAATTGAGGGCTGTGCACCCTCCTTTTATTTTTTGTATTGTTAATTTATTGGGGAGGGGGTAAACTAACCACTTTGGCAACCAGGGGATCTGGATTTCACATATGACGTCTAAGGTTAAACAGTCACTTTCAAACAAATAGGCGAGGTTGAAAAACAAAAAAAAGCTTTGAAACCAGCTCTTGGCTTTTTTATACTGTAAAACAATTGTTTGAAATAAATAATTCTAAATATTTGTCATTTTATGAATATGAGCTAGTACTGGCTGGCAGGGTGTATCAACTGGGATGAGGAGCAGTATGTACTATCTAATTTGCAAAAACTTACAAATAAAGCAGAATCTCAATCTATTTAAAATAATAATACCCCCCCCCCCCAAATATAGTTTCTTTAGAAAGGTCTTTCAGACTGGATATTCCTCACTTGCTACACTGCCATCCCAATAGACAGCAAGTATTAGGTATGTGGACTGCACTTGCAGCATCTGCAACTTTAACTCAGGGACTTCAAACTGTTAAACATATCTTTATAAGTATAGGTACCCTTTAAAAAAAACCATTAAAGCATTCATTCTCAACCAGGACATGTTGCTGTGCCATGGGCGGTTGATTGGGGTGCCACTGGTTTCCTTTGAAGACTTTGAAAGAGAAAAAAAAAAAAAAAAGCATATCGTGCCTTTATATATAAATTTGAAACTCAAGATTTTCATTTTTATCACTTTTATTGAGAGAACGAAAAATAACTCTATATTTATGTATTTGTAGCCATCATTATTTCCTTGACAAATTACAAAAAAAAAAATGTGGTGTGCCCTGAGAGTTACAGATTGCATATTGGGGTGAAGATTAATCTTTTAGTGCAGTAGTTCTCTCCTTTTTTCTGTTTAAAAAGGGAACTATAACCACAGGCCAGGCAACAGTGCAGACATCTTTGCTTACATACATCTGCACTTCTGCAATGTCAGTCTCTGTCTCCTCTAGAAGGCGTTGCATGGTACTTTTAGGTACATGAAAGGACTGTCTGCACAGGCACACAGATTCCTCTACAGCGCTGTTGCCTGGCCGTCAGTCTCTGCAGAAATAGGATTTTTCAGTAATGCGGTAATTATACTGGCTAATACTACTATTGTTATGTTTATCGCTAAATGGGTAATTGTTGGAGAGAGACTTTATTTGGGGTGATAATTCTCCTTAAAGACAGAAAAAAAGAGAGCGCTACTGCACTAAAAGGGATAGTAATGTTTAATAATAAAAGCAGCTCTAATTAATCATCATAGTATTTGAGCCTTGGAGACTGTTATTTCAATTCTGTCAGAGTTGTAGTTCAGGAGTAACTGAATGATAAATTACCCCCCTCCCACTCCTTTTACTGATATAACACTGCTCACCTCAGAACAGCTGGGAGGTGCCCAGGTAGACTGCAGAGAGCGACAATCTTCAGTTAAGATAAGGGAATAAGCTGAAAAACCTGTCAAGGGAGGGTTTTAATTGTTCTCAGAGTAAGACGATTATCCCCTGCTGTTATCTGTTTGGTCTTGCAACCAGATTCCACATCTGAGGTGAGCAGTGTTACACTAGGTAAAAGGGGCGGGAGGGGGATACTTTATCATTCAATTACTCTTGAATTACAACTCTAACAGTTTTGAAATAACACTCTCTGTGGCTCAAAAAAAAATGACTTCCCCGCGACCAGCTGGCAGTGGCACTGTGGCCCATGTAACGGGCTCTTCAACTAGTATGTGTGTATATGTATATATGTATTATTATATGTTACTACCAAACAATATGTGATCACGGCGCCCAAACAATCACAAGATCCACCAAGATAACCAATGACACCGTAATATGTATCACTTCTATCCACAAAACCCGTTAGTGGAACAAGTTAATAATATCAAAAGCAAAAAACAAGTGGAGAGTGCTACTTATTTACTGTATAAATCAATGCAATTTTTTGTATCACAAACACTTGAATAAAACACTAATTAAAAATAGTATAACTATAAAGTCCATATAGCGCTGTTTGTGTTTAAAGTGATGACTCCGGAATTCCTGTTATATTATGTGCACATATTTAAATATTTCAGTCCCACTTGATTGAAGATATCAATTTTATCATCAATATTTGGATCGGAGAATGAGCACTTTAAATTAATATGTCCATTTTTTCTGTATCGAGCAGTTTCTCCCTATATTAATGATTTGTGAGTAGTTTAGGGATATTTCACTCACACCCTCTCCCGACTCCGGACTTTGGATATCCGGACTCCGGACTTTGGATATCCGGACTCCGGACTTTGGATATCCGGACTCCGGACTTTGGATATCCGGACTCCGGACTTTGGATATCCGGACTCCGGACTTTGGATATCCGACTAACAAACTGGTATGGCAACAGTATTTCTGTGTTACCTCGGGTCCTTGTGTGTCCGGTTGTATCCTTATCTCTTAACGGGCAGAGGAATGTATATGTTCCGGATAGACCTCCCATATTCACTCAAACACTGGTTTATCCATGTATTGCAACTCTGTATCGACAGTCTTAGACAGTGATTTATTATTGTATATTTGGCGCAAATGAAGAGATTCTCTGACGATTTTCCTACTGGTACACCTTAATTCCTCTAAGAGATACAGATACAACCGAACACGCAAAGACCAGAGGTGACACAAAAATACTGTTGTCATACCAGTTTGAAAAACCTGACGCTGCAACATGTAGAAATACCTCTGCTTTCCGAGTCCCCAACTGAAAGCTCCCTATAAACTGAAATCCAGGGAGCTCATTGTCAGGGCCATAAGTGGAAAAAAAAAATTAAGCTGTATCTTCTAGTACTGGAACCAGATTGCAGGTTCAGTGGGAGGAGGCCAGAAGGGGGATCTTTCTGTATTTAATATCTTTTGAACTACATAAAAGTAATTTGCTAATGCATAGTGCAATGTGTTAGATTTACAATAAAAAAGACTTGGCGATCTACTTTATTGCAAACATTACTATCACTTTAAGGTGAAAGTTCCACTTTAACTTAACTGAAATCTCGACCTAGCTAATTTTTTTTTTTTTTTTTTATAAATACAGTAAGATACAATAATACATACATTCTCCAGAGTTATCTGATGAAATATACATATTATCTATATTCTTTGAAAGCTAATTCTGTTTTCCATATTTTTACATCAGATCACAGTCACGAAGTCCAGAGTGGATTTCCTTGGCCTCTCCCGCTTGCAGCCCCACTCTATCTTGGAGGGTGGGCATGGGCAGGGCGGGGGAGGGCCCAGTGAGCTGGAAGAAGAGACAGCAACCGCTGGAGGAATCTCTGCGCCCAGCCCTCAGAGCGAGGCAGTCACCAATGACCTACAAGAACTGTCTCTGCAACCGGGAACCAACATGCAGATCCCCTGCTACAGGCCGAGACCCAGCTCCCCGCCACTGAGCGAAAGAAAGAATGGTGAGCATCATGTTCATAGGGGCATTGTCTGTTGCAAGCCTCCAGACATTGGACCCTTTGTTTTTAATGCCTAGGGAAAAAACAGCAGCCCAACAAGGCTGAAACGTACATCTGGGGGTTAACTGGTGTTTCCATGCGGAGGGGATTTGCATGTAATTTTGCAACTGGGCTGCACTTTTGGGTGGGATTAGTCTAATTTGTACATGGAAAGGTCTCCTCTATATTGGCACTAGAGAGTTGAAATGTGACTAGTTGTAGAACAAGCCACTTGTGGTTGTTAGTCCTTAGAGATATATAAATTTATTTTTAATATTTAATGGAACTATTAACCTTTTGAATGCTAGAGAGGTCTCACGCTCATTGTGAAGCAATGCACTGGAGACCTCTTTAGCATTCAGATGTAATCAATTTTCATTTGTCCCCTGTGGTGCAGTTAGAGTATTTTTGCCCCAGAATTGCTCCAATTTTGTCTTTGTGCATTCAACCTACAGAGACAGTTAAAGATATGACCATTTCCCCAAGCGTAGATTTGGCATTTTAATGACATCCCTTTTACTTATTTTAGAGGTATAGCTTACCTTAGTGAAATATTTTATGTATTAAGAAAGAGTGTGTCCTTGCTGTCTGAACAATAAGACTTTCGGGTTCCACCACATTTTACTCTGAGCTTGGACAGAAGAGAAGCCAAACAAAGCATGGTCTTCACAGTTCTGCTATTGTTAGTGTTCATCTGCAGTTGGTAACTAGACTTCTAATTAATTCAATGCCAAAAATAATCAACTGCCCCACCCCCACCCCCTTATGCTGACATCAGTCTTCTTTGCTCGGAAGTGAAGGAGGATCGCACTAGGGACAACATTCAGTATAAGGAAAAAACCTGCCCTTCTCTGTCAAGGAGGGCAAGGTCTCTCTTATACTGTATGAAGGAAGATTGCACCACATTGCGATATGTCTGTCAAGATCTGAGGGGAGGTAGCTTCCTGTACTGTAAAGGGGTGGGAGGAGGACAGTTAATATAATTGCAAAGAATATATAGTGATTTCAGCATGAACAACCTATCGGAGCATTTATACACACTAATAAGGGGGAATTGTAGCTTCACTGGAATGTAAACATTAATAACCCTTTAATTCAATAGGCATTTTAGGCATTTTCTTTTTATTTAATTTAAAGTATTTTACTGGGAAGAATACATTGAAATGAATCTAGTGTCCAGGTGTGTGTGTGTGTGTGTGTGTGTGTGTGTGTGTGTGTGTGTGTGTGTGTGTTTCTGTGTGTGTGTTTCTGTGTGTGTGTTTCTGTGTGTGTGTTTCTGTGTGTGTGTTTCTGTGTGTGTGTTTCTGTGTGTGTGTGTGTGTTTCTGTGTGTGTGTGTGTGTTTCTGTGTGTTTCTGTGTGTTTTCTGTGTGTTTTCTGTGTGTTTTCTGTGTGTTTTCTGTGTGTTTTCTGTGTGTGTCTGTGTGTGTGTATAATGTATATCTTGATTCTAAGAGGGTTCTGGATTCACTGGGCAGTCCCTGGAGTGTTACAACGGCAGAGTTATGCCAGACTTCCCTTTGGAGATTGGCTGAGTAGGAGGTCGGGGAAGCCCCCTGTCTCCTCAGCAAAATGAACAATGCAATTTGCTTTTGGAGGAGCTCGTGCCTCCTCACCCAAATACATACTGAGAGTTGGCTGTGGAGGAGGTGACTCCTCCGCCAAATGGACATCCTCATTGCCTACCCTTTTTCCACCTCACTATTATGGTGAAGGGGACATGGAGACCCCTCCCCTTCTCCACTGGGAACAGCGTTGCCCCTCCGTTTCACTGTGGCGAAACGTACCATAATCTCTGCCTCTAACAAAAAATGAATGAAAAAAAAAAATTCCTCAGATCTTGTGCTGGGGTATCACTTCCCCTACTGACGCCTCCTCTAACTTCTGATCTCCCCGCTGATTTGGCTGGGAGATCAATAGAGACGATACAGGGGAGCAAGAGGGCTCCTACCCTTACTACCCTACTAGACTTTCCCTCATTGACGTGAAAGGGTTTCTTGATTCGTCCCAACACTCCTACCTAGTAGTAAGGGTACAATGGGAGCAGGGGAGCCCTCTTGCTCCCCTGTATCGTCTCTATTGATCTCCCAGCCAAATCAGCTGTGAGATCAGCAGCTGGGGACACATCAGGAGGGGTTCTGATGCCTGATCATGAGTTCTGGTTTAAAATAAATTAAATAATTAAACAAAACAAATAATAATGATAAAAAAAAACTTTTACTGCACGAGCAACACCATGCAACAGTTGCTACATTACCAACACACACATCCTCCCACCCAGCTTGTCACATCCTGGCCTGCTGTGGATGATGGGAACCGTAGTCCTTCACGGGTTGCCTTACATGATTTATGTGATAAGGTACCTTCTTGCACTCTTTTTTTCAGGCATAAAAAGGATTTTTAGTTCAGCCCGTAAGCAGAAAACATGAGAGGAATAATTCTGAACCAAACCAGCCACCTCATAGCGGATAAATAACAATTCCCAAATTTCCTATTGATTTTAAATAGAGTTTTAGCCTCTCAAATCAAGAGGTCGCCAACGCATTGCATCACAACACACTGGTGTTCTCTTAGCATTAGATTAGAGGGGTTAAAACCCAATTTAAATCCGTGGCAAGTAGGGGAATTTCTGTTTGTCCCATATGATGCAGCAAACCAATTATACCATGTGGGACAAATGAAAATTTCCAAAGTTTTAACTGTGGATTTTAACCTCTTGAATGCTAGAGATCTCCCCAGAGCATTATGAAGTAGTACATTGGATACCTCCATCATTAAAGGGGTTAAGTCACATTTAACCCTTGAGTGTCAGGTTTCCAACTCATTGCACCTTTGGTGTTCAAAGGGTTAAATGAATGAGGATTTGGGAATTTCTGTTTGTGCCGTATGGTTCGGTTTGTTTGCTTCAAATCTGCTTCTCTCCAACTTCCTGAATATAGACAACAGTCTTCAGTCATGTGGGTGACTCCACCTAACCTGCCTGTACGAGTTCTTAACTGCCATCCTTACCAGCACAGCCTTTTGTGCTGGGCAGGGGAGGGGGGTGGAGAGGCTTTTCATGTATTGACATGTCGTGTTTTTGTTTTGTATGGGGAAAGGTTAATGGATTATAAAGCAGAGGTATGTTCTACAGATGTGGGATAAGAGCAGCTGAGGGGACTTGCTTACAGAGCTCTTGCCCTTATATTCATGTTTTGTTCATTTACTAACATCAGTTCTAGAACATCTGGAAGCTTTCTGGGCTGTTGCAAGTCTGATGTACACATACTCTTTGCTGGGGAAACTGTACTGGTTTGAGCAATCAAAGCTGGTTTGGCTGGGCTCCTGCATTCTTCCTGTAGTGAGGTACATGCCCCCAGCGATGTAAAAAGGCACTATTTATTTGTGCTGCTTCGCAGCAGAAGCTTTGAGGCCTTCATTTTGCGAACAAAAGGAGCATTTTTTTCCCATGTAAGAAGTGATTTAAATATCCAAATGTGATTGACAAGCTTCATTCTTAAAGGAATAGTATTTTATTTTATTAAAAAAATATTGCATTGCTTTTTTCGACTGAGGAAAACATGGGTACTGGGAAATTCTTATTTCAAAATATAAAGCTTCTCTGTTTCGATGTTTGGGTCAGACCATACTTCATCAGTAGAGATGGGCACACAAGTTCTCATGACATCACATCCAGTACATCCTTTATAATAATTTGCCAAAACGTGTGTAACGACAGTCATGCGCAGTAGAGACTGCTGCGCGTGCTGCAGCCATACGCATTAGAGACTGCCCGCGCAGCGGGTGATACAGAGCTGGACGCTCCTTCAGAGTGTCCAGCTCTGTATCAGCCTCTGCACAGACAGTGTCTACTGTGCATGACTGCCCCGCGACCGACTGGCAGTGGCGCTGTGGCCCGTGTAACGGGCTCTTCGACTAGTTTATTATAAAGAACCATTGGTGATGAAAAAATAGTATACTTCATCCCCAATGGTACTTTATAATAAAATAGCAATTGATTGCCTTCAATGTTCTGACATTTTGTGTGCCTATCTTTGCCAGTGAAGTATTGTCTGAAAGTGTGTGTGCCTTTCAAGGAAGCCACAAAAAAGAGAGAAGCACCTTAACCCATTGAGTGCCAGAGGGGTACGGAACGCATTGCTTTGCAATGCGTTCTGTACCCCTCTGGCGCTCAAAGGGTTAAAGGGATAGTATTGTGACATTTTTATAAAACTGAATCTTGAAGCTACTAAAAAACTAAACTAAATGACCCAAGTCCTATCTCTCAGACCTTTATGGTTTAAGAGATAATCACAGCAAAAGTTCCCCACTCTCTCACCTTTCTCTGACATCAGCGTCTAGCTGACAGCAGGGAAATCCGGCCCCGGGACCATCAGAGGCTCTTCAGCAGAGCCAAGATCAAGAGACATAAAGAGTTACTTTACTCTCTCAATCTCTGCTCTCCTGAAGAGCCTCCAACAGTCCCGGGACCGGATTCCCCTGCTGTCATCTAGAAGCTGACATCAGGGAAAGGGAAGAGAGGACTTGGGTCATTTAGTTTAGTTTTTAATAGCTTCAAGATTCTGTTTTATAAAAATGTCACAATACTATCTCTTTAAGAGAACTGTCAGGAGTTGTAGTGCAGCGGGTGCATTTGTATATAGTGTTCGGAGATATTCAGACAACGCTAGAATTCTCCATAGGGACTACTGAAACAGCAACACTTTTTGTGGTCTTTTTTATAGTTTTATTATTATTATTACTAAGCCCTTGATGACATGCCTGGAGGAGCTGTGACTGTCTTGGCACATCATTATTTTTTTCTTTTATCAAAGTGGCCTGCAGGCTCACTGTGATGTACAGGCTATTTATGTGTTTCATTTTTGTTTTAAATGAATGTTAACAAAGTTGAGCTGTAGTAACTTTTGAATGAATTATCTCACAACAGTGACAAGTACCCTTGTTTTACTCAGCATGAAAATCCCTACAATAATAAGTGTGTGTATACTCCCCCCCCCCCCCCCCCCCAAGAATAAAACCTAACCATCTTCAGCTTCGTGTCCTGAATCTCTAGATTTGTAGTTTTCTGTATTTAGTGGCTACCTGCTCAGTAGCTGCAAGAAACAAGGCCTACTTATGGTAGTGACTTATATTAAGGGGTCAGTGACGCACCTAACCCTGTGATTGCTATACCAGACTACTGTTTGAAGGAACCCCTACCTAGATATGTTGTGTTAAACAAGTTGTGACTTATTCCTTGTGTATGTTTCGATTAAGAAAAAATAAAAAAAATTCCTCTTTTGACTTTGCTGATTTTATACAATGTGTTTATAGAAGTTTGCACTGTCAGACCCCCTTTTCTCTGTTTACAAGCTCCAGTGGAAAGATAATCCTCATGCGTTGCACACACCTGTGGTCCTCAAGGGTTTAACTCTCTGAGGTCCAGAGGGGTTCACAGCTAATTGCAAAGCAATACATTGTGTACCCCTCTGGCACTCAAAGGGTTAAAATGTTCATTTTTATTTTATAATAAACATACTACTTCAGGACCATTTTATCACCCTCAGGAGGCGATGAGGAGTAATGTGCAGAGCTTTGTAACTGTAATCTCAAAATACCCAGAAACACATAGAGCCATAGCCTACTCATTCAGTGATCTGCACACTTCCCCCTTTATATAAGGTCAGACTGGAGATGCACTGACTTCATTACTCCCTCCTCTCCGAAATTTTCTGAAAGGAATTGCAGTTACGAAATCTCTCACGAAAGAGGTTTTGGCCCCAAGGCTTGTCTGCATGTGAGGAATTCCTAATAAACTGCAATTATCCAGCATCCTTCCCACATTCAGGGGCTACTGGAATGTATCTGTAGGGGGTTGGAAAGATCCCAGAAGGTGAGTTACCTTGACAAACTACTATGCCTCAGGGCTCCCCCCCCCCCCCGACTCGGAGGGGTCTTGCTGCCTTTCAGGAAGTGATTTGAAATAGTAGCATAACTGCTAAATATCTTACTGGAAAGAAATTGGGGAACCATATCCTGAATCCCAATTCCAGTTTAAGGGACATATGTAGAATTACTAGAATTAGAACTATTATGGGCAAAGTAACTACACCATAAAGTATAACAAACTTTCAGTTTGTTTTAAGCGCGGCTTATAATTCCATGTTTACTAGACTGGTCTCCAGAACATTGGAGACATCTAGCATTCAAGGTCCAGTTTAAATCCATAAGAATTCTTATGGACCGTATGCACAAAGACCAAACTTTAGCAGTTCTGGGACAAAGCAGCTACTCCATAAACTGGGTGAAAATGACTTGTGGGGGGCTATCCCTTAGGAAGGTGTGTGTGTGTCCCCGCCTGCTTACAGCTACACCATAAACTGGGTGAAAATGACTTGTGGGGGGCTATTCCTTAGGAAGGTGTGTGTGTGTGTGTCCCCGCCTGCTTACAGCTACACCATAAACTGGGTGAAAATGACTTGTGGGGGGCTATTCCTTTGGTAGGTGAGTGTGTTTTCATGAATGCATATACAATGGGATGCAGGCCTTAAAGGACTTGAATGCCAAAAAAGGGCTGGTACTCAGCATAAAGCCTGTGGGTACGCAATTAATTGTTCACATCTCTGGTGCTTAAGGGGTTAAAAGTTTGTCCAAACCCAAATAAGGGACAAATAAACATTCCCAATGATTTAAATGGTACTTTAACACCTTGAATGTTGGGTCTCCAATGCGATACTTTAGAGAACGCTCTAGAATTCAAGGGTTTAACTCTTTGACTGCCCGTGAGGTATCCAGTGCATTACAATTTGTTGTCTACCTCTCTGGCACTCAAACGGTTAAAGTCCCTCCATGTGTTTATTAGACTGTAGATTTCCAATTTGCTTGCCAAGGGTATCTGTGAGACTTATGTACTAAAAACTGGAGAAAACCAACAGCGCAATAGGGGGCAAATAAAAAATAATTTGGTTTTTAACTCCTTTAGGTACAGAAGTCTTACACGCACATTCAGAAAGGGTTCAAAATGCTGTTAAACTTTGTGAAAACTGGATTTTTCCCCTGTGGTGTAATTGTTTTTTCCAGAATTGCCCCTCCTCTTCTTTTAGTACATCCTCTTCAGTGGCCCTCCAGCTGCTGTTGGACTACAACTTCCATCATCAGCTGGCTGCAGTAGAGCCACTGTCGCCTAACTGGCTCATTGAGTCCCATTTTCATTGGGTATTTTCTAAAACTTTGTCCCAGTGTAGGTCAGGCAGCTTTTATCTCCCTTAACTCTTTGGGTGCCAGTGAGTTTTGCAGCTTTGTGAAGCATGCTTTGCATTCCCCTCTAGCGTTCAAAAGGTTAAAGCTGGGAAGGGTGATCTGTTTCAAGCTGGTACTTTACCAAACACTGTGCTTCATTAGGTGGGATGAGGCTCGTACAGGTGCAGGCAACATTTATCTCTCCAGCCGTTGGTGACTACACCTCCCATTACCCCCAACCATCTAATGGTCGATTGGGAATGATGGGAGTTGTAGTCTCCAATAGCTGGAGAGCAAAAGGTTGTCTATTACAAGCTTAGTTATAATACCTCCTTTACATTTCTCCATCTCCGAGGCTAGGAACAAGTGGCTCGCCATAATGTCAAGGATGATAGGAGTTGCAATCCAAATATAGCTGGAGAGCCACATACTGCCCACATCTGCTGTCTTCTGTCTACTAGGGAGAGGCAATGTTTCACTCACCAGCTGTCTATGAGTACAGCTCCCATCATCTCTAGTCAGTCAACTGCTGGTTGGGTTTGATGGGACGCGTAATAATAAACAGCTGGAGAGGCAAAGGTTTCTTACCCCTGCTCTACAACTAGACTTAGACCTTCTGTATATCAGTCCTGGAGTAAACAAGCGGGGCAGATGAGATTCCCAAGATTCCTTTGACTTGAATTGGGCTTTTAACCTCTTAAATGCTAGAGGTCTCCAAAGCATTGAATACCTTTAGCATTTAAGGGGTTAAAATCCCCATTTAAATCAATGAGAATTTGGGATTTTTTATTTGCTCCCTACAGAGCAGTTGGATGGCCCCGAATTGCTCCGCTTTACCATTATACATAACCCCCCTCTTGACTCTTATGCCTACTCTCCTATACTTTCTCTTTTCTCCCCTGCATGGCCCTCCTCCTCCTCCTGCTGTAACCCTTTCCCTCCCCTTTTCTTCACTCTCCCCTGCCATGACTGCTCTGCTTCTCTTTCCCTCCTCTCCTCTGCCTGTCACAAGGAAGGGAGGGAGTGCCTACCGGCACAAACATGCACAGATCCCTTCCTCAACATGCAGGCTGGACGTCTCACTGACTTACAAGGGGATTTACCAGTCACTTCTCATGGTTTTCAATTTGGATACAGTTTTTTTTTAAACTTCTTAGTTTTTGTAAACCTCTAATAGTTGTTTATCTTTTGGGGAGTTTAAATCTGTATTTTTACTAGACAATGTTGCTGCCCCCAGCTTCTGGTTTGAAGTTGTACAAATATTTTCCTGGAACGTTTATGGGAGATTAGAAAGCATTATACATTTTAATTATTTTTTTATTAAGATTCCTTTGTTTGCAAACCTTTACTACATTAAGTTTTTTGTTGGATAACAAAAAGGAAAGCTACCAAATTGGAATGCTAACATTTTTAGGCAAGGTTAGTTCCCAGCAGCATTTCCCAAATCTGTTTGGAGTACGTTACATTCTGATACGCGCTTCGCTCCCCTAGCTGGTAGGCGAGGCCATGACACTCCTGGATGCAGAGCAGGCTGTGCTTGCCATTCACACAGGTAAGTTCCATTCTCTCTCTGCACTGATGCCCAGCAGTACAAATGTTAACTTTTTGTGGACCAGAACAATGCATTGCACACCCTGACCATTAAAGGGTTAACTCTGACCTGTCACTGTAAGACATTATTTTTTTGTTTTTCTGCTTGCAGAGTGTTGTGTTAACTATTCGCATTATAACTAGTTTTTGATAAACTAACCTTTGTGCTAATTACCGACATTACCAGTTCATTCTGTTCGAGTATCAATCACTGTATTACTAGAAATTAGTATGATCTCTGCATAGATTCATTCTTGTGTATAAGGCATCAAATAAATATCCCCCAAATTCCCTTTGATTTAAATGGGTCTTTTAACTTCTTTTAACCCCTTAACGACGGGCCGCGCAAGCACCTTGCGGTCCGTTAAGGACCACGGAGCTTTTTTTTTTTTTTTTTTTTTTTTTTCCGCTGAGTTCCGGACTCCCCGAACGGCGTGCAGCCGCGAGGGGAGCCCGGAATTCCATGACGGTCCAGTTCCGTCATGGGTCGTTAAGTGTATAACAACCCATGACGGAACAGGACCGTCATGGGTCCTTAAGGTGTTAAGGGATAGTAATACTTAATATGTAAATAATTTATATTGTAGTGTTTATCCCTCTGAGTAAAACAAGGGTAATGCTACTGCTGAAAGGTGTTTTATTGAATAGTTATTACAGCTCAAACTTGTATTATTTAGGTGCAGTATCCCAGTGGCCTGAAATTGTACAGTGGTGCTGTTGCTACAACATCCTATGCACAACTCTGGTCAGATGACCATAAATCTCCATAGGGTGATGTAGCACCAGCACCACTGTACAGTTTCAGGCCACTATGATATTGTACGTAAAAAATTCAAGTTTGAACTTTAATAACTTTTGAATAAAACACCTTTCAGCAGGGGTTTGTCAGGGGGACAAACCCTACAACATATATTTCTTTTAATTTTAATTATTACTATCCCTTTAAGGTCTCGTGAGCTGGAGACCTCTTGGGCATTTAAGAGTTCATACGTCCCATTTAAATTGATAGGGTATTTCATTTGTCCCCTATGGTGCCTCTGGTTTGTCTTGGAATTGCTTCACTTTGCCTTTAAAGTGGAATTACCACCCGACACAGTCTTTAGCTTCACTAAGTCCCCATCTGGCGACTAGCTGTTTAGTAGCTCTAGTTGCCAGAATAATTACCTTATTTAATAGATTTCTGCTCTCTTCCATGGGTGACAGGCAGGACACAGCGCGGACATCTTGCCATTGTGACGCCTGCGCTGTCAGTCCCAGCCGGAGCCAAATGGCTTCTAGCAACGCCTCCTAGAACTGGCTGGGACTGACAGCGCAGGCGTGTGGACGCCACAATGGCAAGATGTCCACGCTCTGTCCTGCCTGTCACCCATGGAAGAGAGCAGAAATCTATTAAATAAAGTAATTATTCTGGCGACTAGCGCTACTAAGCAGCTAGTCGCAAGATGGGGACTGACGCTAAAGATTGTGTCAGGTGGTAGTTCCACTTTAATCATAAAGCCCAGTATGTGGTAATATTGACATACATATACATTAGTTAGTATAGAGTGCCACACTCTGCTGCCATAAATAAAGGCTAATTTCCCACAAACTACTTAAAGGGATAGTAATACTTCGTTTTAACTTTATTTTATTTTGTAGGCATTAAAAAAACATGAAGAATGATATAAGTCTTATCTCTCAAACCTTTATGGTTTATGAGATATTCACAAGCAAAGTTTCCCCCTCCTGCCCCTTTTACCTAGTGTAAGCCATCTCTTCTCAGATGTGAATCTGGTTGTAATACCAGACAGATAACAGAAGGGGACAATCTTCTTTATATGAAAACAATGAAAGCCCTACCCCCCTTGACAAGCTTTTGAGGTTTTTCCCTTATCTTAACTGAAGATTGTCCCTCTGTGCAATCTACGTGGGCACCTCCCTTCTGCTGTGGCTGAACAGTGTTACATCAGTAAAAGGGGCAGGAGGGGGACACTTTGTCATTGAATTATGCCTGAACTACAAATCTGACAGAATTGAAATCACACTGTCCAAAGTCCATATACTATGATGATTAATTACAGCTGCTTTTATTATGAAACATTACTATCCCTTTAAATTACAGAAAAACATATGTGCTGTTTTTAATTTAATGTAATATTAACCCTTTGGGTGCCAGAGGGTTATGCAACGCATTGCTTTGCAATGTGTTGCGTACCCCTCTGGCACTCAAAGGGTTAACTGCAATTACCATAACATGACGGGTCCACTTTAACCCCTTAAGGACCGGACGTTATGGGACATTTCCGTCCCATAACGACTGCATAAGGGCACTTTGAGGCGCCGGTACACGTGACCTGTCACGTGTATCGGCGCGTCACTATGGGGCTTGAAACAGATCGCTCCGATCTTGGAGCGGTCTATTTCATGCCCTATTTTTACTTACAGCGCTCCCGGTAGAGCTCTGTAAGTAAAAAGTACGTGACGTACCAGGACCGTCAAGGGTCTTTCAAGCAAGTTTACCCTTGACGGTCCTGGTACGTCAAGGGTCCCTAAGGGGTTAAAGTCCAGGGGACATTAACATCTTCCAGTTATCAGTTTATTTGTTTTCATATCTTTTCAATTTAGACCCGGTTCACTAGAGCTACTTAGGCTTCTTTTTACAGCAACAAGTTTCACAGAAAATATATCCTTGGTTTTTTCACATAAGTGGCTCTTGCAGACTCGAGTCTCAACACTCCACTGTTGAAATGTTGTATATCTGTTATATGGAATGTTTTAGGTCCTGTCCATTAACCCAGTCTTAGGCAACCTTAGGTCCTCCAGCTGCTGAGGAGTACAATCTCCAACATCCCCAGCCAGGCAACGACTGGGGATAGTGGGAATTGTAATCCTGAGCAGCTGGAGGATCTCACGTAGCCCATCACTATATTGACCGGAATATACAATACAAGGATGCGGTTTTGTGACTGCCTCTGATGATGTCACAATAGAGTGGATGCTACAGCAGAAAGTGTCAATACTTCAGTTGCATGTATGTGTTTGCTACTTGCTGTTTCCACAGGAAATTTAATATTGTTTTTGCGTGTGTTTTTAGGCCACAGTAAGTGTAGTAATACTGAGATTTTTAAAGAGGTAAACTAGAATGAAAAAAGAATTGGACATGTATAAACCAGCCAAAGTGTGTGTGTTGTCAATAGATCTCTGTGTAAAGAGGACTCCAGTACGTCTGTGTTAAGGTAATGCCTTTAGAGGTTTATAAAGCAGTAAGAAAATGAAAGAAAATAAGCAAGAATAAAACAGTAGAAACAGGTATGTGCAGTAAAGTGAAGTAATTTTGAAAACTACTCTACTTGAATAGGCTTATTAAAAGTTGATGACTGTTTTGCCTTTAAAAGTGGGTGGAGACCAAAAGTCACTTGTACAAACTTAGCTGAATTCCATTGCAGGTGATAACTGGTTTTATCTACCTATTTCCCTATAGGAATCTTAAGAGCTAAAACCAGTTCAACCTTGCTTTTTTGTATGAACAGGGTTGATTTGTGTTGGTTGTCCACCAGTTATTAATGGGGAGAGATCTAAACAAATCCGTAATGGTATGAGTAACTGGGCTTTGAAGTACAATCACCAGTAGAGACATGGTGTTGGAACTCTGAGTATAAACAGCAGAGGGACTTGCAGGCATGAAGACTACAGTATAAATAGTGGGAGGCGGCATGGAGAGGAAGATTTCTTAACTAAAATGAAAAGTACCGTACTTCAGTGTGGAGGCTAAAAAAAATGCACTAAAGCAGGAAATGAATTACTTGCCATCAGTTTTACATATTTGTCATTTTACTGAATGGCAGTCATGTAAAGGGTTTTACTGGTAATGAAATACACACACACACACACACACACACACACACACACACACACACACACACACACACACAGCCTGTTTTGCAAGTTTATAAGTAAAAGAAAATATTTTGCTGCCTGTAACGCATTCATATACACACAAACACCCCTGTCTTCCTATAACACCACTCTCTCTCTCATCCACATGGAGGGACCGTGTAGAGGGAGTGACAAAGGAAAGGCTGTAAGAGACATGGAGAATGTGGAAGAGAGGCATAGAGGAAGGGGGAAGTGAGATGGGACATAAAGCAGAGAGAGAGACATGGAACAGTCAGGACAGAGCAGTGTTTCTCAAGCTGTGTCCAATAATACGCCAGGACACAAGTAGGTCTGACTCACCTGTGATCAATCAATGGCTCAGTGAGTCTGATCTGCCCAAGCAGGGAAATCTACATGTAGTGTTCTTGTTAGTTGTCCCTAAATCGGGTGAGAACCACTGGGATAAAGCAAGGGAAGAAACAAATACATATATTTGCCTTCACTGAGCATCAGTGGAACCCAGTACAATCCCTCTCCACATCCGTAAGATCTTATTGGGTCCTGAAAAACACAGAATAGTTTGTATGAGGACAGTGAGAGATCTCCAGCCCATATCAGTGAATCAGAGGCTCTGAATGCACCTTAACCCTCCTTACACACTGTGGGCTCACTAACACATGCCCTTGGCAATATGGGACCTTCCAGCTTCTGCCACACTACAGCTCCCATTTTTACCCTCCACCCACCAGGGATTTTAACACAATGAATAGTTAGAGAGATTTTCAGTGCACCACAGTGCATTCAGCACTTCTCAAGCATTGAATGTGTTTAACCCCTTAATGACTGCACGATCCGGCACACAGGCAGCCATTAAGGACCGGTGAGCTTTTTTTTTTTTTCCTCTCTCTCTCCATGGATTCTCAGTTGGCAGTGCAGTTGTGCTGCCATTCCAGCATTCCAGGACAGTCACTGGTACTTATTTGCCGGGACTGGCTTGACGGTCCTGGCACATCAGGGGTTGTAAGGGGTTAAAGCACTCTTTAAATAAATGGTAGTTTGTATCTTTTCCCTAAGGTACATTTGGCTTGCTTTAGAATTACACCGTTTTTCTCAGTACATTAGCTGTAATGTGACAGACTCACTATCACATGCACAGTCGCGCACAGCTTTCCACTTTCCCAGCCTTGTCCCACTGGTAGCCACACCCAATCTTATTGCTACTGGTAGCCGCAAAACTACACACACAATAACAGCACAGCCTTAGTGCTCTTACACTGGCTACTGGTAGCCACAGAACTGCACTTCCCAACTTGTAGCTTCAGAGACACATGCATTGTCTGAAACCCCAGCTCTGTTCCACTGCCACTGTTAGCTACAAAACGACACACATGGTGTCATCCCCTGACTTGTCCCTCTTGCTTAGGGGCACTTGGTAATGCATGGCCCTCAAGGTGTGTGTAAGCATTGTAAAACTTAGGAAAATACCTAGTCTCTAGTGTTAAAGTGTAACCTGCACATATCTGTACTCCAGCAGCCCTGCCCACATTCTGCATCACAGAGCATCCTCAGTGTGTTGGCAGGAACAAGTCTGTGCCAGAGCCTTCAAGTATTAACCCTTTCAGTGCCAGAGTCCTGGGGAATGCTTAGTACCTTGATAGCAATTGATTTTAGAATTTTTGCTATCCACCTGTTTAGGTATGATTGCTACTGGTATCTTTCTAGTTATATATGGAAAACTATATATTTTTCTTTTTATTGTTTCATAATTAATCTAGCTTTTCATGGCACCTCACAAAAACTAAATTTTGCATCGTGCAACAAGCTATGATGTCATACATTAAAAACATCTTAAAAAATTACTTAATTTACCAAGATCATAAAGCGAAAATGTCAATTATTTTTAAAAGTCCCAAATCCTCTGAGTACAAAAAATACCAAATATGTTTACTTTTATCTACATGCATGGCCTGTAGATTTAGCCCTCCCCACCCTGCAATCAATTGCCGGGGGCTGTGATTTTATGTTTGTTTGTTTTTTCCTTCCTTCTTCCTCCTGTTGTACTGTTGTAAACAGATCATCTCCACAAGGACCACATAGTCCATTCATTAGGTTAGGTTCTCATCTGCAGTCCACAAGACCCCCAGCAGTGAAAGTAAGACTATCAGCACATGAGCCAGATAGTTCTATCATTAGCGCAGGAGGATCTCCAAAATTATTTAGCCACTGATTTGTTTGTGCTCCCGTGAGGAAATTCCTGCACTGAGAGGGATAATGTACTCCAACTAGATTTAATCCAGTTGTAACATTTAAAAATTATCTTTGATTATACACACTTAAATACCAGTATTCCATGCTAGCCTTTGTATAAAAGTCTAGTCATACATATATTTTGTGGGATCTTCCATTTCTGTTTCATCCCAGGGTTCCCTTTACCATAACAATCTTGATAGGGTGTTTATAAAGTATTTGTTCTGGACTGAGATCTACATTTTACAGATGTTAGTTGGAAATACATTCTATTTAAAATGTTATAACCTAATTCAATTTGTAGGTGGTGGTGTCCCTTTAAAAGGGATAGTAATGTTTCATAATAAAAGCAGCTCCAATTAATCTTCATAGTATTTGGGCCATGGAGAGTTTTATTTCAGTACTGTCAGAGCTATAGTTCAAAGTATCTCCCTCCCGCCCCTTTTACTGATGTAACACTGCTCACCTCAAAGCAGCAAGACTGTCCAGATGGATCACAGAGAGGCACAATCTTCAGTGAGCATAAGGAAAAACCTGTCGGGGGGGGGGGGGCAGGATTTTCATTGTTCTCACAGTAAAAAGATTGTTCCTTCCTTCCTGTTCCTTCCTACAACTCTGACAGTGCTGAAATAACACTCTCCATGGCCCAAATACTATGAAGATTAATTGGTGATACTGTTTTTATGACACATTACCATCCCTTTAACACAGCTTACTTGTAGCTATATCATAAGTATGTGGCTACGGCTGTTCTGGACTAAAGCTGCAAATGGCTGGCTGGGAATGACTGGATTTGTTGTAGAACAGATGGAGAGCTTCAGCACACTGTCAGCCTTTCTGAGGGAGGCTTTATTGAATGTTGTGGCTTTTTTGAAAGATGACCTGTAATTTGGTAAAATTTAGTGAATGAACACAATAATTTTATTGCTGTATGCACAAATCTGAAAAGGAGCAACTGTGTAGCCAACCAACTGCACCATAGTAGACAAAAAATCCCGATATTCTAATTAATGTGAATGGGGCTTTGCATTCCATGAAAGCTTGAGAGGTTTCCAGTGAATTGCTTTGCAATGCACTGGAGACCTTTATAGCATTCACTGGTTCAAAATCCTCATTCAGTTTAATGGGAATTTTCATTTGTCCTCTTGTTCTGTGTGCACAGTCCATTTTCTTATATTAGGGATGGAAAATTCCTGGGAGCCTAGGAGCCAGGCTCCTAATGTATTTTATATGCTGAATAATTTTTAATAGTGTAATAGATCTATATGAATACAATCCGTTCCTGACTTTGAAAAATTCTGTATTGAGCTAAAGAATTCTGGCAGGCTCCTTCGATTTCTGTTTTATTTGTCCATCTATGTCTTACATACAGACAAGAATACATATGAAGAATATATATTGAGCAGTGATTCTCAGACCTATTGCTGTGTAGAACCCTCTAGCTTCCATTTGAATCTCCAATTAATCCTATAATTTAACTTTAGTCTATTGTTAGAGAGGTTTCCCACATGTTGCTTTGCAATACAGTGAAGATCTCTCTAGCATTCAAACAGAAAACCTAGTATCAGTATGAAATGTTTTTTAATGCTGATTGACACCAGTAACTTAAAGCAGAACTTTCATGTAACACCAAGTCGCCATGCATTCATTAAACGCCTGGCGACTAGCTTGAAAATAGATGTCTTACCATTAAAAAATAGCTGTGTCTAAAATAATCCTTCTGGTTTGGGGACTGACGGGCAGGTTAGTGTGGTCTGTGCGCCAGCGCCGTCAGTCCCTTCCGGTGACCACATGGTGCACTGCAGTCTACTCAATGGAGACCGGGACTGACGGCACAGGTGCACAGACAAGATTGTCAAACCAATTATGTTGAAGGTATCCAAAGGGTTAAAACAAGAGAACCAATCAGGTTGGACATCTTCACATAAATAGATAAATGACACTATTAAATAATTTTGAGAACTTTACAGAATAACTAGGTATTGACACGCTACTTCACAGTAAAGAATTGATTAAAATAATCAGTCCCGCTTATTTGTGCAAACAACATTGTTATAAATGAGTGACCAGCAATTACAATACAGTAACTCAAACCACAATTATCACCCTTAGGATTACCAGCAATCGAAGGGTTAACCACACATAGGTATGTTCAGAGGTATTAAATAACAATAATTGAACTCAGCAGCATAGAAAAGGACAATTGATCCTTACAACTAATAAAATACAATTGGCAGCAGTGTATATGAATTCCTCTGCCCCAGAAACTGTATAAACTATGCTAATTGAGGTTTAAGTTATGTTGCCAGGTGAATCATCTTTAATATGAAGCCAGGTCCTCTGACCATTTTCCTTTTACCATATGCCATAGTAAAATTTTAAAGAAACTAACTGGAAAAAAATCCCAGATAGAGATCACTATAATTTAATAATGTACTGATTTCAAATATTGTATACCTTCTGAATAAAACATATAAATTGAATTACTATAGTCAATAATAAATTATACCAAGAATATACTCAGAATCAATCTAATAATACATGTATAGACAGCATACTAAACTTCATGCAACATATATCAAACACATGACCATAGCAATCCTATGTAAAACCTATAGGGTACTTCAAGGGTTAATCCACTTAGAAATATATGATGCCACACCCAAGATGGCTACTTCTTTTGTTTAGTGAAATGTTTAAAAACTTTTCACTGTACAAAAGTTTAGATCCAAAACCAACACAAAAAAATCCAAGAAACACCTCAAAGTAAGTAGACAAATAGCCGTTAAAGAGTTAATAAATGAATTCAAAGAATTCCCCAGATCAAATATTAGCTATATAACCTTTCCAGAAACACATTCTATTATTCTAGAAATACCAAGAATTATATTAACTAATGGATATACCAAGCTATTTAACTATATTACACTTATCTGGCAAAATAACAATTTACCAATAAATTAATGAATTCCGCTTGATTCAGAATTACTGTAGCTAATATAGCTTATTATAATTGATCCCAAATGGTTGGCCAGTCCAATTAAGACAAATTATAAGAAAAATTACGTTTTTTCAAATATAGAAGAAATATATATTTGATTCTGAATTTTGCAGAATTTAAATAAGGAAAGTCATATAGTTACCAGTCCAATAAGTGTGGATTTCTTAGGATTTCTTTAGCAGGCAACCAGGTATATAACAGGAATTGAAGAGGCAGGAACCAAGAGGAAAAAAAACAGCCAAGACTCAAGAGGAAAAAAAAAAAACTTTTTCTCTCTAAAAGTGCATATTTATAATATGAAATTCCTCATGTCAAAATCTGCTCTGAATGGTTAAAGAGCCATCTCATTATGCAGTTACATCAGAATAAATTATAGAAAAATTCCAAAGCACTAGTAATAACACCATGTAATTGATAGATGGCGCCATTACTCTACATCAAAATTCACACCTAAAATGATACCTTGTCTGGGTTTTGAGAAAATTTGGAATGTGAACCTTGACCCTACATCACATAAATATGTCACCCTACCAGACTTCTCATAGGGGAGTACATCTGTTTTAGACTTTTGAGATTTTCTCATAAGATACTAATACTGCTTGAGAGTGTGGTTGTCTGCAATTCTATATCAATCACCATTAAAGTCTCCCAAATATTTCCCCCTCCATTGAGGAACAGAGACTCATTGTCTCTGTTACATCAGGTAATTTAAACACATTTTAGAACACAGATTTTTAGAGAATTTGGTTTAAAAGAAAAATTAACCATTTCCTCCCCATCATGGCAATGTGTCTGACAAGATGTCTGTGCTGTAGCCTGGGTTCCGGTCTCCAAACTGGAAGGATTTATTTAGACACAGCTATTTTTTAACGGTAAGATCTCTATTTTCAAGCTAGTCGCCATGCGTTTAACCCCCTAGTGACCGGCCGTGCGCACACGCGGCCGGCACTTAACGACAGGGGATTTTGTTTGTTTTGTTTTTTCTTTCCTATTGTAGCGAATGACTTCCTGGACTTACCAGGTACGTCATCTGTCACTAAGTGACATTTTTTCATGACGTACCTGGTAAGTCCATCGTCGCGATGGGGTTAATGAATGCATGGCGACTTGGTATTACATGAAAGTTCCGCTTTAAGGGTGAATTATTAGGCCGAAATGATTAAAGTGCTACTAGGTAAATGTATTGCTCCTATGGCTACCTTTCCTGATATTTGTTACATGGGACCCCTTCAGCTAGTTCAGGAAACCCTGCATTCCATTTGAAAACAACTGATATAGGGTATTTAAATGTTATTGTAATTGTGGCAAATGCATGACAACTTGGGGATACCATTGGCTCTGAGTAACTCCGAGTTGCTGGGGCCATGTCCTTGGTGGCCCATCCCTTTCTGTTATGCAGCTAAGACTATCATGGAAAGTGACTGCCATTTTAAGAAGCCACAGTGTTGTTCCATGTCTGCTACTCGTGTATGCTAATTACCATATTATGCTGGGTAAAAAGTTTGTATTGCCAAAACCCTGAAAATGCTATGTCTTACTAGCCAGTACCTAATTCGATAATTGAACAACTAAATTGTCGTAATACATAGAGGAATGAATGTCTTCATATGTTATCTCTGTTTTACCCTGTGGCTTTGTCTGCCGTTTCCTGTTTGCTGTAGAAGTTGTTGCTTTAGGTTCTTTTTCTTTTTTTTTTTTTTTTTTTTTTTCTTTTTTTTTTTTTTAATTGTTTTTCCTTCTGTACTTCATTATTAAACTGTCTTTTTATAGGGCTAATTATTTAAAGGGATTTTATGCATCTACCAACTAAAACTATGTATACACTTAACTCACTGGTCCTTATCTGAAAAGGCAAAGTAGAATGAACCATCCGTAGGAAGCAAATTAAAATTCCCCAAATTCAAATGGATTTAAATTGTGCTTTTAACTCATTGAATTCTAGAGAAATGTCCACTTTCATTTGAGTGAAATTTTGGTTCTTATACAGTCAGGCAGGCATAAACAAGTGAAAAAATTGTATTACATAGTGGACTGACATATGTACAGGCTAACAGGTCAGAAGAAAGGACCTCTGCAGTCTTGCATGAAAGCAAATGTGTAGTCTGGGATAGAACAGTTATGAGCAGCAAGCAACCTGGGGCCTCATGTGGCCCTCAGTAGCCACCAGTCTGTTCTGTGGTAGAATGGGAAGAAGGGCTCAATTCCCTCTACCAGATCATGCTTATATATTGTCTAATTCCTCATCTTTGAATATACCACACTGTACATTTACTGTTCCAGCACAAAGCATTGTGTTCTTCTGCCATCCCAGGGTTTCATCTACTTTTTTCATCCCATATCTAAAATGTTTAGGGTAATATTTGTGGCCCAGTAGATGAATCTGGCTGCCTATCGCTGGGATATAGTGTTGTGCTGTTGTAAATGTGTACACATCCTTATGGAGGAGGACATTTTTCTGCGTGCTTTGTAGTACTTGCTTCCTCTTGGTTACAATGCTGGCTTCTGGCACTCAGTAGGTTAAGGAACAAAAACACCTACATATTAACTTGGGTGATATCATTTTAAATATCCTGTACTTCCATCTAGCATATGTAAAATATAGTTATTTTATGTTGGATCCCTAAAATCTGCACTTTATTGCATGTACAGCCAGTCCTGTTTGCTGATTATCTTATATGGACACAGCTTGGTTAATTAGGTTTATGCATCAATAATGTTAATTGGATATTATTACCCAATTCACATATTTCCAAGCAATTAAACAATATCACCTCTAAGAAACCTAACAAAAAACCTATGGTATTGGTAGCCTCAACAGAGCATAATATATAATATATATATATATATATATTAAATAGTCTATAATTTTAATGGTAGGTTTATTTGAACAGTGAGAGACAGAATAACAACAAACAAAATCCTGAAAAACGCATTTCAAAAAAGTTGATTTGCATTTTACTGAGTGAAATAAGTATTTGATCCCCTATCAATCAGCAAGATTTCTGGCTTCCAGGTGTCTTTTATACAGGTAACAAGCTGAGATTAGGATCACTCTCTTAAAGGGAGTTCTTCTAATCTCAGCTTGTTACCTGTATAAAAGACACCTGTCCACAGACGCAATCAATCAATCAATCAGATTCCAAACTCTCCACCATGGCCAAGACCAAAGAGCTGTCCACGGATGTCAGGGACAAGATTGTAGACCTACACAAGCCTGGAATGGGCTACAAGACCATCGCCAAGAAGCTTGGTGAGAAGGTGACAACAGTTGGTGCGATTATTCGCAAATGGAAGAAACACAAAATAACTGTCATTCTCCTTCGGTCTGGGGCTCCATGTAAGATCTCACCTTGTGGAGTTTCAATGATCATGAGAACGGTGTGGAATCAGCCCAGAACTACACGGGAGGATCTTGTCAATGATCTCAAGGCAGCTGGGACCATAGTCACCAAGAAAATAATTGGTAACACACTACGCCATGAAGGACTAAAATCCTGCAGCGCCTGCAAGGTCCCCCTGCTAAAGAAAGCATGTGTACAGGCCTGTCTGAAGTTTGCCAATGAACATCTAAATGATTCAGAGGAGAACTGGGTGAAAGTGTTGTGGTCAGATAAGACCAAAATCGAGCTCTTTGGCACCAACTCAACTCACCGTGTTTGGAGGAGGAGAAATGTTGCCTATGACCCCAAGAACACCATCCCCACCGTCAAACATGGAGGTGGAAACATTTGGGGGTGTTTTTCTGGTAAGGGGACAGGACAAATTCACCGCATCAAAGGGGCGATGGACGGGGCTCATGTACCGTCAAGTCTTAGGTGAAAACCTTCTTCCCTCATCCAGGGCATTGAAAATGTGTTATGGATGGGTATTCCAGCATGACAATGACCCAAAACACACGGCGAAGGCAACAAAGGAGTTGCTCAAGAAGAAGCACATTAAGGTCCTGGAGTGGCCTAGCCAGTCTCCAGACCTTAATCCCATAGAAAATCTGTGGAGGGAGCTGAAGGTTCGAGTTGCCAAACGTCAGCCTTGAAACCTTAATGACTTGGAGAGGATCTGCAAAGAGGAGTGGGACAAAATCCCTCCTGAGATGTGTGCAAACCTGGTCGCCAACTACAAGAAATTTCTGACATCTGTGATTGCTAACAAGGGTTTTGCCACCAAGTACTAAGTCATGTTTTGCAAAGGGGTCAAATACTTATTTCACTCAGTAAAATGCAAATAAATTTATAATATTTTTGAAATGCGTTTTTCAGGATTTTTTGTTGTTATTCTGTCTCTCACTGTTCAAATAAACGTACCATTAAAATTATAGACTGATCATTTCTTTGTCAGCGGGCAAACGTATAACCAGTACCATAGGTTTTTTGATGGGTATCTTAGAGGTGATATTGTTTTATTGCTTGGAAATATGTGCATTGGGTAATAATATCTAACTAATATTAGTGATGCACAAACATAAAATTAACCAAGATGTGTCCATATAAGAGGCCTGAAAATAGTGTGTTTTAAAAGTAAATTAACTTGCTTGACTTATTCATTAATAATTATACCAAAAAAACAACTCCATATGATTGTTGTTTATTATACAATTTCATTGTCCTTGGGGGACAGATTGTATTATTAGTTACAAGGTGTATGTGTATAAATCAATGGCATAGCAATGCTGTCTTGTAATTGTATTTAAATACTAGTTGAACAGCCCGTTACACGGGCCACAGTGCCTGAGGCAGCCGGTCGCGGGGCAGTCACACGCAGTGGAGACTGCCCGCGCCTCGGCTGATACAGAGCCTCTGGCAGCCAGTCGCGGGGCAGTCACAGGCAGTGGAGACTGCCCGCGCCTCGGCTGATACAGAGCTGGACGCTCCTCCAGAGCGCCCAGCTCTGTATCAGCCGCGGCGCGAGCAGTCTCCACTGCCTGTGACTGCCGCATGCGCAGAAGTGTCTACTGCGCATGTCGGGCGTTACACACAACTTGGCGAATTATTATATAGGATGTTCTACAATACTTGTCTAGAACACTTTAGTCCTCAGGACACATGAACAGGTCAGGTTATCAGAATATCTGTTCTTCATAACGGGTGGGTAGTTTGGTGGCACAATTATTTTTCTTGACATACCTGTTCTTAATTAGTATTTTCCTTAACCCTTTGAGTGCCAGAGGGGTATGCATGGTATTGCAAAGCAATGTGATGCACACCCCTCTGGCACTCAAAGGGTAAAATCCTGAATGGTTTATCTGTTCTGTGGACTGGAGCCAATAATCCTTGGTATAGAAAGAAAGATTGTCCTGCAGAGCTATGCCTTAGAGAGGAATACTCAGACTAGCAACATATCAAGGATGGGAATAAAACCTAACTTTTATCGGGTATTCTGCTATTTGTTAGGGCAAAACTAATTTGGCTTGCCTCTGAGCTCTATAAAAAGTTATCTGAGAAGTGAACAATGTTTGTTCATTGTTGGTGTTAATTGGTCTCTCTTGTTTTTGCCTATTTTCTGAGATATGCAATATCTCTTATACTGATGACCAAATTTGCCCCATGCAACACACAAACCATTAAAAGATTGTTCCTATGATTTCCTTCAATCCTTGCTAGATCCCAGTTGGGTTATTCCTTTGAGTGTTAGCTCTGAAGGGCAATCTTCCTTTCTTAAACTATAGTATGACATCCTTCACACACTTTAAAACGGATCTGATTTGGAGATATGATAATTTAATTACCCTTACCACATTTTGTCTTGATGTCAACTCTTTCTGAAGACCAGGAGTTGGGTGACTGAGTTAGGGTTACCATGTTAAGCATGAACAACTCTCAGATGGAGAGGAATGCACCTCTGCCCATGCTGTATCACAGCATCCCGAGCCCTAATCATAAAAAAACTAGCACTTAGGACGAAATAGAAGAATGTCACAGGGAAGGAAATTTCTCAGTGTCTGAGCATCTTGTACAGTTTCTATGGTAACCAGAGCTCTGTTGGCAAAACAGTGTAAGCTCTTCAGAGGAGCTGACATTAGCAAATAGGACCGGGGTGGACATCACATGGATCTAACTAAAAAGCAGCTTAATTTAAAGTAATGTCATTCTCTTTAAAACTATCTCGTGCCATGTCTCTATCTGAATGGATGAAATCAGATCTTCGATGGTAGCTTCAGATGTCACACCTATTTGGACTAAGAGAGAAGGGCCAACAACCTGTTGGAATTCCATGCGATTCATCTTACTCCACTGCATTTGTCTCCGGTCCTCCAGGATCTGCTGGTGCTGATCCAGTCTGATGATGCAGTGGCAATGGCATATATCAACCTCCAAGGGTATCCAGGAGCATAGCTGTGTGGTCAGCGGTTCGGTTGATTATTGGTCGAGTGGAAGCTTACGTGCTGTCTCCACTGTTCAGATACCAAAGCTGGCCTAAATTGTGGCAGATTTTTTTTTTCTCTGCTAACACTGTCTGGATCCCAAGAATTGCGAACTTCCCTTGATGTTTAACTCCATAGCCCATCTGGAATCTTCCAATTGTGGATCTAATTGATTCTTGGTTGAACAGCAAGGTTTCCATGTTTTGCTCCAGGTATCGGGACACATTAATTCTCGCTGTGAATACAGTAGTGAATCCTTGGTGACTTGGCCCCGGCATATGTTTCCTCCATTCCTTTTGCTTCCCAGGATATTGAGGAAAGGTAGAATGTAATTTTGATTGCCCTATTCTTACCTCTGTGGTTCTTGGTTCTTCTCAGTATATCTGTAGCAGGCTTCCACTACGTCTGGACATCTTGATTCTCTGTGTCATCCAGAGGTGAAAAAGTTAGCTTTGCCGGCTTGGCTCTTGAAGCCAGTATTGTGAGGTGTCTCTGATTTTGTTATTGTCACTATGATTAAGGCCTACAAACTGGTTTCATCCAAGGAGTAGCTTAGGGCATGGTCCTTGTTTTTACAAGTGGTGTGAATACTAGGGGTTGTGGCCATGTCCAGTTGTTTTGACCTTTTTTTTAAGGTGGACTTAAGAAACAGCTTAGTCTTCGTTCTAATTAGGTCCATATTTCTGCTCTGTCTGTGCATTTTTCAATGGTGTGTTGCCTTATCCCCAGATGTGCAAACCTTTGTGCTGGTGACTGTTCATGCCTACCTAGTCTTTTGGCATCCCAGTCCTCCATGGGACATGAACTTAGTTTTGGAAGTGCTTCAGAAGGCTGTTTTTGAGTCTTTGTGGTCTTTTCCCTTCAGTCCTTGACTCCTACGATAACTTTCCTGGTTGTGATTGTCTGTTTGGTGAATGGCTGAAATCACAGGTTTTTGTCTGTAAACCCCCAACCCCCTTCTGATTTTACATTTCAATAGTGGTTTTGAGAACTGTAGTGTTTTGTACTAAGGTATTAAAGTATCAAACTAACCAGGAAAATGTTCTTCCTTCTCTTTGTTAGGCTCATCTAAGATACAGGAGTTTCACTATTTGGATATAGTTAGGTGCCTGAAATACTAGATTTATTACATGGAACCTTTCCAAAAATCAGATTCAATTTGTCATTCCTATGGGCCCACATGCAGACCAAACTGCTTCATGGATTCTGTGTTAAGTATACAAAAATCCCTTCTGAATGCCATAGGGGTATGCAATGCTGGCACTCAAAGGGTTAAAGAGTACTGAAAACTGCATATATGTTGTGCTAGCCATTTGTTTATAATATAAATAATACTGGCTAAATTAACCATCATTTGTTAGTGGCACAGTCTGACACTTAATGCTAATTTCTTTGCTAAGCCAGTATTACCAGACACACTGTGCTATGAATGAATCTAGGCAGAATCTAAACACTGGGCATTTGTAATAGCAAAGTAAGCAATACATTTGGCCTTGAACAAATGTAGTTGGTATAAAGTGCTACATTCCTACAAATTCATTCTGGAAATGTTATTTTTTAGAGAGTAGTTCTGTTCTCTGGCTGTTCCTTGTAGTGTAGAGTAATGCTGCTGTTCAGTATTGTGAGTTGTTTTACAGAGTGATGTTGCTGTTGATGTCAAGGGTTTATCTTAATTTGTAATGTTTCTATGCTGTTTTTTTATGGTTTGAAGCTGCAGCTCGTTTATGGGGATTCTCTGGATTTCATATCTCTTCAGAGTACACACACAAAATGTTAAATTCTACTTTGGAGTACATGGTGTAGGAGGTCTCAAATGTAGACTTAAATATGCCATATGGAGGTATCCATTAATACAGAGCTTTCCAAACTTTTCATGTTGGTGACACGCTTTTTTAGACATGCATCATTTCGTGACACACTAATTCAGTTTTGCTAGCAAACCGGAGGTTAAACTAATAATAATACCAGACATACAGACACATACATAAACTGTAATAGCGAGATGTATGGGGACATAACATATCTCATGAAAACCTTTCATTCATTTTTAATGTATTTGTTAGATAACAACATACATTTCCAAGATTGTTGTCATTTATGAGTAACAATATGTAAATATGTGGATTGTGGAAGAATTAAAAAATGTGAATAATATCAATAACTGATTCTTACCATTTTAATGAGATGTATGCGGTTGATGGGATGAACACAGCTTTTGAATATTTGGTGGAATATTGGATAAAGACACTCGCATTTCATCATCAAGCATTTTCAAGCTTCCACGTTTCAGTGTCTTTAAGTTTGTCATCGTTGAAAAGGATACTTCACAAATGTATGTAGTAGAAAACTGCAGAAGAATTTTTAACGCTTTTTTACTTATGTTTGGATGCATTTTTGAAACACGAATCCAAAAGTTGTCTAAATCACCCTCTTCATACATCATTAACAGACTCCGATCATTTTTTATTTCAGCTAATTCTTCTTCTTCAATAAGTGAAAAGTTCCCCATTGCAGTTGAATGAAATGGATTTCTGATCCAATCATAGTCTTTGATTTCAACATTTGGGAAGTAATGATGAACTTTCTCTCCGAGCAATGTTAAATGGTCAATAATTAGTGAGCTGATATCACATTTTAGCTCACAATCAACAGTTTTGGAAAACATTTCAAAATTTCCTTCTTTCACTTTCCTTTTCCAAATTGCTATTTTGTCTCTCATAGCACAAATTTTATCTACCGCTGTTAACATATTTTCTCCTTTTCCCTGCATACTGGTGTTTATTTTATTCAAATGTTCAAATATGTCAGCAAGATATGCCAATTTTGTGCACCAGAGTTTGTCTTGAATGAGATCGCAGAATTCATGTTGCTGATTTTCCTCAAAAAGTTTAAGCATCATTTCCCTCAATTCGTATACACGACAAAGTACTCGACCTCTTGAGAGCCAACGGACCTCTGTGTGTAGTAGAAGCTTTTTGAACCTTGCCCCCATTTCTTCACAAATATGAGCAAATAATCTTGATTTCAGAGGTCTACTTTTAATGTAATTGACCATCTGAACCACTTTGTCCATAACTTTTTTAAAATCATTTCCAATTGTTTGCGCGACTAGTGCTTCACGATGTAAAAAGCAATGAGTAATTATAATATTTTCATTCTCTTTCTTTGCTAAAGCTATAAAACCTTTTATTGAACCAACCATTGCAGGTGCACCATCTGTGCATATTCCTACACAATTTAACCAGTGCAAATTATTTTCCTTCATGAAGCAATCTAAAGTTTTAAATATATCTTCACCTCTAGTTCTCATTGGAAGTTCTAGACAACACAAGAACTGCTCAATAATTCTATCATTATAAATGAAACGTATAAAAGCCAATAATTGTGCTAACCCACTGACATCTGTTGATTCATCTAATTGCAAAGTAAAGATCATATTATCGTCTTGGAAAATATCTTTCATTTGCAGCTTAATGTCATCAGACATGTCTTGAATACGTCTTCCAATCGTGTTATCTGCCAAAGGGATTTTTTTAACTTCTATCTCAAATTCGGGCCCAAACATTGTTCGAACAATAGCACAGCAAGATTCTTTTATGGTGGTTTCGGCAATAGTGTGTGGGTCCTTGTTTTTGGCAATTATTTGAGCAACCAAGTAACTTGCCTTTTGAGCTTTCTCTGATGTCTTCATTCTTTTTGTGAACGATGCAGACTGCTTCTTTATAGATTTTGAAAGCTCAATAAAGTATTCTACTGGTTTTTCTGACAAATAACTGTGTTTTGAGGTAAAATGACGCTTTAATTTGTTTGGTACCATACTTTCATTTGCAAGTATTTCCCCACAAACTAAACACTGGGGACAAGGATTGTTTTCATTACCAGAAAATGTGAACCCCAGTTTCATATACTCTTTATTGCAGTGCTTTCCAAACTGTGTGTCGCGACACATTAGTGTGTCGCCTGCAGGGTGTAGGTGTGTCGCTGCTTTGTGCCCATTCAACAGGTTGGCAGTGTTGAAATGGCAGCGGGACATTTTTTGATTTTAAACAAATTGTTACCAGGCCAGGGGTACATGGAGCAACAGTTATAAGGAGTATAATGGAAAAAAGTGGTTTTGGTCCCGTTGCTATTACTACTTTTGCTCCACAACGCAACGGGACAATTGCAATGAACATATCATCAAAAAGCAGAGTTGTAGCAGTTTATGGATACACTGTATCCATAAACTGCTACATATGTGTGTATCCAACTCTGCTGTTTGAGGATATGTTCATTGCAGTTGTCCCGTTGCGCTGTGGAGCAAAAGTAGTAATCGCAACGGGACAAACTGCCTTTTCTATTATACTCCGGTCTGTTCATCAAAAAGCAGAGTTGGATACACAAATATGTAGCAGTTTATGCAGACACTGTATCCATAAACTGCTACAACTCTGCTTTTTGATGGTATGTTCATTGCAATTGTCCTGTTGCTCTGTGGAGCAAAAGTAGTAATCGCAACGGGACAAACCACTTATGTCTGTTATACTCCATATATAACTGTTGCTCCATATACCCCTGGGCTACATGGAGCAACAGTTATATATGGAGTATAACAGACATAAGTGGTTTGTCCCGTTGCTATTACTACTTTTGCTCCACAGCGCAACGGGACAATTGCAATGAACATACCATCAAAAAGCAGAGTTGTAGCGGTTTATGGATACAGTGTATGTCATACACTGTATCCATAAACTGCTACAACTCTGCTGTTTGAGGATATGTTCATTGCAGTTGTCCCGTTGCAATGTGGAGCAAAAGTAGTAATCGCAACGGGACAAACTGCCTTTTCTATTATACTCCGGTCTGTTCATCAAAAAGCAGAGTTGGATACACAAATATGTAGCAGTTTATGCAGACACTGTATCCATAAACTGCTACAACTCTGCTTTTTGATGGTATGTTCATTGCAATTGTCCCGTTGCTCTGTGGAGCAAAAGTAGTAATCGCAACGGGACAAACCACTTATGTCTGTTATACTCCATATATAACTGTTGCTCCATATACCCCTGGGCTATATGGAGCAACAGTTATACGGAGTATAACAGAAAAAAGCGGTTTGTCCCGTTGCGATTACTACTTTTGCTCCACAGAGCAACGGGACAATTGCAATGAACATACCATCAAAAAGCAGAGTTGTAGCAGTTTATGGATACAGTGTCTGCATAAACTGCTACATATTTGTGTATCCAACTCTGCTTTTTGATGAACAGACCGGAGTATAATAGAAAAGGCAGTTTGTCCCTTTGCGATTACTACTTTTGCTCCACAGCGCAACGGGACAACTGCAATGAACATATCCTCAAACAGCAGAGTTGTAGCAGTTTATGGATACAGTGTATGACATACACTGTATCCATAAACTGCTACAACTCTGCTTTTTGATGGTATGTTCATTGCAATTGTCCCGTTGCGCTGTGGAGCAAAAGTAGTAATAGCAACGGGACAAACCACTTATGTCTGTTATACTCCATATATAACTGTTGCTCCATGTAGCCCAGGGGTATATGGAGCAACAGTTATATATGGAGTATAACAGACATAAGTGGTTTGTCCCGTTGCGATTACTACTTTTGCTCCACAGAGCAACGGGACAATTGCAATGAACATACCATCAAAAAGCAGAGTTGTAGCAGTTTATGGATACAGTGTCTGCATAAACTGCTACATATTTGTGTATCCAACTCTGCTTTTTGATGAACAGACCGGAGTATAATAGAAAAGGCAGTTTGTCCCGTTGCGATTACTACTTTTGCTCCACATTGCAACGGGACAACTGCAATGAACATATCCTCAAACAGCAGAGTTGTAGCAGTTTATGGATACAGTGTATGACATACACTGTATCCATAAACTGCTACAACTCTGCTTTTTGATGGTATGTTCATTGCAATTGTCCCGTTGCGCTGTGGAGCAAAAGTAGTAATAGCAACGGGACAAACCACTTATGTCTGTTATACTCCATATATAACTGTTGCTCCATGTAGCCCAGGGGTATATGGAGCAACAGTTATATATGGAGTATAACAGACATAAGTGGTTTGTCCCGTTGCGATTACTACTTTTGCTCCACAGAGCAACGGGACAATTGCAATGAACATACCATCAAAAAGCAGAGTTGTAGCAGTTTATGGATACAGTGTCTGCATAAACTGCTACATATTTGTGTATCCAACTCTGCTTTTTGATGAACAGACCGGAGTATAATAGAAAAGGCAGTTTGTCCCGTTGCGATTACTACTTTTGCTCCACATTGCAACGGGACAACTGCAATGAACATATCCTCAAACAGCAGAGTTGTAGCAGTTTATGGATACAGTGTATGACATACACTGTATCCATAAACCGCTACAACTCTGCTTTTTGATGGTATGTTCATTGCAATTGTCCCGTTGCGCTGTGGAGCAAAAGTAGTAATAGCAACGGGACAAACCACTTATGTCTGTTATACTCCATATATAACTGTTGCTCCATGTAGCCCAGGGGTATATGGAGCAACAGTTATATATGGAGTATAACAGACATAAGTGGTTTGTCCCGTTGCGATTACTACTTTTGCTCCACAGAGCAACAGGACAATTGCAATGAACATACCATCAAAAAGCAGAGTTGTAGCAGTTTATGGATACAGTGTCTGCATAAACTGCTACATATTTGTGTATCCAACTCTGCTTTTTGATGAACAGACCGGAGTATAATAGAAAAGGCAGTTTGTCCCGTTGCGATTACTACTTTTGCTCCACAGCGCAACGGGACAACTGCAATGAACATATCCTCAAACAGCAGAGTTGGATACACACATATGTAGCAGTTTATGGATACAGTGTATCCATAAACTGCTACAACTCTGCTTTTTGATGATATGTTCATTGCAATTGTCCCGTTGCGTTGTGGAGCAAAAGTAGTAATAGCAACGGGACCAAAACCACTTTTTTCCATTATACTCCTTATAACTGTTGCTCCATGTACCCCTGGCCTGGTAACAATTTGTTTAAAATCAAAAAATGTCCCGCTGCCATTTCAACACTGCCAACCTGTTGAATGGGCACAAAGCAGCGACACACCTACACCCTGCAGGCGACACACTAATGTGTCGCGACACACAGTTTGGAAAGCACTGCATTAATACATTCCCTAGTGCTTCTGTTCATAAGAAAGTTTGAAGGTTGGGTAGGTGGGGCATACCTTAAACAGATTTGCTTCCTTATGTCTTTTCACGCCTAACTGGCACAATCAAACAGTGACAGTCTGCACATTCAGTAGGAAAGCATGCTTTAAAGATCTAGAAATATATATATATATATATATATATATATATATATATATATATTTATTTATTTTCATACAGATGCTAGCTAAATTGGCTGATGGTTCCCTCACAGTAGGTCTGCTCCTCTGAGCTACATTGAGTACCTTGGCTGATCATATAGAGCAGGGATGTCCAATTTCAGTCCTCAAGGGCAACCAACAAGCCATGATTGAAGGATTTGCCTGATTAAGTAAGGGTAAGTTAGTCAGTGGCTCATTCATAACACTTAAATTTAACAATGCTGCATCTTGTAGCCCTTTAAAAAAGAAATTAAAATGCCCCCAGTGCCATCTCTCAAACCTTTTGAGAGAGATGTGCTTTCAAAGTTCTCCCCTCCCTCCCCCTTCCCTGACATCAGTGCTCTAGCTGACTGCAGGGAATCCATTCCCAGGACTGGCGGAGGCTCTTCAGCAGAGCTGAGATTGCGTTAATGAAAAAGAAATCCTTCACTGGGAAGGTCTTCTATGTGTACTTGCAAATCAAGCACACATAGAAGACCATTCCAGTGAAGGATTTCTTTTGCTAGACCGCTGATGTCAGGGAGGGGGGAATTTTGAACTGTGTTCACACAGGCAACTTGTCTTCTCTCCATTTTAGAGTGTGCCATGCCTCCAGTGCATACTTACTTCGGATGTCCTGTGTTTCCCCAACAGTACTCTTCTATGAAGTATGAGGAATAGATATGTTGCAAGGCCAGCCCACATTTGTCATCAGCTATCTGGTACTGAGCAATTCCCATATGGGTTGGTCAGACACTGGAAGTTGCAAGCAGCATCATAACCTCTAATATCCCCTGTGTGAATCATATGCATGATGACCCATAGGTATGATGAAACCTGGATGTGTCCAGCTCATGAGTGCATCCAAGTTGCAGCATGGTCTGAATGCAAGGTGAAAATCACCTTTGTCAACAGCACCACTAGAAGCAGGTTGTATCACAAGATATTTCTTAGCGCAGTGTTAATATAACTGAGCTAAAGACACCCTTGTGAACGTGGCCTATTCCTGAGATTACATTTATTTGAAAGTTTTACAGTTTGTGTTCCAGGGGCTGTGAATAAAGTACCCGGCTGGCAGTGCTGCTAGTGAAGCCTCAACCTTGAGTAAACAACTTAAATTGTTACTGGCCCTCGCATGCTGCTGCAAGGGTCTGCTCTCACTAAACAAAAAACCTGACAGAAACCATTTTGATGTTCAAAATCTCATGATAGTACCCTGTAAGCAAAGAAATTTTGTTTTTGGTTATTCTTTGTTCCTCCCACTTCTGCTTTCCATTGTTCCTGTCATTCATTTCACTTTATTATGTCAGAGTAGTTGAAAATTCTCTATTCCCCAGTCTGCAGAATGTTGGTATGCCTGTTTATAATGTTAAATATGTCATGGCCAAACCCAGAAATGCAGGAATTCTTTAGAGCTGGCCATTATCAATTCTGGCTGGCTTCCCTGACCTATGCTGAAAATATAATAGATTATCCTCTTCGGTCAAGGAGAGGAGATATATAAAAAATGGATATAATTGTATATACACTGTCTGGTTATATTGTGGAAAGATGGGAAGCTTGAGCCACTCCAACTGTTGAGGACTAAAATTCCCATCATCCGTGGCCAGCCATGGGCTTGATGGGGATTATGGGAATTTTAGTCCTCAGCAGCTGGAGGTCCTCGTGTTGTACAACACTGATCTAAAGTGAGAAGTACACAGAGTGAGCCTAAAGCACCAAAGAAAAGATGAACAAATCTGATGCACCATGGTGTGAAATTAAAACTCCCCTTTGACTTAAATGGGGCTATTTTTGCCTTGAATGCTAGAGGACCTTTCTAGCAATGATGGTGATGCACTGGAAACCTTTCTAGCAATCAAGAGGTTAAAACCCCCATTTAGGGGGCGGAGCTAGCTAGCTGTGAAGATGGACGCACATTCTTATGCTCCGTAGCTGGGTCAATATTTTTACGATTTAACTGCTCATACCTGTCTCGAGGTGAAGCTGCACTGGCACTCACTGCTGGCTTTAACCGGAGGAAACAACTTGATTTCAGCTGGAAAAGGGGTAGAAATACTGCGGCCCTTTCTTTCGCGTCTGCAAAAAATGTAAAAGAATAAATAAATAAATAAAAATTCAATCAATGGACCTTTGGGAATTTGTATGTGCCCCCTATGTTGCAGTTGGCATGATGTGGAATTGCTTCTCCCATCTGGTTTCAGGTAAGGCAGTAGATTTAAAGGGACTCTGTTAACTAAACATTCTTTTTTTTTTTTTTTTTTTTTTTTTTTTTTTAAATCTATTATAATTGCCTATCCTATGTAATAAAATCTCCTATATAATAAAACGCTACAATGTTTGTCAAAAGCCGTCATGCACAGACTGCCCGAATGCGCCGCGGCTGATACGGAGTGGGCACTCCAAATTCGGACCGAAGTCCTCACTGTGCACCTTCCTGGGACCGCTTGGTGAGCAGAGAAGCTCCGGGCACTAGCCGAGGTTGCTGGGTGGCACTGTGGCACGTGTACACAGACTTTTAAACTAGTATTTTATATAAGCCATCTATAATTCATGAAAAAAATAATTTTCAACACTCTTGACTTTATATGAGGTAACTAGTGTAAAAGCCCGTGTACGTGGGCCAAAGTGAATGGCACTGAATAAGTTAAGATAGCTGTGCACCCGCCAGGCCCTGCACCTGCCACCTCAGTGACAGCAGCACGTGAGGTACCAGGAGAGTGAGCACTCCTCTACCTCGTCAGTCTCGGGTGTGTGTGCGGGAGCGCGCCTTGACCCAGAGCAGGGGGTTCGTGAATGCGCCTTACACCTCCGGGCCCAGCTAGACACCGCTCGGCTGGGGCCAGGGCTTCCTCACACACTGGGCACACAGGGCTGGGAGATCAGCTGGGAAGATGGAGCGTTTTGTCTGTTTGGGCAGTCTCTACTGCACATGACTGCATCTGACAAACATACATCTGGCCTTTTATATAATAGGATGTGTGCTAAATACATGATACGTCATGCTGAACTTGCCTTTCCAGCCCTCCAGTGACTCCTGTTCTGTTCCGCCCACCTGCTCTGATCTACAACAGTTGATTATATATATATATATATATATATATATATATATATTTATATAATATTTCTAACTGTTTCTGGTTCCCTGCGCTTCTCACCCCGGTGCGTCAGGCAGTAAATCAGGGTGGCGATTTTCACAGGAGTGGGCAGGGGAGGTTAACCCACTCCTCTGAAAATCGATGCAGCAAGACTCACCACGGCAGTGGTCCAGCTGATCCCCGATGTGCACGGCTCTGTAGTGTATATATAAACTGAATAGTTCACAATCCATAACATAATTTTAGCACTAGTAGTGCTTAAAGGGAATGTCTTTGGATCAGAGCCCAATCTGGCATTGGGGGTGGGAATGTTAGTGGCTTTTAATTAGTTAGACAGGAGGACTTGCCTAGATATGTTTCCTACATACTGCAGTCAAGTATATCTATCTCTACTTTTTACTATTTATTTTTGCTTTGTATTGCAACTCTTCTGCTATCTACAAGCGGACAGTGAAATTCCACTATCAGAAAATAATAAAGTTCTGATCCTGTGGGTCTGGATTTTATTTATTTGATTTCTCTGACATTGTTGAAGACTATTGTTGTATTTTGGTGAAGTAGGAGTTAAAGGCAAACTGAAACTGAGCTTGGGGAATACAGGCAACTGCATATTCAATGCAAAACAAATATGTCTATGAATCTAACTGTTGTATGAAGGACTATCTAGGGAAGCCCTTTTGCTAAGTGTTATGAAAACCACTTGTCCCTATGTATAGTTTCTGTTTAATAAGGACCTATCACCTTTCCAAATCATCCACTCAGTGGAAACTTCCATTTTGAAAAGTTTGGCATGATTATTCCTCCCCCATAATTTATATGAGCCCTTTGGAGGACATTGACATACGTTATAGTGTAAGAAGGTGGAGAGAGATGATTTTCTGGAATTGTGAGTTATGCAGCTTTGCTCTGCTGAGGTTGAATTCTCAGACTATTAAATCCAAACTCTCTAAAACTTAACATTTTTGTAAAACAAAAATATCAAGGTATAGGTGCTTTAAATAGATACCTACAGATCTTTAAGTCTCATTAAATGTAACAGGTCTACTTTAAGGATTTGCATATCACTGCACACCATTTGGTTCTTGAATAAATGATGTGCTTTTGTTTGTCAATATATTGCTACTTTATAGTGCCTTCATCAGGACTTAGGCTATGTTAAATACGAAAATATGTTCCTTAAAGGACCAGAGAGGTGTGCAGTGTAATGTTTTGCCATGTAATGCACTCTCCTCTGGTCATTAAAGGGTTATTCACGAAAAGCTTCACGTGTACTGGTATATTGGTATCCAAAGCCTACATCATTTTAGCATCATGCATGTATCCACTACCTACAGCACGCAGTAGATTCACAGGCAAGGTGTGCAGAGAGAGACTATTGTAGTTCCCTTTTACACAGGGATGGGCAACATGTTTTTCTCCAGCTTTTGTTGGATTTCAAGTTCAGTCTTCCTCGGGTAGCTAGCAGCCTCCTGGGGATGTTGAGTGTTATAAAGCCACATTGCCCAACCCTATATTATAAAATTAATTGTGGACCCACATGGTGGCCAACTGGTTTGGGCTTTCTTTTTTAACCACTCAAGGAATTCTAATTAATCTATGGTTATAGCAGCAGGAAGTAGAGGAGAACATATTGTAAAATTGTCGAGCTGTTGGACGTTACTACATCTTTGGAGTCAAACACACTTTATACTGTAGCTTAGTTTTACATTCTGGAAGAGCCAGTTGTGAAAGTGTATTTCATGGGACAGGCAGTTTTGAGGTTCAGCCTACTTCTCTAATACATGGCTCACCACACACACCTCTGTATTATATAGATCAGGACTGGGCAAAATACAGCTTGGAGATGGTGCAAAACAAATGTGACTGACCACTGGCCTAGGTGTTGTGCTTGTCATTCCTTTACTACTCCTCCTTTTGAAGACTAATCCTGGATAGGAACCATTATGACCCTGGAGCAGAGGCAGATGGCTTTTGGCTTTGTAGTTGGTGGTCTACAGTTCTCATTGTTGGCTGAGACTTTTGGGAATAGTACTCCGTAAATAGTTGAAAAGCATTAACCAACAATGCACTAGAGCAGGGATGATCCCTGTACAGCCCTGCTGTATGTATCTTTCATAAGCATCTGATATTTAACTATTTGATTGCCAGAGGGGGCGATGTTGTTTGGTACCTCTGTAGCACTAAAGGGGTTTTAAAAGTTAATAGTAACCATAATGAATCTGTTAAAGTTGCACTGGAAGGATACCGGTGGTAATAATTATGCACATCATGCATTGATATAACCCTTTAACCCTTTCAGTGCCAGAGGGGTACTGAGTACCCCCTGGCACTGAAAGGGTTAAGGACAAGTAGGATAACCATTCTGCAACTAGTGATTCTGAAGCCATCACTGCAACTTGATGCATACAGGAAAAGGGTTAACATGCAAGACAGATGCAGATAATCCTATTGGCTGCCCCCTATATTGTGATACACAAGACTACCCACAACCCTCTGGGATAGAAAGATGTGTTTAAATTGGGTTCTTATGCATCTTTTATCTTGCACTGAAACACTGTGTGCAACTTCCTCTGTCACCCACAGAGGCGGAAACAGCAACTCTGCTTTGGATCCACTTCTGCTATCTCAGAAAGGGTGGGGAAGTTATTACTTGTAAAAAGAACTAGTGGATGAGAAGTCCGCCTCAGGCTGTGGGGGCTGCAGGAGGGACATGGAGCTCCCCTGAATCTTAACCTTTCTCTCTCTCTCTCTTCCCACAGTCCTGCAGCTCAAGCTCCAACAAAGGAGGACACGAGAGGAGCTGGTAAATCAAGGAATAATGCCACGTGAGTTTGTTTTGTTTTCATTTGAGAATCCATTTGTACTGGATGTAATATTCAATTCTATGAGCTAAATTGTTTCGGACCGTAGTGATCCTAAAAAGTTTGTAGAAACTTAAAGGTTTTTTTTTTTTTGTTTTTTTTTTTGTGTAGTAGATTTGCCACAATAAAATACCCTTCTAGCTCTGCTTGCTTTCATTTATCGGTGTATCTTCATTTCCTGTGTAATATGTAGTAATACTTCAGAGGCCATATCTATCCCTACTGATCATTACTGCAGGATGAGTATAACAGATGCTTTTAGGACCATAATGAACCAGAAGCTTGATTAGAAGTCTGCATTCGGCATGGCCTGCAGCTTTTGAATTCTAGAGGCTTGTGCACTGATGTGTGATAAAGAGGTGATAACTTCTACAGTTTAAAATATTCAATTAACATCTTTCCAGCTTGAGACGCATTGTTGCACAAGTTACTTAGAATAATAGTCATTGGAGAAGATATCTCCTCTTTAACCCACCTTTATAACACCTTAGTACGGGGCCAGTCAATTCCTGGACCTCCAGCTCTTAGGGTCTATATCTCCTCTCATCCCCAAACAGCCAGTGGCCCCAACAGCTGGAGGTCCAGCAATTGACTACCCACTTGTTTGGTGTTTTTCATCTAAGTAAAACAAGGGTAGTCCAGATATTGGGAGGTGCATCTTTCCAGTGTTGAGACAGTTTACATTTTAGAGGTTTTGCTGTTTACATTAACAGTATCATTTAGTGGCCAGAATGGTAACCTACAGTTCACCCTGTGGGTGAAGGTGTAATAAAGGTCCTGGTTGGTAATATTTGGTGTATTTGCATCAATTCTGTCATGTCATATAATGTACTGTTTTAAAATGAAACTGAGGTATATTTATTTAATGTTCCATTAAACAGAATCTTTTTTATTTGTCTACTTTGTTTTTTCTGTCCCAGACTAGGGAAATTTCAAGCCCTGGGCTTAGCGTTTGTTTAATAAACAGTGTTGGTTATCTAGGGCAGTAGAGCAATGCAGTCCATTTTATTAATTTGTCCCTAGTAAACGAGTGGAATCCTGAGCTGCCTTAGTAATCCCTCAGCCTGATGTATGTATGTATGTATGTATCTTAGTTTATGTTGCTCTAAACACTGCATTCAGTGCTTTATAGAAACAATAATAAGACCATTAAAAAGTACTAGACCAGGACAAGAGCATCAGGTTAAAGCAATTTCCCTAGTCTGGGACAAAAAAAAAAACAAAGACAAATAAAATAATTATTCTGTTTAATGGGACATTTAAAATGAAATTGGGTTATATTTATTTTAATACTTTTGTTTTCTATTACATTGTTTGTTTTTAACCCTTTGGGCCTAGCGATCGATCTTACTTCTTTTCTGTGTAGGACTGTATCTTGTGTATATGCTGGGAGAGGATCAGTAGAAGTTGCAAATCATTTTTTTTCCTCAATCCCCAGGAGAAAACCATGAAGTGTTTGGGCTTACCATAAATACATGTGTGCACAAAACAAACTATGCGTAAAGTGTTTCGGTTCATCATATAATTTAAAAAAAAAAAAAAAAGGGGAAGCAGATTTGTGTGTATTTATGACACAAGGCTTCTCCTTCTTCGCTTCTGAGAATTGAGTGCATGTAAACAGAGCTAGCTGTGTGTTAGGGGTGACTGGAACCCCTTATCACACATGATTAATTGGTTTTCCTAGCCTTCAGTTGCCATTGATGTGTAATGCTTTGGAGGCCTCTTTCATTTGAAATACATACATCACGTATGATGTTCCTACATCTTAAGGGCTGGCTCTGGTTGTTATTTACATGATGGTTCTCAAAATATATATATATATATATATATATATATATATATATATATATATATATATATATATATATATATATATATATATATATATATATATATAATGTCATTGAGATCCATGATTATGTCAAAGTGAAAAAATCCCCATCATATGTTCTGTTCTTTGTCTGCTATTCAGATATGCCGGTATAGCTGGCACACATCAGCGCTCTAGCTGACTGCAGGGGAATCTGGTCCCTGCACTATCGGAGGCTCTTATGCAGAGCCAAGATCGTGTGGGAGAAAAAGAACTACTTCACTGGAATGGTCTACAATGTGTGCTTGGTTTGCAAGCACACTTTGTAAACCGTTCCAATGAAGTCATTCTTTTTCTCGCGCGAGCGATCTCGGCGCTGACGTCAGAGAAAGGGAAGGGAGGGGGAACTTTACTGCCGAATATCTCTCAAACCATAAAGGTTTGAGAGATGGGGCTGGGGGCATTTAGCTAAAATTTTAAATAGCTCTTTTTAAGTTGACAATACTATCCCTTTAAAATTGTACTTGTCTTATATATATCTTATATAATAATTCGCTACTAAGTTTGTGACTATGCAGTCATGCGCAATAGAGACTGCTGCAGTCATGCGCAGTAGAGACTGCCCATGACGAGCCTGATACAGAGCTGGATGCTCCTTCGGAGCGCCCCGCTCTGTATCAGCCACGGTGCGGGCAGTCTCTACTGAGCATGACTGCACCGCGACCGGCTGGCACTGTATCAGCTGCGGCGTGGGCACTCTACTGTGCATGACTGCCCCGCGACCGGCTGGCAGTGGCACTGTGGCCCATGTAATGGGCTCTTCAACTAGTATATATATAATCTACCTGCACTCCTGCAAAGGAACCTAAAAATTCTATAACATGCCTCCATTCTTTGCATTTTCATGGGTTTTTAGTCCTTTTTCTTTCCCTGAAATGGTATCCTTTTAGAAGGTTGCACGCAAAAGAGCGTGCGACCTCATGAAGCATTAAGTATGTCGCCTTGATAAAAATGGCGATGTGAGAATCTCGCACTGCATGAGAGCGTGAGATTCTCATGTCATGTAGTGAATGGTCGCATAGATGTCATCAGTCCTCCCCTCCTGAATAATTGTAGAGCCAGTAGCCTCACACTTAGCTTTGCCTTTGGCTGCCCTTATCTTCCTTATGCACAGAAACAAACACACACAATGTCTTTTTCCAACTCCACTCTCTCCTATATATTAACCCTTACTAATTACGCTAATCTGAGCGCCTCCTCTTCCCGCATTTGACTGCCAGTGCTACCTCAGGTCACTGTGCATGAAGACCAATCAGTCAGCTGCAGGAAGAGGATGTGCAATATGATCGGAGCTCCATCTCTCAGATCTATTACAGACTTGTTGATTCTGCAACTTTTGAAGAAGTTTTAATTCTTTACGGATTACCATCGTTTCAATCATACTGCACCTCCTCTTCCCATAGTTGACTGCTGGTTGACAGATTGGTCAACATGCACAGTGACCTACAGTAGCACTGGCGGTCTACTGTAGGAAGAGGAGGTGCTTGGATTAGCGTAATTAGTAAGGGTTAATATATAGGAGGGAGTGGGGATGAAAAAGAACATTGCGTGTCTGTGTGTTTGTTTTTTGTGCATAAGGAAGATAAGGGCAGCCAACGTCAAAGAGAAGTGTGAGGCTACCAGCTCTATAATTATTCAGGAGGGGAGGACTGATTATGCAGTGCAAGATTCTCATGTCCCCATTTTATCAGGGCGACGTAGTGAATGCTTCATGAGGTTGCACACTCTTTGTGTGCAACCTTTTAAAAGTGAACCCTGTGAAACTGGTTGAAGACCAAGGGGAGATGCACTAAGGGACGATATGTGTCTGTTGATGTTTGGCAAGGACATCACCTTGATAATGGAGACACACATCTCCTTATGCACTAAGAATTAGTTATGTTGGGAGGAGGGGTCGAATTTCCTCATTGGAGTGGAGGGTTGTGGAACTGCTGACTATGTGGAAGGGATGCCCTCCTTTACACATTGCCAGCAGTTCAACAACCCTGAAGCCTGAGTGGATTCTGTTTTCCAACTTCCCCACTGGAGGGTGGAGAGGATTTGCTCCGATGTCAGTGCCACAAACAGCATTCCCCCCAAGCCTTTCAGTGCCATAGTGATGTGCACCACATGCCCCAGTGTCAGTAAAAGGTTGTGTAAAAATATTTACTATTTCATGAGATTTAAGGACCTGAAAAATGTAAAAGATCCCTGCCTCTCAACTGAGAAAATATAGGCCTAATATATATTTAGCCATAGTGTTAACCATTGCAGGATTACAAATATGGACAAAGATCTCTCTATCAATGCTTTTTCCCCATTGTTAGATGAGCCTCATCAGCCGTGAGTAGCTCTAATCTTCTGCCACCAGACAGCATAGTCATGAGCAAGAACATGCAGTTAGACTTGTCATGGTTCATTACAAAGTAACAATCTAAATTACCTGCCAACTGTATGTTCCATTATACTTAAAGGAATAGTAATACTTCATTTTAACTTTATTTTATTTTGTAGGCATTAAAAACATGAATAATGATATAAGTCTTATCTCTCAAACCTTTATGGTTTATGAGATATTCACAAGCAAAGTTTCCCCCTCCCGCCCCATTTACCTAGTGTAAGCAATCTCTTCTCAGATGTGGAATGCAGTCTATAGACCAGACAGATAACAGAAGGAGACACTCTTATTCCTATGAAAACAATGAAATCCCTGCCCCCCTTGACAAGGTTTTCAGCTTTTTCCCTTATCTTAATTGAAGATTGTCCCTCTCTGCAGTCTACCTGGGCACCTCCCTTCTGTTGTGGCTGAACAGTGTGACATCAGTAAAAGGGGCGGGAGGGGGACACTTTGTCATTGAATTACTCTGGAACTACAACTCTGACAGAATTGAAATAACACTCTCCAAAGTCCAAATACTATGATGATTAATTAGAGCTGCTTTATTATGAAACATTACTGTCCCTTTAAAGTGGAACTTTCACCTTAATTCAAGTTTGCATATTTGAAAACTGCATTAAAAACTGTCTGTCATGTTAACCAAAAGTCCTGCAGATCTACAGTTTAGGAGATATTCACAGTTTAGCACATTGGCATATGAAACATCAGTGATGAGCTTAGTTAGAATATAGTCCGACAGAAGTGTCGCCGGTACCACACAGTTACAACAATTATCATACATTAGCAAATGGTAACAAGTGTGAATATCGTCTTAACTGTACACTTGCTGATATTTTAACTAACATGACATATAGGCAGTTTTTAGTGTAGTTTTCAAATAAGCAAACTTGAATTAAGGCAGAAGTTCCACTTTGACAAGTAGCTCTCAGGCACTCATATTGTGAGAGTATGCTTGGCCAAGCTGCCCCAACGGCATCTACTAATATCCGCTCACCTCACCAGACACTGTCTGGAGAGGTGAACGGATGCCACTGGGACATCTGTCCTCTGACTCCATAGAGAGCTGCAGGGAGATCCCAACATCACCAAATTCAGATTGGACTGTGAACTCTTGACAGCAAAGGCTTCTATCGAAGCTTAGTGTATGTGGTGATGTGCCTCGTTAGTATGTAAACAAACACACCCACTTTATCTATGACAGTGACACATTAAAGCGGAACTACCACCTTTAACAAAGATGGCCCCAAATAATTCCTCATCTGGCGACTAGCTGCTCAGTTGCGCTAGTCCTCAGAATTATTATCTCGTTAATGTGAATTTAGGCTTCAATTCTAACTGATAAGTTTGCTAAATCAGGAAATACTCAAAAGACTAGAAAATAGACAGTAGAGCTCTAAAATAAGTGCCTAATAAATAATATAAAAAGATCTAGGCATTGAGGTAAAAAATAGGCATACAATATATATTTCATATATATTTACTAAAGTAATAACACAAAATGCAATATAAAATATATAATAAAAACAGTGATATGTCACTAAGAAATAGACATGATAATAATTGTATCACAATGAATACAAAAGCATATTTATTAGCTTCCAGAAAATATAATCTATACAAGTCAAGTTGCAGAGGACTAGATATTTGTGTGGAGATAAATAACTTCACACATTCTCCTGTATAATCTGTATCAGAATGAAACAAATGTATAGTAAAGCTGTAAGACTGAATGTAACGTGGGTTATCTCTCCTGTATCTCTAGGGTAGAATCAAATTCTTAAAGGCAGTGATTGTCCTCCAGGGTACCGTGGCACTTTGGTGTGCCTCGGAGATCCACTTAACGTACCACTTGTTTTCTATAAAGATTTTTACCAAATGTGAATAATGAGTTTTAAAGGGATAGTAATACTTCGTTTTAACTTTATTTTATTTTGTAGGCATTAAAAAAACATGAAGAATGATATAAGTCTTATCTCTCAAACCTTTATGGTTTAAGAGATATTCACAAGCAAAGTGTCCCCCTCCCGCCCCTTTTACTGATGTAACACTTCTCAGCCAGGGCAGAAGGGAGGTGCCCAGGTAGACTGCAGAGAGGGACAATCTTCAATTAAGATAATGGAAAAACCTGAAAAGCTTGTCAAGGGGGGAAGGGCTTTCATTGTTTTCATAGGAATAAGAGTGTCCCCTTCTGTTATCTGTCTGGTCTATAGACTGCATTCCACATCTGAGGAGAGAAAGCTTACACTAGGTAAAAGGAGCGGGAGGGGAAACTTTGCTTGTGAATAGCTTGTGAATAGCTCTTAAACCATAAAGGTTTGAGAGATAAGACTTATATCGTCATTCATGTTTTTTTAATGCCTACAAAATAAAATAAAGTTAAAACGAAGTATTACTATCCCTTTAAGTGTATATTTAAGTGTATATTTAAAGGTTTGTCTCTGTAATTCTGATTATGAGACATAAGTATAACTATATATTATTTGTTTCTTTCATAATGCCCTTGACAAAGCCCCTCTGTGCCACGAACAATCTAAATTTGTTACTGAGTGCCCTGGAGGAAAAAAAAAAATAAAAAAAGCTGAGAACTACTGCTTTATGGGTATAGGTAGTGCCTCCTGTGTCTTGTCCTCCGTCGTCTCATAATAAGATCATTCACAGAACTTATTATGCTGCCTGCATCCTTTTGAACATCTGCCTATAATTGAAAATAACCATCAAATAATATCTAAGAAACATTTGTTTGCATAATACCGGCATGATTAAAGGGTTAGTATTCCCAAGTTTAAAAAAAAAGAGACTCTTGTAGTCATTTAAAAATTAAACTAAATGCCCCCAGTCCCACCTCTCAAACCTTTATGGTTTGAGAGATATTCTGCACCCCCTCCCTCCCCTTTCCCTGTCATCAGCGCTCTAGCTGACTGCAGGGGAATTTGGTCCTGGGACAAGCGGAGGCTCTTCAGCAGAGCTGTGATTGCGTTATTGAAAAATAAATCCTTCACTGCAACGGTTTACAAAGTATGCTTGCAAACCAAGCACACTTTGTAGACTGTTGCAGTGAAGGATTTCTTTCTCAGTAACACAATCTCAGCTCTGCTGAAGAGCCTCCAACGGTCCCGGGACAGGTTTCCCCTGCAGTCAGCTAGAGCGTTGATGTCAGGGAAAGAGGAGGGAGGGGGGAACTTTAGTGCAGAATATCTCTCAAACCATACAGATTTGAGAGATGGGACTGGGGGCATTTAGTTTGATTTTTTTAATGCCTACAAGATTCGCTTTTTTAAAACTTGGCAATACTATCCCTTTAAGGAGGTTATTTCTGCAAAATATTAGCTGAATTATCTTATCAGGAGATGACTGAGAACAATAGACTGAATAGGCTACCTATATTCTGTAAATAATTTTATGGCGTGAGATATCACGGTTATATTTTTTTATATTACCTCTTGTGTTATTGCTCTATATCCACATGTTTGCCTATTTTTCTACCTCATGGCTTACAGCGATTTATAATGTTTACTAGCAGGTTTGTACTGTTGTACTGTTGTTTTTTTTTTTGTTTTTGTTTTTTTATTGTTTGTTTGTTTATATTAAAAGTTAGACCTTGTGGTGGGGCATCATGACACCTCCTGGTGTCCCCCAGATACTGATCTCCCAGCCAATTCAGCTAGGAGATCAAAAGAGGTGACTCAGAAGGGTTCCCCTGCTTCCATCCTACCCCGAGTATGGGAGTGGGCAGGATTTGGAAAACACTCTCACGTCAATATTAAGCCTCCAGCATTGACATGAGAGGTTTTCCCGATCCCACCCATTCCTACCTGGGTAAATCAGGAATGATCAAATCTGGGGAGGTCTCCTGCTCCCCTGCATCACCTCTATTGATGTACAAGCAGAATCTGCAGGGAGATTAGTAGCTGTGGGGCATCAGAAGAGGTCCAGATTCCCCACCATGATGTCTGATTTATTTTTATTTTTTTATATTTTATTTTGCTTGTGGAGGCCAGTGGCTAACATTTTAATTTAAAAAGAGTGGCAGCATTGGTTCATTGAGGAGCCACGCCCCCGATGGACAACCAGACTCATAGATAGATAATACAGTTTGTTAATGCACCAGCTGTGAGGAATCTGCTCATACTGCAAGGTTGCAGGTTCTAATCCCCTGCAGGGTCACATATCTGCCAACCCACAGTAGGCCAGCATGGTAGATTACGGTCCATACCCTCAGCTTGCTGAGGAGGCTTTCATACTTCATTAGACTGAGTCAATAAACTGTGCACTCAGACTTAATTCAGACTGAAAACCAATTTAATGCTAATAAAACTGCAACAAAGGTCCCAAGTGCTGACCGAAACATTGCAGTTTTATTACCATTAAATTGGTTTTTAGTCTGAATTAAGTCCACTAAGTCATTAAGGTACTGCAGACCATTCGCCTGGATGACACTGGTTGTTTAGTGATTTATTGATGCATATGGAAAATGTTTACAATGATGTTTCTTTCTGCACCTAAACAGAGGAAGATAAATCTTGTATTACCTAAAACAGGAATAAGAATTTCTGTGCACCATGGAAAATGAATAGGGCTGTCAGTTTCCATAGGGAGCTATGTAAAGAAAATAAACTTTCAGTAAGTAGCATCCTTGTGGCAGCCCTATTCCCTCTGGCTAGTATTTGTTTTACCAGGGACATTCTAATTTTAAAAGAGTCTCAGGGTTTTTCTTGTTTTTGTTTTTTTGGGGGGGTTTGGTGGGGGAGGGGAGTTGGTGGATCAAAATGTTGCACACATTTGTGCGAGCAACTAAACGGCGCATAAAGCATTTCCCTGGGATGAAAAGGGCGACATGAGAATCTTGCCCACATCAAAAGGGCGAGACTGTCATGTCGCATTGTTAAGCGTCTCCCATTTGAGTGCCTGCAAGAAAACAAACATAATTTACATATGATGCCAATGTGACATGAAGCCTTAACAACACGGCATATGGCAGCACCTGTCACATGATGTGCATATCAAAGCAGGTCTGTACAGTTCTCTATCTCTCATAGTACAGCTATTTAAATTAGTTAAAATTTTATTGGATGGAGGCAGAAAGAATGTTACAAATGCCACATTGGGTAACTTATCTCGCAGCCTGAAGCAGGAACTCATCCTTCTAGGCTCTCCTTGTCAGTGAAGATCTGTAGCAGCGGAACCAGGCTTAACCCTGTGACGGCCAGTCGGGTACACAATGCATTCTGGCAGTCAAAGGGCTAACACAGAGCAAGCCCAGGGTCTGGTCGCCTCCTGGGGATGTGATGGGTATCTGCAGATGCTGGCCGGTTACAGCTTCCTCTGAGGAAGCTTTACTTTGACCCCGCTTTTGTGGGCAGCAGGTTGGGAGAGGGAGCAGTGAAATTTACAGAGCTTATGGATTGGGTAATACTTTATTAAATTCTGTTTATTTTCATGCAACGCTTAACAAGGCAACATGACAATGTTGCCATTTTGAGGTGGGCGAAATTCTCATGTCACCCTTTTTATCCCGGCGATATGATTAATGCACCATTTAGTTCCTCTCACAAATGTGTGCGACATTTTAAAAGAGTATCAGATTTGGTAACCCCCCTTGTAGTAAAACATAAGAGAGAAATGACTTGCTTGCTGCTTATAATGTCCATTAGTAAATCCATGCCTAAAAGCCACTTATTTCTAGGGCAGGACTTTTTAGACTGTGTTCAATGAAAAGTACAAAGGACTCCACTGGGGGGAAAAAAAAAGTCTGTGATGGTGGACAATGGAAAAAGACTAGGTGGCCATGCGTATATAGATTTGTGACTACATTGCAATCAAGCACCAAGATGGCTGTTGCATCCAGTGGGGTTAACAAGTTTGATTGTTGGGCTCCAGGGAGATTTAAATTGAAATGCAAGGGTTTCAACATAGCACCACTGTCATAGGGTATAGTTACCCTTTGGGTGCCAGGCCGTGGGGGTGGGGGTGGAATGCTGAACATGACAGTTCAGTTGTTCTCAGTGGTTGTCCTCAGGATGTTCCAACAGGTCAGGCTTTCATTATACCCCTGCTTGACGGAAGTCTGTAATCAGTGGATCACTCATACTGATTCTTCTATCAGTGCTTAAGAAGAGATATCCTTTAAAGTGGCTCTGCCATGCTGATAAGTGGGTTGGGTTTGTTTTGTGTTTATTATTTATGTACTAGTTGAACAGCCCGTTACACGGGCCACAGTGCCACTGCAACCCAGTCGCTGGGCAGTCACGCACAGTAGAGACTGCCCGCGCCACGGCTGATACAGAGCTGGACACTCCTTCGGAGCGCCCAGCTCTGTATCAGCCGCGGTGCGGGCAGTCTCTACTGTGCATGACTGCAGCACGCGCAGCAGTGTCTGCTGCGCTTGTCACGGCGTTACACAAGATTTAGCAAATTATTATATAGGAGGATTTATACAGAGAATGTAACCTTTATGTTTTGGTGGCACTATGTGGCTTTTTAAGCTAATTAATTATGTCCCAGGCCAAACTGATCACTTCCTATGCTGTTAGAAATTCCCCCAGTGTTGGGGCTCTTCATAGATTCATTCATAGTTATGTGTTGTGGCATTACTGACCCAGCACAGGAACTGATTAGCATAAAATGCCACACAGTGACACCAACAAATAAGTTAATTTCTTAAAAAAAAAAAAAAAAAATAAACTAATGGGCTAGCACAACATATAGGCAGTTTTTAATTTTCTACAAATTAACATAAACTTCTCTTATGGTGACAGGTCCACTACAAACCCTAACCTTTTGATACATCCCAAGAACTGGAGTTGAAGATCACTGTCGTAATTACTGAACAACTTGGTAGTAAACAAGCGAAAATCGTAATTGCCCCTGCCGACTCCTTCACAACACGTTGTTTTAGTGAACTTGCTTATAAAAAAAAAATTCAGTAGATTGCAACATCCCTCGTCATAAAGAACAGTAAAAAAGAAAGGCTAGACATGTTAACCTGAATTGTAATTATATCATTTTAATTATTGTTGTTAATGACATGTAGTAAGGACTAAGAGAGGAAGTGGTTTGTGTAAATCGTGAGGGTGTGTGGTGTACAGTATTTCAAACACACAGCAGTAAACACTCGGCCTGACGTCACCACTGCTTTTATAACAATAAGATCGTAGACTTTTATTATACAATTCTCTTAATTCTTATGCATAAAGTAAAGCACCAGTCTAAATCACAGCTACATTGTATGCTGTGTCATTGCTATGTACACATTTTTTGTTTATATGGTGGGTTGTAGTGCAAGGGATTAATCACAACCATCTTAACCCTCAGTTTTCACAGCCAGAATGACAAAATAAGCAGATTGTGGATAATAATTTCCATAAATATACTTTTGGTACTCGGCATTCACATTTTTCTCAAAGTCTTCATATAAAAAATGTTTGTGACCCAGTGGCTTAGTTAGTAAGTTAGATTTAAAGTGATAGTAATGTCTGGTTTTATGTAAGTATTTTATTGTAGATATTAAAAAAAAAGGTAATTGATGTTAGTCTTGTCTCTCAAACCTGTATAGTTTGAGAGATATAAGATTATAAACCTGCCCCCCCTCCCTCCCCTTTCACAGACGTCAGCCTCTCTAACTGACATCGTGAGATCCTGGTCCTAGGACCAGGCACACTTTGTAGACCGTTCGATGAAGTATTTCTTTTTACATAGCACTATTTTGGCTCTGCTGAAGAGCCGCCGCAAGTCACACAACTCGAATGTCCTGCTGAGAGCTTGACAACTGACATCTGTGGGAGGGAGGGAGGGGGGAAGTTTATAATCGTATATCTCTCAAACTCTACAAGTTTGAGAGACAAGAGTAACCTCAAAGAACTTAGTTTTTTAATATCTACGATATAACACTTACATAAAACCAGACATTACTATCACTTTAAATACAAGATGTCTTATGTTGACATTTTAACCCTTTGAGTGTCGTTATATAAAAGGAAGCACATATACAGCTAATAAAAAAAAAAAAGATTGCGATATTTGATATACTGGAGCTCTCTGTTAAGACTGAGATATTTATATATCTGCTTAAAGGAACACTAACAGTGAAAAATAAAATGGGTTGATATAACTATAAATTTCAAATACAGATAGTATATGTAAAAATGATTCATATATTGCATCCCTTAGATCTAATCTAAAACTTGCTAAAGCATATTTATGGTGTCCTGTCCAGAGAGCGTTTATTCAATATTACTGCTCTTTGTATTGAGAGAGAAAAGCTAAAGTTAGTTAGATGCTTGTGATTTTTGCCCATGGCTCTATTACTGTTATCGTATAGCAGCCTATTCAGGGATAATCCTGGCCAATCAGTAGGAACCCTGGAAAAGGATGGAATATCTGCTTCCTCGGAGTACATGTAATATGAGATTTTAAGCCTCAGAATGTCATGCTAGCATGATTGACATGTAAATGCAATAAAACCCATCATTTAATATAATTTTCCTGATTGATTTAAGTGTAAGCCGTTTTAGGCTGTTTTTCAATCATGAAAATTATATGACATGACTGGTTTTATTGCATTTACACATCTAGCATGGGTTGTGACAAGATACAATGTCTACTATTCATTATAAAAACAATTTATATTCATGCTCCTCCGTTGACTTCAGTTTGCTTTATCATTGTGGCCAAGCAGCAACGGATCAAATTTGCAACGTGCTATGATCTCTTGCATCACAGTCATAAAAATAAATAAATAAAATAAAATTGCCAGTGGGAAGACCTCCATAGGAAACAATTATACCAAACTCATGCTCTGTTTTCTACACTTTGATATATAATTATAAATGGGAGTTTTAACCTCTTGAATGCTAGAAAGGTCTCCAATGCATTGGGAAACTCCGTTCCCGTTGTTTCATTGACTTAGGAAAAAAATATGGAGCAATTATGGGTTAAAACATCTGCATCAGATCGATGAGATTACCTCCTCTGATGCTGGAAAGCTTTCTAACTCGCTGTATAGCAATAATATGTTGGAGATTTATTTGGCTTCCAGTTTATTAAAAACCCATTTAAAGGGATAGTAATGTTTGAAAAAAACTAGATTGTCGAGTCTTCTCTTTATTATAAAAGTAACACATTGTGCTATTTTAAACAACTTACATTTCTGTAGTTCATAAGATATTAACTGTAGAAGGATACTCCCCCCCCCCCCCCATTCTGGCTGCCTCCTATTGAATCTCTAATCTGGTAGTGGGACTGGACAGATGTGGCGAGGGACAAACTTCAGTGAGTATAAGGAAAACACTGCCACATTGATGAAGGAGGGCAGAATTTTTCTTTGCATAATGAAGTTTGTCCCTTTCCACATCCGTCCGGACCAGACAAAGCTGCATCAGTGATGTGGACAGAAGGGGCGGGAGGGGGATCCTTCTACAGTTTATATCTTATGAACTACAGAACTGTAAGTTGTTTAAAATAGTGCAATGTGTTACTTTTATTATAAAGAAGACTCTGCCATCTAGTTTGTTTTTTTTTTTCTTTCAAACATTACAATCCCTTTAAATTAATGTAAGTGTTTGTGTTACATATGCTGCAGTTATTTTGCCCTAGAATCTTTGTTTCCCTTTATACACACACACACACACACATATATATATATATATATATATATATATATATATATATATATATATATACTGTATTCAGTGCTGTTAACATTTTACTCTGTACTCCCTTTCTGTATGAAAGTTATAGTGTGACAGGCTATAATAAGTATTTTGTTTCCCCCAGCTCTGAAGAGTCCTGCTGCTTTTCATGAACAAAGGCGGAGTCTGGAGCGGGCACGCGTAAGTAGATGTAACCGTTACAACCAACAATTCTGTAATATGTTTTATTTATTATCAAAGTAGGATATTCATGTTTAACATGCTTTGGGTGCTTTGCAGTGTGAGACCGAGCATTAAAAGGTTAAATCGAGGTGGACATCTTGGCTAAATGTAAAAATCTGAAGGATTCAACCACAAATAAACATATTGTCAATTTAGCAGTCCAATAAGATTCTGGAGTACCAGACACTCCAGTGCCTTGTGATTGCGTGTGGGCATTCTATATCAAATCAAGATCTCTGTAAATAGTAATGCAAGGAGATGTCATTGTTTAATTTCTAATACAAAACAAGTCTGTATTGAAATTCAAGAAAAGTACAGTAAAGCCAAAGTTACTCTTTCACTCAGGTGAACAAAAGTTTAGAAATTCAAGGGATAGTAAAGTCCCCAAAAAAGTATCTTCTAAATGGTAGCTGCACTAAAAAAAAACATTTAATGTGCTTAATCCTTTCTCTCAAACCATTATGGTTTGAGAGATTTAATAAAATAAAGACCTCCGCTCCATCCTCCTTCTCATACGTCCGCTGTACAGTGGACGTCATAAGATCCTGCTTCTGGGACCAGACGGCGGCTCTTCAGGAGCGCTGTCACCAAGATATCTTAAGTATAATTACTTCATCGGAATGGTCTACAATGTGTGCTTGCAAGCCAGACACACGTTGTAGACCATACTGATAAAGTAATTATACTTGGATATCTAGATGACACGCTCCTGAAGAGCCGCCTGCAGTCGGGCGACTGGATTCTGCCTCTGACGGCTTTACAGCTCATCAGGCAGAAAGGGGAGGAAATGGAGGACTTTATTTTCTTTCTCTCAAACCATAACAGTTTGAGAGAGAGGATTAAGCGCATTAAGTGTTTTTGTTTTAGTGAAGATAGAAGATACTTTTTTAGGACTTCATTATCCCTTTCAGTATTTTAGTTCTGCAAAGTCTGAGCCCATCATATTCTTTGTTAATGCTGTCAACATAACATGAGAAATATCATTAAAGCTAGCTAGAGGGTTCAGAGTTAAAGTTTTCATAACTATAACCCCGATTTTCCATGCTTCTCCCAACTTTGCTTTAACATGTCTTTTAGTACTCTTCTACCATGTTTTGATCCAGCAAGCTTAATTAATTTGCAGTTCATTTGCAGATAGGCATATAATATGGGCATTACGTAGACAGCAAAAGATTAGCAATTATGCATACAAGCTGCACCATAAAAATAAATAACATTTCACCAAATTCCCTGTGATATAAATGTGGCTTTTAAAGGAGTAGTAAACCATGTTCTAAATATTTTCCTGCCAAGTAAAACAAGGGCATTCTCACTGCTGACAGTTGTTTTATTCAAAAGTTATAAACATTCAGCTGACAAGATGTGATGGAGCTGTTACTGTCCCATTCTATGCAATATATTATCTCACAGAATGCAGCAGAATAACTGTCATGACTCAAGGTGAGCTGGTAGGTAAACTGTCTGGACACCAGAGGCCACTGTTACTGTAACAGGTTAAAAAAAGCTTAAACATTTATAAGTTTGGAGCAAAATTTCTCCCAGCATTGAGTATTCTGGTTTTATTTTGTGTTTGTCCCCTGTGATATGCAGTTGGTTTTCTCCCGAATTGCCCATCTTGTGCTTTCTGCTTAAGGCCTTGTATATTGACCAGCCTTTTCAATATATCTCATTGTATAGTTCTGAATAGAAGTGAATTACGTTGCATAGCTGACACATTACCTTTTGGGGCCTAAGCTGTTGGTACTTATCCTATCTGTCTCTTATATTCTAGACTGAGGATTACTTGAAGCGCAAGATAAGATCACGGCCTGAACGCTCGGAGCTAGTGAGGATGCATATACTGGAAGGTATAGTAACTGTTTATGTTAATTTATTAGCAGTCTATAAATTTATATTAATAAAAGAAAAATGCTGGTACATGACCAAAATAATCTTACTGTGCCAACCACACCCTGGAATGGCCGTAAGGAGGATCTCCTCCAAACTGCTTCCCCACAATATACATGGAAGTGTGAATTTGGTAGGAGTGGCCCTGGGGTTGAAGCCCCTGGACACTCCTGCCAAAATATCTGCAAGAACTTGCCTGTCCATCCTTGGAGTAATATCTTATAAATGTTTTATAGTGGAAACATGAATCCCAGAGTAGGGCTACATATGGAGAGTCTCATTTGTGCCCATGTAATAGAAGGCAACAGCACCACTTCCCAAAAGAAGTTAGGCCGATGCCGTCGGATCTACTGGCCTGCAAAACCAGGAGCTTGGGACGGAAACTCATAGGGGGTGTAGGATGGGATAGACAGCTACAGATTGTGAAACACCCAACGCATATCACGGAGTAACATCTTCATTTCATCAGGGGTATAAACAGTGTTGCAACCATATTGTTATATATATATATATATATATATATATATATATATATCTCCTATCATGTACCATGGAATTCTTTGAACAAGCATCTTTTGGGGGGTACGGTGCCGTTGCCTTCATTTACATGGCCACAAATGAGACTCCATATGTAGCTGTACTGCAGTATTCATGGTGCTGATATGACATCATTTATAAGATACTACTCCAAGAGCTGGCCGTTTGCCATTGTTGGGAGATCCTTATAGCACTGGATCCTCCTGGATATCCAGGACAGCTGGAGACCGGTTACAGCAGGTGTGTAGTGGACACAGAATGTTGGTTATACTGGTTGGGACCCCAGATATTCTTCAAGCCCAAGATAGGACAGATGTCAGTGCATTAATCAGTGTTTCTCTGTCATCCAACATAGGTTACTGGTAACTTTGGGTAGGCGATCTGCCCCTTTAATTGTAGGCAGGAACAATTCTAGAATTGTATGCAGGGGGTGGAGCCTACCTTCCCTCCTTGGCTGCAGCTAGCCAGCCAGCTCCAGAAAGATTTGTTCCTTGGTGAAGACACAGGCAAGAGAACAGTTCTGCTATAGTTTTGTCATTTTTTTTATTTTTCTGTTAGAAATGGAATACCACCATTAGGCGGATTACCATAACTGACAATGCCCTTAGATGTGGCTAGGTCATTAACCAGGTGCTTTTTGTGGACCTTAAGCCCTGGGGGGGGGAAATCTTGGCTACAAATTCTTTCCTCAGGAGTTGCCCACCTAGGCTTCTTCTTAATACATGGTAGTCTGAAGACAGAAGATCTGCAGGAAAGGTGAGCAACCCTTTGAGTGCTGCAGGTCCACATGTCCCACAGTGCCCCTCCGAAAGAGGGATTTACCTTTGGAGTTACTATTGCACACTCCTGCACTCATTGGGCCTATCTATATGTCTGTTGGGTGTCTTGGAGCAGGTTTATGTGGTACTTTAACCCTTTAGCTGCTGGTTTTGCATCTTGGCGGGGGGTTCTGACACTATTCCTACTGGTTCAGTGTTTTTTGGGTATCCTAACATGTTTTAGTGATGTTTCATGCATTTTTATTTCACTGTTTCAATTTTGTAAAATTTGAGTTAAAGGCGCACTTTACTGCATAGGTGCCAATGCTCCATTCATTCCTAGGGGACTGTACAGTTTGGGACATAGCTCTGCAACCGCTTAACCTACAGACTTCAGAGATGGCTCATTTTACTTGTCTACCCTTGCTCTATCATCCGGTTAATGTTTCTAGTGTGCTGGGGGACTCAGGGGGGCTTCGGGCACTGTTCCCATGAGCTCATTTCCCATGAGCTCTTGCTTCGCGCACTTGTTTCTGATTGGCTTCCACCGCGGCAGCCATTTTGTGCCATTTCCAGAAAGAGTATCCTACGCAGGGCTTGGACTCTCCTTCTCTCTTCTGCTGATTAACTCTTCGCCTGTCAGACAAGTCTATTTTATTGATTTCTGGGGCAAAACCTTAATCCTACACACTGCACTGGGGTGATTTCTTATACTGTAAGGTTATTTGACACTGTGAGAATGTCTGTACCGTTGGAGCTTGGGGCCAGACCTAAGACTAAGGATGCTGGGGTCTCTGTATCCTCAGTTGTACATTGCTCTTCCTGTCATTCAGGGTTACCTAGAGAAATCTCAGGTCATTTATGCCCAGCATGTTCTGATGTCCCTGAGAGTATCCCAGACCTCCAGTCATGCTTTAGAGCCAGTTTGGGTGCAAGAGTTCAAAGTTGCTACCAGGGACCTTAGGTCTGCATTGCAACTCTTTCCATCCCAGTTACAGGGGGTCTTCCATTCTTGACAGACCCCCTCCTCCATCAAGTCTTCCATGCCAAAACCTCAGGGAGTACCAGACCTATCAGATTCCTCTGAGGAGGAACTGCTGGTGGATTCAGATGTTGAGGAATGTTCTGCTGTGGGCTCCTCTCAGGTTTTTGGGGGATCCTTTTGAGGCTGATCCTGAGCCCTCGGCTGAGGGCCTGATCATGGCTGTTTTGAATACCCTTAGCATTCAATTAGTTCAGGAGGTTCCTTCTGATCCCTCTGATGTTTTTCAGGAGCCTAAAAAGCCCCTTACTTGCTTTCCACCTAACCCCACTCTTGACCACCTTGTGTCTGAAGAGTGGAAATCTCCTGACAGGAAACCTTCTGTGTCCAAGAAATTTGCCAAGCTTTATCCCTTCTCTGAGGCAGCGCTTGCTCAGTGGGTTCATCCTCCCAAGGTGGATGCTCCTATCTCCAGGCTATCTAAATCTACTGCCTTACCAGTCTCTGATGCGTCCGCTCTGAAGGACTGAACTTACAAGAAACTTGAGGTCTTCTTTTGCAACTGCTGGTTCTGCCGTGCATCCATCATTCGCTGCAGCATGGGTGAACCGGGCCATTGCAGTCTGGACTGAACAGCTCACCCTGGCTGTCTGTCAGGGTGCTTCTGCTTCGGATATGTTGTGCCTTCTTGCCAACATTTCTGAGGCACAGCACTATATTTCTGCTGCCTTATTTGATGCCATCCGTTTGGTGGCTAGGGTTTCCACCATGTCTATGGTTGCCAGACGGGCTCGTTGGCTCAATATCTGGGCTGCTGACACTGCTTCCAAGAAAGCTTTGCTCTCCTTACCTTTTCAAGGTACTTCTTTGTTTGGGCCAGATCTTAAATATCTGATCAGTGAGGCCACTGGGGGTAAGAGTACCCTTCTACCTTTGGTCCTCAGGAAGAAAACTCTGCTTAAGCGTAATCGGCATTTTCTTTCCTTTTAGACTGAGACACATCTGGCGAACCAGACTGTTCCCTCAGCTCCGTGTACCTCCTCCAAGCCCAAACAGCAATGGAAGCCCAAGGTCTCATCCAAGCCCAAGGCTTCCAAGCCTTCTTCGGCATGACTCATCGAACCCAGGTCCCCACTCTGCTGTGGGTGGTCGTCTGCATCACTACCACAAGATCTGGGAGGATTCAGTGGCGAACCCGTGGGTTTTACAGGAGGTGACGGAAAGGTACAGGATCCCTTTTGTGTCTCTTCCTCCCTTTCGCTTCTTTTCTTCTCATGCGCCTCAGGGTGCGGAGAAACACCAGCTGTTCGACGGAGCTATTCAGGCTCTTCTGGACAAGGATGTTCTAGAGCCAGTTCCAGTTCAGGACAGAGGTGTGGTTTTTACTCAAACCTCTTTGGGGTCTCAAAAAAGGACGTTGGTTGTCGCCCCATTTTGGATTTGTGATCCGGACTCATTATCACCAGGAGTCTCTTCAGACGGTGAATTCATCTCTAGATCTTCAGGACGCGTATTTACACATTGTCATTCATCCAGAGAGCCAGCAGTATATCAGATTTGCCTGAGACCGAGGACGTTTTCAGCTCTTCCCTTTTGGTCTGACTACAGCTCCTCAAGTTTTCAACTGTGTCCTGGGAGCCTTAGTGTCCGTCCTCTACCGGGACAGCCTCAGAGTTACTCCATACATGGACGACCTGCTTCTGAAAGCCCCCTCTGCGGAACTTCTTCATCAGCAGGTTCAGCTATGCATTCATGCTGTCACCCATCACAGGTGGATCATCAACATGGACAAGTCAGATCTTGTCCCATCCCAGCATCTGGTCTTCCTGGGCCTTCTCTTCGACACTCAGAAGAGCATGGTGTTTCTCATGGATGAGGTAGCTCACCAGATCGCCTACAGGGTTTCTGCGGTTCTGGCTCAAGATCCTGTTCCATCCAAGAAGCAGGGGTCAGCTGGACCTTCAGAATATGTCAGTGTCCCTCCTACTTCATGTGGAACTGAATTTGTCATGGTGGCTGGACCTCTCCAATCTGCTGAAAGGCAAGTCCTTCCTGGTATCTTTCTGGACCATGGTAACAACAGATGCCAGCCTCTCTGGCTGGGGAATGGTCCTGGGTTGCCTGAGTGCTCAGAGTTGGTGGTCTCTGGAGGAATCTCTCCTTCCTATCAACATGCTTAAGCTTTGGGCGATATTTTATGCCCTTCGTCATTGGACATCTCAGCTGGAAGACTGTCCAGTCCGGGTACAGTCCAACATATGCCACGGCCGTGGCTTACATCAACAAGCAGGGGTCGGAACAAGAAGTCTCTCCGCTTGGTTAGAGGTCAAGGCTGTTTTTTCCTGGGCAGAGGAACACTGCCATATCCGCAGTGCACATTCCTGGCGTAGACAACGTCTTGGAGGACTTCCTCAGTTGACACACAGTGGACAGCGGAGAGTGGGAGCTGCACCCAGAGGTGTTCACCCTCGTAGTTCAGAAATGGGGTCTTCCTTACATCGACCTGATGACGAAAAGACACAACAGGAAGGTTCCGAGGTTCTGCTCTTGGTGGATTGACCCTCTAGTTCTGGCGGTGGATGCCATGTCCATTCCTTGGTTATTTCCTCTGGCCTGCATCTTTTCTCCCCTCCCCATGTTGCACAGGGTGTTACGGAAATTGCAACTGGAATGCTGTCTAGTCATTCTGATTGCTCCATACTGGCCTCGCCAAGCTTGGTTTCTGGAGCTGCTGGATCTGTCAGTGGTGGGGCCGTTCTGGCTCCCTTGCCGTCCGGATCTTCTTCTACAGGGTTACCTGTGGAAGGAGGATGTTCATCGGCTGACTTTGACAGCTTGGAAGTTGAATCCTCAATATTGAAGAAGAAAAGTTTTTCTTCTGGGGTGGTGGCTACTATGCTCAGTGCCCGCAAACCTGTTTCTTCCAAGATCTGCCATCTTTTCTGGTTGACCTTTATATCTTGGTGTGCTGACAAGGACCTGTCTCAGGAATTTGATCTGTCTACGGTCCTGGCTTTTTTGCACGACGGTGTGGATAAGGGCCTCGGTTTGAGTTCCTTTAAGGTTCAGACTTCTGCTATCTCTGTTTTCTTTCAGAGGTGCATTGCCATCCTTCTTGATGTCAAGATTCTCTTCCAGGGTGTTGCTCATACTTGTCCTGCCTTCAAGAATCTCGCTCCTCCGTGGGATCTTAACTTGGTTTTGGGTGTTCTTCAGCGCCCTCCATTTGAGTCCTTGGCTACTATTCCTCTACACCTGTTGACATGTAAAACGGCCTTTCTCCTGGTAATCGTGTCCGTTTGCCGTGTCACAGAGTTACGTGCTCTGTCCTGTAAGCCACCCTATTTGGGGTTTCACAAGGACAAGGCGGTGCTTCGCATTTCTCAGGAGTTTCTCTTGAAGGTGGTTTCGGAGTTCCACGTCAATCAGTAGATTGTGGTCCTTCTTTCTGCCCTGACCCCACTTGTTAGATATCGTGCGTTGTCTCAAGTTTTATGTACATCGCACTGAGTCTATCGGGCAATCTGACGTGTTGTTCGTCATTCCTAAGGGTCCCAGGGCAAGAAGACCTGCATCCAAAGTGACTATTGCTTCTTGGATCAAGTCCATTATTTGTAAGGCTTACGAGCTGAAGAAGAAGCCTGTCCCCTTTTGGGTCACGGCTCATTCTACAAGATCTGTTGGGGATTCTTTGGCTTACAAGTCTCAGACCTCTGCTGATCAGTTGTGCAAGGCTGCCACTTGGTCGTCTGTGCACACCTTTTCAAAGCACTGCCGTGTTGATGTGCTGGCATCGGCTGATGCCTGCTTTGGGTGGAAAATCCTGGAAGCAGTCTTGCCTGTCTAGGATCTTCTTCGGTTCTTGGCGCTTCCTTCACTTTTGAGTCCTGTTTCCTCTAGTTCAGTGTGCTGTGTAACAGTTTGGGGTGTTGTTACCCCTGTTCAGTGTCCGTTGACACTTCATTGTTTTGTTGGGCTATCTCTGATCTGATGGTTCATATCAGCTCTGGTGGCTTTGGGGGCCTTTCGCCTGGTCCTTGCCTTACTTCCTGCCTCTGTATAACTCAATGGTTGGACAACCCAAAGTTACCAGTAACCTGTATTGGACGACCGAGAAAAGAGGATTTTAGTCTTACCTGTTAAATCCTTTTCTCTTAGTCCATACAGGTTACTGGTCTCCCACCCTGTCAAGGGACCATACTTGGCTCTCCTGTGGCAGACTGTGGGGGTCCTTCGGGGTCATGCTCACAGGAGTCTTATTTCCCTTCCACTATCTAGTCAATAATAATAGTTAGTGTCTCAAATCTTTCTGGAGCTGGTTGGCTAGCTGCAGCCAAGGAGGGAAGGTAGGCTTCACCCACTGCATACAATTCTAGAATTGTTCCTGCCTACAATTAAAGTGGCAGATCGCCTACCCAAAGTTACCAGTAACCTGTATGGACTAAGAGAAAAGGATTTAACAGGTAAGACTAAAATCCTCTTTCCTGTATTCTTGTTTTTACTAAAGATACTACACTTAGATTTTATCCTTTTGTCTCTGTTTTTTGTCTGTTTGCACTATACTTTCACAGATATCCCTTGCTATTTGATAGACAAGGCCACTTCTTGTATACTGCAGCATCAGACAACAGGACAGAGACTATACTAACAGAACAAATATATTTTTCTCATTTATCATCTCACATCATTTTCCCGTTACAATTCATCAGTTTTATCATCCATTCATCATCATTTCTCTGTAGTCTAATACAGGTTACTGGTAACTCTGGGAGGAGATCCACCCCTTTAAATAGGCAGGAACATTTCGCTAAATGTATGCAGGGGGTGGAGCCTCCCTTCCCTCCTTAGGTTGCAGCTAGCCAACCAGCTCCAGAATGATTTGTTCCTCAGTGCAACAACACCAGGTGGAGAACATTCTTCTATAGTTTTAGTTTCTTTTATATTTTCTGTCAGATATGGAATACCACTATTAGGCGGATTTCCATGATTGACAAATGCCCTTCAATGTGGCTAGCTCAGTATCCAGGTGCTTTCACTGTCGTCCAATACAGATCACTGGTACTCTGGGAGGCGTAAGTCCCCTTTAATAGGCAGGAACAACTATGCAAATGATTTGCAAGGGGCGGAGCCTCCCCTCTTACTTAAGCCACCTTCTGGCCAGAGCCACTTTAGATTGATTTGTTCCTGGTGTGCTTGCACACCAGGTAGAGAACATCTATGCATCTTAGTATTTTATTATTTTTTTATTCAAATATGGAATACCACCATTAGGAGGGTGACCATGGCTGTGAATTGCCCTCTTTAAAGTGGCTGGTGCAGCTTCCAGGGATTTTCTGTGGACCTTATGCCCTGAAGAGGGGACAGCTTGTGTTAAGCAGCTCCCCTACTGGGGAATTTACCTCTGGTTCTTTCCCTCCTTATCATGGTCACCTGAAGACAGAAGTCCTGCAAGGAAGGTGAGTCACCCATTGAGTGCTGAAGGTCCACTTGTCCCCACAGTGTCCCTTTGATGGGCTTGTATTTGGGAGTTTTAATACACTCCAGCACTCATAGGGTGTTTCTATTGCATTATTACTGTTTTATGCAATTTCTGTGGTATTCTCTGGGTTTTGGAGCTTTGGGTATTCATTTATTTATGTTTCTCATGTGTTTCATGCTTGTTTGGGCACTTTTTAATGTTTTACTAAACTTTATTAAAAATGGTGTTCCGCGCCTTTAAGCGCGGCTTTTTCCCGCTCAGACGCAAGGGCTCCTTTACTCTCTATGAGAATTCACAGTGTGGGACATATCTCTGGAACCGCTTGTCACAGCAACTTCAGAGAGGGCTCATTTTAATGCTAGGCTCCTGCTCTATCATCCGGAATGTGTTTTATTTATGTGGGGTGTTCAGGGGGGCTTCGGGCACTGTTTGGGGTACTTGTGAAGGAAAACTACATTTCCCATGAGCGCTTGGTTCGCGCTCGTTTCTGATTGGCTGTCATGACGGCCGCCATTTTGTGGTACTTTTCCTAAGCGAGTACACTACGCAGGGACCGAGCCTTCTCTCTCCTCAACAGATTAACCCTTCGCTGGCCAGATAAGTCCGTTTTTAGAACATTTCTGGGGTGAAACTTTAATCTTTTACATTTTTTCTGGGTGATAGTGTTATTAGTGGGGTATATTGACGCTGTGAGCATGTCTACTTCACTGGAGCTAGGGGCTAGACCCAAGTCTAAGGAGGATGGGGGGTCTGCTACCCCCATGGCGTTTTGCTCCTCTTGCCACATTGGGCTGGATGGTGATAATGTGGGGGATCTATGCCCTAATTGTACTGGTCAAGATAGCAACCCTGGGCTTCCCAGCCACGCTATTGAGCCATCTTGGGTGAGGGAGTTTAAAGCTGCCACTAGGGATCTCAGATCCACGCTTCAACTCTTTCCCTCTCAGATACAGGGGGCTCTCCAGGTCTGGCAGACCCCCTCTACTATCAGGACCTCCCTGCCTAAGCCACAGGGAGCTCCTGATATCACTGATTCTTCTGAAGAAGAACTCTTACAGGATTCTGATGCTGAGGAACGTACTGTTATTGAATCTAACAGGTCCATTGGGGACCCCTATGAGTGTGACCCTGAAGTCTCGGCTGAGGGTCTGATCAGAGCGGTTCTGAATACGCTCAACCTTCCTCTGACTCAGGAATCCACTTATGATCCTACTGATGTTTTTCAGAAAAAGCCATCTAAGCCAGTTGTTTGTTTTCCAACTAACCCTACTCTTGCCCGTCTGGTCTCTGAGGCATGGAAGAATCCTGATAGATCTTCCTCTGTCTCCAAAAAGTTTGCTAAACTTTACCCTTTTCCTGAGGCGGAGCTGGCAAAATGGGTTCATCCTCCCAAGGTGGATGCTCCTGTGTCTAGACTATCCAAATCTACCGCTTTGGCTGTCTCAGATGCCTCTGCCCTGCAGGACTGGACGGATAAGAAGCTAGAGCTCTCTCTTAAGTCTATTTTTGCCTCCATTGGCACGGCCATGCGCCCAACCTTTGCTGTGGCATGGGTTAATAGAGCTATTGCGGCCTGGACTGAACGACTGACTGAAGCAGTTCGCCAGGATGCGCCGGTATCTGAACAGTTGCAGCTACTTGCTAATATCACTGAAGCTCAGAACTATGTTGCTGACGCTGCTTTTGATGCTGTGCGCATGATGGCGAGGGCCTCCACTTCTTCTGTGGTGGCTAGACACGCTCTTTGGCTGAAAATTTGGTCTGCTGATACAGCCTCTAAGAAAGCCCTGCTTTCCTTGCCCTTTCAGGGGAATTTGCTTTTTGGGTCTGAACTCAAAGAAATGATCAGTGAGGCTACTGGCGGTAAAAGTACTCTTCTACCCTCAGTCTTTAAGAAAAAGTTTCCAGCCAAACGCAATCGGTCCTTTCGTTCCTTTCAGACTGAGACACGCTCCTCGGCCCAAACGGGTCCTCCCACTACGCGCTCCTCCTCCAAGCCCAAACAGTCCTGGAAGCCCAAAGTTGCATCCAAGGCCAAGACCTCCAAGACTGCTTCGGCATGACTCGCCGAACCCGGGTCCGCATCCGGCTGTAGGCGGTCGTCTCCGCATCTTTCGCCGGACTTGGGAGGAGTCAGTGGCGGACCCATGGGTTCTTCAGGTGGTGTCAGAGGGATACAGGATCCCTTTCTCTTCCCTTCCTCCTTTTCGGTTCCATTTTACTCGTCCTTCTCAGGAACCCACAAAAAGGCGTCTGTTCGACGACGCTATTCAGGATCTCTTGGACAAAGAGGTCCTGGAGGCGGTTCCTCAAGGGGACACAGGTTCAGGATTTTATTCCAACCTGTTTGTGGTAGCCAAAAAGGATGGAGGAGCTCGTCCCATTTTGGATCTCAAAGATCTCAATGCCTATGTGGTGACTTCCCACTTCCGCCAGGAGTCCCTGTGCTCTGTGATTGCAGCAATGTCTCCAGGGGAGTTTCTTGCCTCCCTGGACCTTCAGGATGCTTATCTTCACATCCCTATTCATCCAGAGAGCAGGCGGTATCTCAGGATTGCCAGCCACAGGGGACACTTTCAGTTTGCAGCGCTCCCCTTTGGGCTGACTTCAGCCCCTCAGGTCTTCCAGAGGGTGTTGGGCTCCTTGATAGCGGTGCTCCATCAGGATGGGATCAGAGTGACCCCCTACATGGACGATCTCCTACTGAAGGCCTCCTCAGCGGAGCTTCTCCATCAGCAATTACAGATGTGCATGCACACCCTGAACCGTCATGGCTGGATCCTGAATCTGGACAAGTCAGACTTGATTCCATCTCAGAGGCTTCTGTTCCTGGGTCTCCTGTTCGACACTCGCCAATGCATGGTGTTTCTTCCAGAGGACGTGGCTCACCAGATAGCCGTCCGAGTGGCTGGGATTCTGGACATGGACGAAATTCCAGTACCGCAGTTGTCGTCCTTAGTGGGGAAGTTCATTTCCACAATCGAAGCAGTACCATTTGCCATGGCCCACTCCAGGGATCTTCAGAGATTTGTGATCCAGACGTGCAAGACTCATCCAGATCATCAACATCTGTCTGTTTCTCTTCCTCCTCATGTCGAGTCGAGTCTGCACTGGTGGTTAGATCTCTCTCATCTCCTGAAAGGGAGATCCTTTCTAGTTCCTCATTGGACCACAGTCACTACGGATGCCAGCCTTCGGGGCTGGGGTGCAGTCTGGGGTCGCTTCAGTGCTCAGGGGAAATGGGGTCTGGAGGAATCCATGCTCTCCATCAATGTTCTGGAACTTCAAGCTGTCCGGCTGGCCCTGAGGCACTGGGAGTCTCAATTGACCGGTCTTCCGATCAGAGTGGAGTCCGACAACGCCACGGCGGTGGCTTACATCAACAGGCAAGGCGGCACAAGAAGCGGTTCCGCCTGGTGGGAGGTCAAGGATATTTTGTCTTGGGCAGAAGATCACGTGCCTGTCATCTCTGCAGTTCATATTCCAGGCGTGGACAACGTCATGGCAGACTTCCTCAGTCGTCACACCGTCGACAGCGGAGAATGGGCTCTTCACCCAGAGGTGTTTCACATGCTCACTCAACGGTGGGGGATGTCTGTGGTGGATCTGATGGCTACCAGACACAACAGGAAGGTTCCGGTGTTTTGCTCCCGGTTGAGGGACTCCCTTGCTCTAGCAGTGGATGCCTTGTCGATCCCTTGGGACTTTCCCCTGGCTTACATCTTCCTTCCTCTTCCTCTATTGGTCAGAGTTATCCAGAAGTTGAAGAGAGAACGTTGTCCTGTCATCCTGATTGCTCCAAACTGGCCTCGCCAGTCCTGGTTTCCTGAGTTGATGGCCATGTCAGTGAAGGATCCGATCCCACTTCCCGCCCGTCCTGACCTACTTCTTCAGGGGTGTCTGTGGAAGGAGGATGTTCACTCTCTCCATTTGATGGCATGGCGGTTGAATCCTCGATTCTAGCAAAGAAAGGATTTTCTCCTTCTGTGGTATCGACTATGCTCAGTGCTCGTAAGCCTGTGTCTTCCAAGATCTATCATCGCATATGGTCAACTTTCGTGACATGGTGTTCTGACAAGAAGTTATCCCTTGACTTCCATCTTCCCACTGTCCTGGCCTTCTTGCAGGACGGTGTGGATAAGGGGCTCAGTCTGAGTTCCCTCAAAGTTCAGACTTCTGCCTTGTCTGTGTTTTTCCAGGAAAGGATTGCTATCCTTCCTGATGTGAAAGTCTTCTTCCAAGGTGTGACTCATGTTCGACCTGCCTTCAAGAGTCCTGCTCCCCAGTGGGATCTCAATTTGGTGCTGGGAGTTCTACAGCGACCACCGTTTGAATCCTTGGCTTCCATTCCATTACGTCTTGTGACCTGGAAGATGGCCTTCCTTTTGGCTATTGTGTCAGTGCGCCGGGTGGCAGAGTTACAGGCCTTATCTTGTAAACCTCCTTACCTGGTGTTCCACAAGGATAAGGCTGTGCTTCGCACTACCAAGGAATTCTTACCCAAGGTTGTGTCCGAGTTTCACATCAATCAGGAGATTGTGGTTCCCTCTTTCTGCCCTAATCCTTCATCTGACAAGGAAAGAGATCTCCATTTGTTGGATGTGGTGCGTTGCCTCAAGTTTTATGTTCATCGCACCGAGTCTATCAGGAAGTCTGACGCTCTATTCGTCATTCCTGAGGGGCCTAGGGCAGGGAGACCGGCTTCCAAAGTTACCATTGCCTCTTGGATTAAGGCTACCATCCGTGAAGCCTATAAGTTGAGGAATAAGCATGTTCCCTTCCGGGTGACTGCCCATTCCACCAGATCTATTGGGGCCTCTTGGGCCTACAAGAATCAAGCTTCTGCTGATCAACTGTGCAGAGCGGCCACTTGGTCCTCTGTGCACACTTTTTCAAAGCACTACCGAGTTGATGTACTGGCGTCGGCTGATGCCAGTTTTGGAAGGAAGGTCCTGGAGGCAGTCTTGCCTGTGTAGGTCTTCCGCTCTGTGATCCTTAGTGCTTCCTTACTGTTGAGCCCGGTTGGCTCTAGTTCCGTGTGCTGTGTTAGTTCAGGGATTGTTCCCTTGGTTGGTGTCCGTTGACACTTACAGTTTAGGCTATGTTATTAACTGGTCATAGCAGTTCTAGTGACTTGGGCCTTGCGCCTGGTCCTTGCCTTACTTCCCGCCTCTGGATCAGCTCAATGTTTGTACATCCCAGAGTACCAGTGACCTGTATTGGACGACAGTGAAAATAGGATTTTAGTCTTACCTGTTAAATCCTTTTCACTTAGTCCATACAGGTCACTGGTCTCCCACCCTGTCAAAGGACCAGTCTTGGCTCTCCTGTGGCATCCAGTGGGAGACCATTCGGGCATGCTCACAGGAGTCTTTCTTTTTGCTTACCTGAGGTCAGTTTTAGGGTCTCAAATCAATCTAAAGTGGCTCTGGCCAGAAGGTGGCTTAAGTAAGAGGGGAGGCTCCGCCCCTTGCAAATCATTTGCATAGTTGTTCCTGCCTATTAAAGGGGACTTACGCCTCCCAGAGTACCAGTGACCTGTATGGACTAAGTGAAAAGGATTTAACAGGTAAGACTAAAATCCTATTTTTTTGGTGGACTTATTTTAATTGTCTACCCTTACTCTATCATCCGGTTTGTAGTTCAAGTGTGTTGGGGGCTTCAGGCACTGTTTGGGATACTTTTTGGGAAAAACTACATTTCCCATGAGAGCTTGGTTCGCGCCTATTTTCTGATTGGCTCCCGTCATGGCAGCCATTTTGTGAGCTTTTCTCAGCGAGTATCCTACGCAGGGCTTGGACTCTCCTTCTCTCGTCTGCAGATTAACCCTTTGCCTGCCAGATAAGTATATATTTAGCATTTCTGGGGTGAAATATTAATCTTACACACTATAATTGGGTGATTTACTGTACTGCTGGAGCTTGGGGCTAGACCCAAGAGTCTGGGGTCTCAGTATCCCCCATTGCGCATTGCTCTTCCTGTCACGCAGGGCTGCCTAGAGAGTTCTTTGGTCATTTATGCCCAGCATGTTCTGAGGTTCCTGCCAGCAACCCAGGGACTTCCAGCCATGCTATTGAGCCAGCTTGGGTGCAAGAGTTTAAGGCTGCTACTAGGGATCTTAGGTCCACATTGCAACTCTTTCCATCCAAGATACAGGGGGCACTTCAAATGTGGCAGACCCCCTCTACTATCAGGTCTTCCCTGCCTAAACCGCAGGGAGCACCTGATGTGTCAGATTCTTCTGAGGAAGAACTCCTGTTGGATTCGGATGTTGAGGATGATACTTTCTTGGAGTCTTCTCAGTCCCTTGGGGATCCCTTTGAGGCTGATCCAGAACTCTCTGCTGAGGGCCTGATCATGGCTATATTATCCACACTTAACATTCCATTGGTTCAGGAGGTCCCTTCTGATCCCTCTGATGTTTTTCAGGAGCCTGCTAAGCCCCTTACTTATTTTCCTCCTAACCCCACTCTTGACCGTCTGGCTTCTGAAGCGTGGAAATCTCCGGACAAGTCTGCTTCTGTGTCCAGGAAATTTGCTAAGCTTTATCCCTTTTCTGAAGCTGAGCTGGCTAAATGGGTTCATCCCCCTAAGGTGGACGCACCTATATCTAGGCTATCTAAATCTACTGCCTTATCTGTCTCTGATGCTTCTGCACTGAGACTGGACTGACAACAAACTTGAAGTTTCCCTCAAATCCATTTTTGCTATTATTGGTACCGCTATGCGTCCAGCGTCTGCTATTGCATGGGTTAACCGGGCTATTGCAGTCTGGACTGAACAACTCACTACAGCTGTCCGTCAGGAAGCGCCTACTTCGGAGAAATTGCGTCGTCTTGCCAATATCTCTGAAGCGCGACACTATGTTTCTGCTGCTGCTTTTGATGCCGTCCGCATGATGGCTAGGGCTTCTACTACTTCTGTAGTAGCCAGGCGTGCTCTTTGGCTCAAGATCTGGTCTGCTGACACTGCTTCCAAGAAAGTCTTACTTTCTCTGCCATTTCAGGGTTCCTCCTTGTTTGGGCCTGATCTTAAGGAACTGATTAGCGAGGCCACAGGGGGTAAGAGTACTCTTCTACCCTTGGTCTTTAAGAAGTTGTTTCCGTTTAAAGGGATAGTAATACTTCGTTTTATCTTTATTTTATTTTGTAGGCATTAAAAAAACATGAAGAACGATATAAGTCTTATCTCTCAAACCTTTATGGTTTGAGAGATATTCACAAGCGAAGCTTCCCCTCCCGCCCCTTTTACCTAGTGTAAGCCATCTCTTCTCAGATGTGGAATGCAGTCCATAGACCAGACAGATAAAAGAAGGGGACAATTTTCTTCCTATGAAAACAATGAAGGCCCTTACCCCCTTGACAAGTTTTTCAGGTTTTTCCCTTATCTTAATTGAAGATTGTCCCTCTCTGCAGTCTACCTGGGCACCTCCCTTCTGATCTGGCTGAGCAGTGTTAAATCAGTAAAAGGGGCAGGAGGGGGATACTTTTGTTATTGAATTACTCTTGAACTACAACTCTGACAGAATTGAAATAACACTCTCCAAAGTCCAAATACTATGATGATTAATTAGAGCTGCTTTTATTATGAAACATTACTGTCCCTTTAAACGTAACCGGTCCTTTCATTCCTTTCAGACTGAGACACGTTCAACGAACCAGGTGGTTTCGTCAGCTCTGCGTTCCTCCTCCAAGCCCAAACAGCAATGGAAGCCTAAGGCTGCCAAGACTGCTTCAACTGAATCACCGAACCCAGGCCCGCATCCCTCTGTGGGTGGTCGTCTGCGATTCTTTCGCAGGATTTGGGAGGATTCTGTGTCGGACCCATGGGTTTTACAAGTGGTGACAGAGGGATACCAGATCCCTTTCTGTTCTCTTCCTCCTTTTCACTTTCGTCTTTCTCGTACTCCTCAGAACGCCGAGAAACGCCGTCTGTTCGACAGTGCTGTTCATGCTCTTTTGGACAAGGATGTCCTGGAGCCGGTGCCTCCTTCAGACAGGAGTTCGGGATTTTCCTCGAACGTCTTTGTGGTAGCCAAAAAGGACGGCATATGTCGTCCTATTTTGGATTTGAAGGATCTAAACGCCTTCGTGACCAAGATTCACTATTGTCCAGAGTCTCTGCGCAAAGTGATAGCTGCCATGTCTCTGGGGGAGTTCCTTGCTTCTCTTGACCTTCAGCATGCGTATTTACACATCCCAGTCCATCAGGAGAGCAGGCGGTACCTGCGGTTTGCCTGCGACAGAGGACATTTTCAGTTCTCAGCTCTTCCATTTGGTCTGACGACGGCCCCTCCGGTTTTCCAACGAGTTCTGGGGGCCTTGATATCCGTTTTCCATCGAGATGGCATCAAAGAGGATTTTAGTCTTACCTGTTAAATCCTTTTCTCTTGGTCCATACAGGTTACTGGTGTCTCCCACCCTGTCAAGGGACCAGGCTTGGCTGTCCTGTGGCAGTTTGTGGGAGTCTTTCGGGGTCATGCTCACAGGAGTCATCTTCCCTTCTACTATCTAGTCATTATTTAGTGTCTCAAATTATTCTGGAGCTGGTTGGCTAGCTGCTGCCTAAGGAGGAAAGGGAGGCTCCACCCCCTGCACACATTTAGAGAAATGTTCCTGCCTACTTAAAGGGGCGGATTGCCTCCCAGAGTTACCAGTAACCTGTATGGGCTAAGAGAAAAGGATTTAACAGGTAAGACTAAAATCCTCTTTTCTTTTAATCATTCATCCTGTTTCTTGGGACCTTTTATAACCAGTTATTATTTTATTTTTATGGGACTTCCTCATATTGTGGACAGAAATATATAAATAGACTGTTTTGGCGCAGGTTTATTGTTAATATTCTATTGCATAACAATTAGTTGGACACCTTCCTGTAACTAAACGCCAGTGCCATTATGAAGGGGAAGTAGCCAGTCCCGAGTTAGAAAGGAACCATGAGAAGTGTGCCCTGCAGCTGTTGCACTGGAAAAGATGTAAATACATTTTGCCTCCCTAATCACAGGAACATAGATATAACATGCTGGTGTCTAATGGTGAATGTAGTGCTTACTGGGTCCTTCACATTAACTATGATGTCAGCAGGGACCAACATGCTCAATTCCATTGGTTTAAAATTGAACTTTCTTAAATAAAAAAATAACTTGCAAACACACTCAACAACACACTCATTGTACATTGCCAGCAAGCACCTCAAACATCACCAGACCAGACAGTCATTGTGCTCTGTTATTATGGTCACAGTTTATATAGAAATTGTTCACACTTCCCTTCAGCTTAACACATTGCTGCTGATGCACCAGGTCTGCTGGTCAACGGAGACATTCAGCTGTCACAAAATCACAGCAAATGTACATTCTCTGTATACCAGCAGTAAATGGCATGTTCTTCTGTTATTGAACTAAAAATCACATAATACATTGCTACAAGACCTATCATCCTCATCCATCCAATGTATTACTGAGGATAATGTGAGTTGTACTCCAGTAGCATATAGTGACTCCTACATATCCCACTTCTGGATTGCAGGAAGAACAGCCCGTTCACTGCTGTTATACAACGTGTCTACATTACTGGCAGTTCACCACAGTGGAATCTCTCCCTTCACTTTTCATATGGGCTCAAAATAATAGGTTTATTACTGAAAAGTGGTGTTCATCAGTTTACCCCATGACAGTCAGAGTTTCAGCATATTGATGTGTGTTGTGATGCACTGCAGGCTCACTTCAGTCGAAAGGAGTTGTGTAAGAAACAAAGAGGAGTTACAGGAGTTGGGTGTAGGGTATGTACATAAATTAAGGCATGAGTTCCAGTCAGTTTAACCTTTTGCATGCTAGAGATGTAATTGGTTGGAGACCTCCTTAGCATCCAGTGAGTTAAAACAGACCTGTTATCTTCATGGTTTTTAGTCACATTAAATGTATCTGGATATGACTTTAACTGCAAGGGATGTGTGTGTTGGATACCTCTCTGGTACTCAAAATGTTAAACTGCTTATAACATTTTTTAATTATTATTTAATAGTTGGGGAATATATTCTCAAAAGCCATGTTCTCTGAATTGGTTAGGTGTCCAGAAAATCACCTCTCACTGCCTTGTTAAGGGGCCCAGATCTATCTGTTTGTGAGGGGTGGAATCAATTGATAAAGAGGAATAATCATGCAAACTTTTTCAAGATGGAAGCTCCCAGTTGGGAGAGGGGAAGGCTTGGAAAGGTAATTTAAGAAATAAGAAAAACATTACGTGGATGCTTCTTTTATAGAGCAATATTACCATGTTTCTCCTCTCTGCAGAGACCTCAGCTGAGCCTTCTCTGCAAGCAAAGCAGCTGAAATTGAAAAGAGCACGCCTGGCCGATGACTTAAATGAAAAGATCTCTCAGAGGCCAGGTCCCATGGAACTAGTTGTGAAGAATATCCTACCTGTGGAGAACAGTCTAAAGGAGGCCATTATTGGTGAGCAAACCAGTAATCCACCAATCACTGCTTCCCATTGCCATTACACTATGGGGTGCATTGAAGTGTCTCTGTTTTTTTTTTTTTCTCTTTAGTGTTTTTGTTGTATAAACCTTATATATTGGGATACACATATTGAATGGGCAGTGTCTACTACAATGAAATTGAGAAGTATGTTAGCATGTTAAGGGGAGAAGTTAAATCAGAAATGTCTTTGCATTACTTGTTGACATAAAAACTATTTATCTTTCATCCAATGCTGAATACAGGAACCATAGGTAAAGTATCATCCTCTGGACAGGAGAGCAAGGTAATTGTCTAATAAGGCTCTTTTTACACCACAGACTCCACTTTACCCCCACCAGTCATACTTAGTCTCAAAAGTGACATCAAAGGAGATGCATCAAGGCACAACTTTTTTTGCTAACTTATATGGGGGGGGGGTGTAATCCCCTATTAGGTGGGCTCCTCCTATCTCTGGCCTGCTTTATGGATACAGAGTGCAGGCTTATATGGGACTTGGGTCTGCTAGTGGATGGCTTTTTATCTCTGCTATTTCTGTTCTCTCTGCTTGGCTATGTCTGAGCACATTTACTTATAGGAGCCTGAAGACTGAAGTGTATTCCAGTTTTCAGAGTGCACATTAGCCTCAAGGATCTTAGAAGTGACCAGTACAAAATCCTGTTGCTGAAGCATCTTACTGAGAATGCCTTAGTGCTTTCTGTTGCTGCAATACATACTAAGAAGTCATTGGTCTCTCTCCTGTTTGTGGGCATACAGTTGTTTAGTCCAGCTTTGGTGAAAGTTATTAGCCATGCTACTAGGGGTCAGCATGCATTAATACCTCAAGTTACACCAAGCTTTCTTTTTTTTCCGTGGAAGACTTGTGGTTTTCATTATCCCCATCAGTATGGATATGCTCCCAGGGTGGCTCCTCTTACAACAGCCCAGGCGTGCCCTATCCCAAAACCCAAACAGCCTTTGGTAGGTAAGAAGCCCCAGCTGATGAGTCTACCTCTGAATGACTCTGAGGGGTCTGTCCGCCTCAAGCAATTGGAGGTCTCCTGCATCTTTTTCATGAAATGTGGATTTTTTCTGAGCCCATTAGGTTTTGTGGGTGATCACTTAAGGGTATATAGATATAAAATCCCTTCCTCCATGTTGCTTCTTCATGTCCATGGTTCCTCTCGATCAGGTGAGGGGCTACCTATTTTCAGATGTGGTTTGTTCTCTGGTGGACCTGAAGGGTCCTGTTCCTCCTAAGAAAATATTCCAGGGATTCTATTACATCTTTTCATAGTTCCCCAAAAAAAAAGATAGCCGATGTTGTCCTATCCTGGACTTGAAATGTCTCAACTATTTGCCATGTCCTGGCAAGTATTCAGACCCCCCTAGACATATAAAGGATGCTTATTTGCATATTCTCATCCATGCAGATCATCAGTGCTTCCCGTGGTTTGCCTTTCAAGACAGTCATATTCAGTTCACCGCCATTCCATTTTCTGCTGGCGTCTGTGTCGCAGCTTTTTGGCTTCCCCCATTTATTCTTTAGACATTACTCATACTATCGCACCAAACCTTTTTTTGAAGCCTCCTCCTACAGTGGCTCTCCATTTTCAGACTTTTGTGTCACACTTTGAAGAAATCCTCTCTGGTTCTGTCCCAGATCCTTTTCTTTGCATCTGATGCAACACTCTTTAGGAACGAGTCTTTCTGCCAGAGGACAAGATTTAATTGTTTTCTCTGCAACCCATTGAAGCCATTTCCAATTAAGCTCCATGTGGGTAAGAAAAAATTCCTTCCTTACTCCAGGTGGTAGATGTTTCCCTGGATCAACATCCTATCCAATTTAAAGCCAACTGTCATAATTCTTAGTAAGGTTCTGTGCTAGACAGGTATCCATTGCATTGTCTGCAAGCACAACATCCTGAGGCAAAGGATTCTATAACTTCACTGCCCTTATTGTAAAAAAAAAAAAAAAAATATATATATATATATATATATATATATATATATATATATATATATATATATATATATAATCTGCCTTTGTTTTAGTCAAAAACTCCTTTCCTCTAGTCTTAATGGATGATGACCATACCTGGGAACTCTCCGGATTTGCCCTGGAGACTCCGGTTCTGACAGAGCTTTACCGGGTCTCCGGGGCAGAGGCTGATTCCTCCGGATGTGGGGAGTTTCTATTGAAACTCTACCACATCTGCTTTTTCTCCCGCTGTGTGACACCATTAAGCCCTGCCCCGCCCCTTTTTTATGCAATTAGCATAATTATTGTCACCCCCTGCTGAACAGAGGACTCCCCTCCGGATAGCCCTCAATTGGAAGTTCCCAGGTATGATGATGACCTTTTGTTCTTGTCTCAGCTCTTTGAGTAAATAGTTTATTGGAGAGTTCATTGTATTTAAAGGGATAGTAATACTTCATGTTATCTTTATTTTATTTTGTAGGCATTAAAAAAAACATGAAGAACGATATAAGTCTTATTTCTCAAACCTTTATGGTTTGAGAGATATTCACAAGCAAAATTTCCCCTCCCGCCCCTTTTACCTAGTGTAATCCATCTCTTCTCAGATGTGGAATCTGGTTGTCCCCTGCTGTTATCTGTCTGGCCTTACAATCTTCTTTCTATGAAAACAATGAAAGCCCTGCCCCCTTGACAAGTTTTTCAGGTTTTTCCCTTATCTTAATTGAAGTTTGTCCCTCTCTGCAGTCTACCTGGCCACCTCCCTTCTGATCTGGCTGAACAGTGTTACATCAGTAAAAGGGGAGGGAGGGGGACATTTTGTCATTGAATTACTCTTGAACTACAACTCTGACAGAATTGATATAACTCTCCAAAGTCCAAATACTATGATGATTAATTAGAGCTGCTTTTATTATGAAACATTACTATCCCTTTAACTTGAATATATTTGTAAATGGTAATCCTATCGCCCCTTGGACTCCTCTCTAATTAAACAAACCCAGTTTGGCTAGTCACTCTTTATAACTCAGATCCTCCACTCCCTTTATCAGTTTTCTTGCACTTCTCTGCACTTTTTCCAGTTCAATAATGGTATTTTTTAATAACTGGTGCCTAAAACTGTACTCCATATTTTAGATGAGGCTTTACCAAGGATTTATGTAGAGGTAGAATTATATTTGCATCCTGTGCATCTATGCCTCTCTTCATGCAGGATAATATCCTATTTGATCTTGCAGCAGCTGAATGACTCTGCACACTGCTGTGAAATCTATAGATTATTAGTACTCCTAAATCTTTCTGTAATGATTCCCCAAGTAGTTTCCCATTTAGTATACATGTAGCATGTTTGTTCCTACAGCCCAAATGCATAACCTTACATTTATCTACAGTAAATCTCAACAGCTACTTTTCTGCCCATTCAGTCAGTTTAGCTAAATCCTTCTGCAGAGAAGAAACATCCAGCTTTGTATGCATTTCCTTATACAGCTTAGTGTCATCAGCAAAGATTTGAGTTTCTGCTTTCAGTTCCCTCTTCTAGAGCATTAATAAACAAATTAACAAAGCATTGGGCCCAGGACTGAACTCTGTGAGACACCACTTACAACTTTAGACCAACTTCAAAAGGTTCCATTTACAACAGCTCCTTTTAGCCAGTTCTCTATCCATGCACACATATCACCTCCCAAACTAAAGCCTTTTAATTTATGCTGTAACCTGTTGTTGGGGGTGTTTGCAGAATCCAAGTGTACTTAATCAACAGCAATTCTCTTGTCCAAATTACTACTTATCCTTTGGTAAAATGCAAGAAAATAAGTTTGAAATGGTCTGTTCTTCATAAAACCATACTGGCTCCTGCTAATTTTGTTGGTCTTCACATAATTATTTAAAACCAAGAATTTCTGATGGGGGGGTGTTAAGTGGAGTAGGGAGGGAATACAAATCTTAAAGGGATAGTAATACTTAAAATGTAAAAAAAAAAAATATGTTGTAGGGTGTATCCCCTTGAGTATAACAAGGGTACTCCCACTGCTGAAAGGTGTTTTATTCAAAAGTTATTACAGCTCAAAGTTGAATTTTTTAGGTGCAATATCACAGTGGCCTGAAATTATACAGTGGCGCTGTTGCTACACCATCCTATGGACAGCTCTGGTCCCAGGACCATAAATCTCCATAGGATGGTGTAGCAACAGCGCCACTGTACAATTTCAGGACGCTGTGATATTTCACCTAAAAAATTGAAATTTGAGCTGTATCTTTTCTCTTGTCCATGTGGAACACAGGACTTTGCTTCTGGAGAAAAACTAGATGTTTGAGTTCCAGGCTGTAGGGTCCATTGGTTTCTCTGGTTCAGGTGGCCCCTTTTCCTGCCTTGCGTCTGCTTATGTTTTTTGATGTTAGTTGAAATTGAGCATGTCTAGCAGGGGTAAAGTGGAGTAGGGAGGGAGCCTCCACCTCCACAGAGCCTTTTTAGGTAAGTGCCCTGCTCTTCTGGCTAGAGAATACTTTACCTATGGTATCTGTAGGGACACACAAACCCTCTTTTAAAAAAAAAAAAAAAACTCTTTATCAAGATTTTTATGTTGCGATGATCTCAGTTTTTTCTATACTGGTGAGGTCAACTGCTCAAATCCCACCCAGTCCCCACTGATTTCAGACGTAAATTAGAATAGCCTGTTTTTTTTTTTATTATTATTGGTTTTATTTTAAAGGAACTTTGACAACTAAAAATTAACTGTGGTTTATATATATATATATATATATATATATATATATATATATATATATATATATATATATATATATATAATGCTGGTATCTGTAAAAACAATCTCTCTTTGTTGTCAGAGGCATAATATCTAGATTTATATATGTTCTGAGGGAGCAGCCATTTCTACCTTTTCAGGGTTCCAAGGGTTGTATGCATTAAATTAAAGTGATGCAGTTCTAAAGCTAACCAGCTTCACCTTAGGGGCAAAATGAAAATTCCCAGTGATTTAAATAGGGCTTTTAGCCCTAGAAACCTCTCTAGCAATTAGGGGGTTAAAACACCATTAAATTAAAGGGCATTAACTTTTCATTTCAACTCCATGGTGCAGTTATTTTGCTCCAGTATTAATTGCACCTCTTTAGCTTGCTGAATAAAGCCCCAAGTATCATAGCAATCCTGCGATAACTGTACAGGATTTTTTGTAAATGGGATTAGATAAGATAACAGCCTTTCTGAATACAAGAACAGTGGGAAATAATTCGAGTAAATTAACTGACTTTAGCTGCTGTATCATTATAAGCAGCACACACAAATTTAAACAGAGGAGAATGTACTTCAAGGCTTAGGAGAATTTGGAAAACTGGGTTAGGGTCTAAAATCCAGTGTTCCGAGCATAAAGAGATACATTTAAGCAGATGGAAAAATGAATGGGTGTTGGCCCAGTTACTTTAATGCACCTTCAAATTCTAGTCCTTTAATTGGACACAGTCTAGTTGCTGATTGGTAGATTTCCATCCACACAGCGGTCGGGGGTTACAAGGTCCTATGACATTATTCTCATATTTTGCTTTTTCTGTGCACCAGATGTGGATTATCCTAAAGTTGCAGACAGCTCTTCTTTCGATGAGGACAGCAGCGATGCTCTGTCCCCTGAACAGCCGGCCAGCCAGGAGTCCCAGGGATCAGTACCGTCACCTGCAGACTGTAGGCCTAGCGAGGTTGCCCATCTACCAATGCTGTCACCAAGCCAGGTAAAATATGGCTGATCATTAATATCCCATAATGTCATTCAGCTACATTGCAAAACAGCAGAATACCATTCTTTGTTACACACAAAGCTGAGAAAAAGAGAATTAGCACATGTATTTGCAAATAGAAAATTAATGAGAGAGCAGTTACGCATAGATTGAATAAATATGAAAAATTAATTTTTGGAAATCATCCATTCAGGCTGGGTCTACCGAACAACTGCCATTGACATTCTCGCTGTGTAGTGAAACATGTATTAGTTTGCTATGATAGCGATGATAGCATTACAGACTTACAGCTCTCTGTGTGCAGGACCCCCATTAGTCTAATTTCTCCCCCCCCCCCCCCCCCCCAAGATGGTGCTCTCATATCCAGAGAGATGACTGATGATTCCTAATTTCTTCACATCGACCTGCACCACCAGTAGGAATGAGGTTTCTACTGGCAGCTTCAGCTTTTGTAGGAAGTGGGTTTATGGAACATTAATGCCTAAAATAATTATACTTTATACCCTTTTAACTATCATGTACTCCTGGCCAGCCTTTGTAAAAAAAAAAAAAAAAAAAAAAAAAAAAAAAAAAAAAAAAATTAGTTTAGGTACATAAACCACAAAATATATTATAATAAACATAAGGAAAAAAAGCAGCGCTAGTCACCATAATATATACATGTAGTGAATGAAGTGAAGATTATATCCAATAACTGGCATCTAGATAGCAGCAAGGTTTCCCCAGTCCCCCAGAACATCGAGCCTAAACCCAAAGTGCACAAACAAAACAAAGAAAAAAACAGCTCTCCTCCGTACCAAAATGTGAATGTTTGCCCTGTCTTGGGCATATATAAAAACTCTGTTGATAAATGAGGATTTAGTCCATCATTTGTCCAAAAAATGTTAAGCTTGCCACCTCGCCAAGGTACCTCAAATTTGGCAGGTATACTCTAATGTACCTATAAATCCCTATCTAAATTAAAATTATAAGGTTGATAAAGCTGATGAAGATGTTATAAGGAAACTCTTACCTGATTGTTAAAAACATGTGTGACAAAGTGTATGCAATTGAAAACAAGAGAACAAACAGACAAGCGATTATTTTAAAAGGTGTAAGAGAGGATTTGCCTGATATAAAACTCTCTTGGCCTGCAGGAAGTGGACACTGACCAAAGAGGACTGTGAATCCTTTCATCCTATTTATAGGTCAGAATATATCATGCCCTCAGGCCACATGAGGGATAACAACAACAGGCAAGGTGTATGTAAGCATAAGCAGGCCAAAAAACATGCCTTTATTAAGGACATAATAAACATGCTTTTTCCATTAATCTAGAGGCAGCTTTGACTCTTTGTTTATACAAGTGATAAGTGCAATGTATAGCGTGATTCAGGTACATAAATAAGATATAATTGTTTCAGTGACCTGAACTCGGTGGCTTCTAATCCCCAGGCAATTATTATTGTTTTATTTTAGTACTTTGCTTTAATACTTTCAGTGCCGGAGGGCTACACAAAGCAATGTGTTGCATTCCAATCTGGCACTGAAAGGGTTAAAAGGCCTGCTCAAATTGGCCACTTTTATGTTTTATTTTTGAAGATTGTAGAATTTTCATCAAAGAAGAAAATAACAAAAACAAATGCTGCCAGAGTACACAAAGCCCTTTTCATGGTTTGGTGATAATATCCCGGAAGCCTTGAAGGGCGCACATTTGGAGAGCTACAAGTAAAGCTGCTGTTCCCAGACGTGAGGATAGCAGCGGTAATTCATTTTCTCCTCATGTTCTCTACCTTTAAAATGTAAGGTGGCCAGCTCCATTGATTAGTGGCGCCTATAGCATGTAAGGGGTTAAATGAATAAGATACTCTTTATTAGAAGCAGTTACATAGGTAAAGGTCCTTTAAACACCTGACAGTTATATCTGTATATCAGTTTTAACTGTTTTTGATCTCTCCATCAACTCATGTCAACATGCCAAATTCCAGCATACTGCATCTTTACAGCATACACACAGTAAAGATGCAGCAAGGAAGGTCTACAGTGTGGCCTACAGAGCCACCTTCAAACCTTACACGGGTGCTGATGGAAGTTTCAGTGCTCACTGCAACTGCTAATGCAAGTCTGACCCACATGGGCACCAGCCTGTAATATTGGCTGGCCATCAGACATGTCTCTCCTGTGTTGAAATCAGCAGAGCAACACAGAAGAAGGCAAGTAAAAGGACATTGGAGCAATAGAACTGTATCAGAGGGCTGCAGCAGTCCTGTTAGCCATGTGAAAGAGGTCTTTCTGTTTACATTCTGATAAGAACTATTGTGACTCACTAATTCAGGTCTTTTGCAGTCTATTATGAGGAAGTGTGACCAAAGTAACAGAAATCACTATACACAGGGACCTGCAGAAAGCATGCCAGATACATTGAGGCATATATATAAATGTACCTAACTGTTGTATGAAAGTTGTCTTAATCTGTTAAATTAAGACCCACGTACATTCTGTGTTAAGTCTTTGCATGCCAGAGGGGTACACAGTTCTTTGCTCCTCAAAGCATTCCATACCCCTCTGGTACTCAAAAGGTTAGTGATTGAAGGGTATAGACCATGGCTAGGTAGCCTTTTCTCTCCAGCTGTTGGAGACTGCAAATGCTGGTTGGGTATGATGGGAATTGTAGTACCCAACAGCTAGAGGATCAAAGGTTGCCTACCCATTAAACAGACCTGTGGAGAAGGTGTTACATTGTAACAGTAATACAGTTACTACCAAGAAGTTAATGTAGGCTCAGTATCTTCAGTATTTACCTTTAGTGTCTGCAAGCCTTATCTCTTTACATTGTCTGTGTTTTCCCAGCAATGTAGTTACAGTATTTGTACTGGTACATTTATTAACTGTTCCTCTGGAATTCTACTGTTGGGTGCCAGTGTGATTGGTAATGTATTATCTGGAGGTGTAAACTCTCCTGCACTGCCTCTCCCATAGCAAACAAGCTCCACTCCTATCTGACCAGCATTTCCAGACTGGAGATCTACACCCACACACTACTGCATGCCTTGCGCTCATCCATCCCCATAGGCATGGGCCTGCACCTCCACACATTGCAAAGTCCAGCACACCTACTTTCTGTCTGAGCAACCTGTGCCCTACCATCTGGTTTTGCAGTCTACAAACAGCTGGAGATCTCAAAGTTGCCTACCAATACTCCAGAAATAAGAAGAGCCTCATAGCTTAACCCCTTAAAGGGACAGTAATGTTTCAAAATAAAAGCAGCTCCAATTCATCCTCATAGTATTTGGACCATGGAAAAAGAAAGAAATCCCTCAATGGGAACGGTCTACAAAGTGTGCTTGGTTTGCAAGCACACTTTGTAGACCATTCCAGTGAAGGATTTATCTTTCAATAATGCAAACTCCGCTCTGCTGAAGAGCCTCCTCTTGACCAGGGACTGGATTCTCCTGCAGTCAGCTAGAGTGCTGACTGCAGGAAAAGGAGGGGGGGGAGCTTTGGTCCCGAATATCTCTCAAACCATAAAGGTTTGAGAAATGGGACTGGGGCATTTAGTTTTATTGTTTAACCCCTTAGGGACCCTTGACGTACCAGGACCGTCAAGGGTAAACTTGCTTGAAAGACCCTTGACGGTCCTGGTACGTCACGTACTTTTTACTTACAGCGCTCTACCGGGAGCGCTGTAAGTAAAAATGGGGCATGAAATAGACCGCTCCAAGATCGGAGCGATCTGTTTCAAGCCCCATAGTGACGCGCCGATACACGTGACAGGTCACGTGTACCATCTAGTCAACGTGCCCCTATGCGGACGTTATGGGACGGAAATGTCCCATAATGTCCGGTCCTTAAGGGGTTAATGCCTACAAGATTACTGTTTGTAAAAACATGCCAATACTATCCCTTTAAAGGGGAACTTTCACCCCTTAATAACTAAATCTCCCCTTACTGCTGACCTGGCGACTAGCTGCTTAGTAGCGCTAGTCGCCAGAAATCTTACCCCGTTCTCAAGATTTCGCCGTTTGAAAGGATCTGGAAGCACGGACGCCTCTTCACAGTGACGTCCGTGTGCCTGCGCTGTCAGTCCCTTGTCAGTCCCTTGTGCACCGTACGGTGCACAAGGGACTGACAGCGCAGGCGCACGGACGTCACTGTGAAGAGATGTCCGTGCTTCCAGATCCTTTCAAGCGGCGAAATCTTGAGAACGGGGTAAGATTTCTGGCGACTAGCGCTACTAAGCAGCTAGTCGCCAGGTCAGCAGTAAGGGGAGATTTAGTTATTAAGGGGTGAAAGTTCCCCTTTAACCCTTTTAGTGCCAGTGGTATCCAATGCACTGGATACCCCTCTGGCACTCAAATGGTTAAAGAAGCAGTACATTTTGTTATGAAAAAAACAACATATATTGTAGGAATTTTCTTGTCGAGTAACATAAGCGTACTAGTCTGTGACTAGTAAAACAAAATTCAGCATAGGAGTAAAACAGGATGCACTTCTCTGTGTATAACTTTAGGTGGGATAGTAACTTTCCCCTTTGTCTAGTACATTTTTTTCCTGATCAGTGAAAGTAAGCAATCTTTTTTTCAGCCCTTCTTGTGTAGAATATTTGGGTTTTGTGGAGCTAGACATTTATAAAATAAGGCACTCTGAGTAATCGGTTAGGGAGGTGATTTTTATGATATCGGCTGCAAAGCAAACCATACACACGGTTACTCTAAATGAAAATGAGGGTAAGTTGGGTAAATTTATGTTTTACATTTTTAGATGTATGACCATAAAACCAGGTTACATATGCTCACAATACAACTGCTAGAGCACGTGTGTGTTCATTTGTGCTGTAAAGTACAGTGTGCATGATCTCTTGGTCTCCCATTTGCAGGCTATTCCATGGGTGCAGCTTGGAACAGAACACATTGAAAAACTTCCTGCCCCAGAGGTCTCACAAACTCCAACACTGAGCATAAGCAACGGCCCTACTGCTTCCATCTGCAAATCCATCCCCACCCTTGTAAAGGTAAGAGGTGGCTGTGCAGAAGTAATGTGACCCTCTTGTGTTATATGTGCTATAGGAATAGTCACCAGATGAAGAAAAATTAGGTGGCGGTGTCACATAGCTGAAACGCTAAAATCCAGCAGTTCCAAATCAAGGTCTACTTCAGAATCCTGGGTACTGTGCTTACTGGGAAAACATTATGGTTTAATGTCTAAAGAGAACGTGGAGGTATTCTGGGGCAAAATATCTTCACTATAGTGGACAGACGAAAAATTCCCATTGATGTAATTGGGACTTTTAAGCCTGTGAATACTAGAGAGGTTTCCAATGAGTTGTGAAGCAATGCATTGGAGGCTTATCTAGCATTTAGGGGTTAAACACCATTTTAAATCAATGTTCGTTTTTATTTATCCCCTATGGTGCAGATAGTTAACGCCAGAGTTGCCCCCCTCTTTGTTTTTTTTGTTTTTTGTTTTTTTTTATCAAAGTATATTAACTTTATTCCATTACTTGTCATTTAAAGAGGAACTGTACCCTAAAGTGGTTGTTATTTTGTTCATCAGACAGACTTGCATAGGTAATGTATTTCAAACAGCAGTCCGTTATTTGTTTACTGTTTTTTTCTTATGTATTTGATCTGTTTCAGTCTACATTTGGTTTGTTTTAGATTAATGACTGATAAATACTTATAGTCTGATAATACTTTGAGTCTTTTTTTTAGCTACTGTGAAGTGATGGGACCTGGGGGGAGACTTCTGAGGAGACCACTGTATACAGTAAACAGCAGATGTAATGCAAAATATATATATAGATAGATGTATCTGACTGATGTATAAAGGACACCTACCTTTGTAAACGTGTTAAATCAGCTACTACCCATATATTCTCATGGTATAGATCCACTCTAGTGTATGCTTTAATTGTACCTCGGCTTCAATACCAAAGAAGTAACATGTCCCATATGACAGAAAGGAAGGCTTCCAATATTTATCTTGTGGTGGTGGGGTTCCTAATGTATTGTGTTTGTTACTGTTCAGTTGGGTGCTGAAATGCATTGCAGATCTACTTCAATTAAAATGGTTAATATAAGAATCAAATTGTGTTTGCACAATTGTGTTTTGATATCGGGGAAATATATTGAGGCAAGATTTACTACCAGTGGAAACCCTTGAATGCTAGAGATTTCTCCATTGCCTTACTTTTCATTGTGCTGGCGACATCTACAGCATCCAAGGGGTTTATATCTATCACTTCGGTCTGTGTTTGTTCTTTTCATCTTTAAGTAATACAAGAAACGGCGGTCCTTCAAAAAGCTATTACTTCTAAATGTAGAGTGCAGACACCAGTGATTTTCATCAAATGGGCTTTAGGCTTCAGTGGAGGATCCCTTTATTTAGCTTTGCCCACAGCAGATGAAAGGTGGGTGGTATAGAAGTCTGAAGGATCTCCGAGTGTTGTTGGCTCACTGAGTAGAGATCATTTCATTTATATATAAGTGACAGAGACCTTGTTCAGAAAATATAGAAGTGTAATTCTGGAGAAAACCAAATGGAAATTATGAAAATCCCAACTAAATGAAAGTGACCGCACTATAATTCAAGTGATTAAAAAGCCCCATTTAAATCAATGGAACTTTGGGAAATTTTAATTAGTGTCCTTCAGTCAGGGCCGGATTTATAATTAGGCAGAGTAGGCATCTGCCTACAGGCGCACTCCACAGAGGGGCGCCTATCATTGGGATCATGTTGTGTTTTTTTTTTTTGTTTGTTTTTTTTTAATACACCTCCCCCGCCGCCCTGTGCCACAACATGGTGAAAACAGGTCTGTGCCTTTTTCGGTAATGTGGAGATGATGGAGGCAATATTGGGTTGATGGGGGCAATGTGGAGATGATGGGGGGCAATGTGAGGGTAATATGGTATATGTAGATGATGGAGGCAATGTGGAGATGATGGGAGCAATATGGAGCTGATGGGGGGCAATGTGGAGATTAGGAGCATTGTGGAGGTGTCCAGTGGAGATGGCCAATGGGGGGGGCGCTTCAGATTTCTGTGCCTACAGGCTCCTGAGATGTAAATCCGGCCCTGACTGCAGTGCAGTTGGTTTTACCCAAAATTGCTAAGCTGCATGAATACAGCACTTTCTAAGCTGTGAAACTAGAGACTCAGTTGCTCAGGTAGACGTTGGGGGCATATTTATTTGGGCTGCTAAACTCTCCTTATTTGAAGAGGTTTAAGTAGAGGGTTCTTAAATAGGTAATATAAGTAAAAGAGGACAAGGGAACATCTTCAGTTTCCTAGTTTTAATCCTGAGCAATGAATTGCAAAGATTCACCGTACTGTCCTTTAAATTGTTTGTGGAATTCCCCTTCCTTTCTTATTAGCTGTGTATGATTTTTTTTTTTTTAGCTCTGTTGGAAGATCTGTTTGGTTTTCAATATGCCTCAGTGCTAGGTGTATCGTCAGTCTTAGAATTTTAATTATGATTATTTTGGGACTAATAAACAGTGGGAAGAAAAAGGACTACTACATGATCTGTCATTGAACTAAACTAGGTAATGGTAGAGTGTATTGTATAAGTGGAATTATATCCATGAAAGAAGGAACTTAATATGTTTAACCTAGGAAAGTGACCTTTGTGCAACAGTTGTACTCCATTCCACTGTCTGAAAACAGACATGATGGAGGAGGTCTTCTTCTATAGGATTTCTCATTCAGATTGTTTACATATTGTTATAATAGATGGTAGGCTTAAACTAAAATCATACTGAAACTGAGCTTTTTAAATAAAAACTTATGGCATTATGCAGAAAGTGAAAGAGGAGTTATTCTGGGACAAACCAACTGGACCATAGAAATGAAACAAATTTCCATTGCATCAACTGTGGCATTTAAACACTTGAGTTGCTGTGAGGGCTCTACTTCATTGATTCACAATGTATTGCAGATCTCTCTAGAATGCAAGTGGTTAAAAGTCCCATTTAAATAAACTGTCATTTTTATTTCCTCTCCTGTGGTACAGTTGATTTACTTCAGAATGATCACCTTTTGCGTTCTGCTTAAGACACTGCTAGAAATTTTAATTTTAGGAGTTTGTGGTTCTAGGGGCCAAAAACAGAATCCTGTCTCCCTCTGTGAACATGATAGCCAATACCAATTAATGATTGTTTAATGATGTCTATTGGGATATTCTGCCCAGATTGGGGTAAATGAAGGTGGTTGGTTTTTCTTTTAAATATGGGATACAATAGTATGTTAAAATGGATTTTGGGCTGCTGTATGAAAGACACACCTGCCTTCTGTTAAACAAATAGTCACTTGCCCCTATAGGTGTAGTTCCTCCTTAGAGAGGAACTATCAGTGAGCGATACATGCCCCCCCACTTTCTTCTTATTATAGAGGTAAGTATTGAAATCCTGTCATAATCTTTATTAAGTGCCGCCTTTATTTAGAAATATAAGTTCTTATGAGACTCACCACCAGATAACACAAACATCTTGCTCAAGAGGGATCTGTGCGTCTGAGTTGTTCGTCCCTTTCTCCTCGCTGACTGGAAAATAACCTGAGGGAGAGTTGCATTGTACTGCATGGTAAAGACAGCTCAGGCGCACAGATCCCTCTTTGGCAAGATGTCTACACTGTCGTCTGGCGGTGAGTCTCATAAGAACTTATGTTTCTCTGTCATCCAATACAGGTTACTGGTAACTTTCGGGTAGGCAATCAGCCCCTTTATGTAGGCAGGAACAATTCTGAGAAGTGACTGCTGAGTGGAGCCTACATCCTGTCCTTAGCTTGCGGCTAGCTAATCCCCATCCAGTAAGATTTGTTTGTTGGTCAAGACACAAGGCAAAAGAACAGTTCTGCTATAGTTTTAGCTTTTTTATTATTTTCTGTTAAATATGGGATACCATCATTAGGCGGATTACCATCACTGACAATTCCCATCACCCAAATGTGGTGCTTTTGTGGACCTAAGCCATGGGGGGGGATTCTTGGCTGCAAGTTCTTTCCCCAGGAGTTGCCCACTGAGGTTTCTTCTTGATATATGGTAATCTGAAGACAGAAGATCTGCTGAAAAAGGTGAGCACCCTTTGAGTGCTGAGGTCCACATGTCCCATGCTTCCCCTCCGCACATGGATCTCCTTTTGAGTTCCTATTACATACTCATGCACTCATAGGGTGTATTCTGTATGTCTGTGAGGTGTTTGGATCAAGTTTCTGCGGTAACTTAACCCTTTTGCTTCTGGTTAGCATCTTTTGGGGGTGTTGTGGGCACTTTCCCTACTGGGACCAGTGTTTATTGGGTCTGCTGACTTGTTCTAGTGGACTTTTGAGTGGTTTTACATTTGGTATTCACCTTGGTGCGCGTTTACCACATACACGCTATTGCTCCATTCACTTCTATGGGACTTTACAGTTTGGGACATTTCTCTGCAACCGCTCCATGTAGCGAGGTCAGAGATGGCTCATCTTGTTGGTCTGCCCTTGCTCTGTTTTCCGGTCAACGTTCTGGGCATGTTGGGGGGCTTTGGGCACTGTTGGGGTACTTTTTTAGAGAAACTACAATTCCCATGAGTCTTGCTTTGCACTCTCGTTTCTGATCGGCTCCCGCTGCGGCAGCCATTTTGTGCCTTTCCTGAACGAGTATCCTACACAGGGCTTGGACTCTCCTTCTCTCCTCAGCAGTTTAACCCTTTGCCTACCAGATAAGTCTACTTTAGCGTTTCTGGGGTGATTTTATTTATCATACACACTTCTGTTTGGGTGTTTCTGATACTTTGACCTTTTGATTCTGTGAGAATGTGTACTCCGTTAGACCTTGGGGCTAGGCCTCAGACAAAGGATACTGGGGTGCCTGTGTCCCCCATTGCTCATTACTCCTCATGTCACACAGTGTTACCTAGAGAATACTCAGGTCGTGTTTGCCCAGCATGCGCTGCTGCCCCTGTATCCCCTGCAGGGACCTCCAGCCATGCACTAGAGCCAGTTTGGATGCAAGAATTTAAGGCTACTACCAGGGACCTCCGGACCACCTTACAACTCCTTCCATCCATGCAGGGAGTCTTCCACTCGTGGCAGACCCCAAACCCCATCAGATCTTCCCTGCCTAAAGCTCCGGGTGTACCTGATGTGTTTGATTCCTATGACGAGGAGTTATTGGTGGACTCTGATGAAGACTGTTCTCCTTCCTCTCAGTTTTTTGAGGATACCTTTTGAAGCTGATCCTGTTCCTTCAGCTGAAGGCCTGATCAGGGCTGTGTTGAACACCCTGAACATTCACATGGTACAAGAGGTTTCTTCTGATTCCTCTGATGTGTTTCAGGAGCCTGTTAGGCCCCATACTTGTTTCCCACCTAACCCCCACTCTTTACCGCTTGGTGTCTGAGGAGTGGAAGTTTCCAGACAGGAAACAGTCTGTCTCTAGGAAATTTGCTAAGCTTTATCTGTTCTCTGAAGCTGCCCTAGCTCATTGGGTTCATCCTCCCAAGGTGGATGCCCCTGCCTCCAGGCTTTCTAAGTCCACTGCTTTACCTGTGGCTGATGCATCTGCTATGAAAGACTGGACTGACAAAAAGCTTGAGACCTCTCTCAAGGCCATTTTTGTGACAGCTGGTTCTGCCCTGCACCCCGCATTTGCTGTGGCATTGGTGAATAGAGTGGCTGTTTGGACTGAACAGCTCGCTTCAGCTGTCTGTCAGGGAGCTGCTGACATGTTGCATCTTCTCGCCAACATCTCTGAGGCTCCGCATTATGTTTCTGCTGCCCTGTATGACTCTGTCCGCATGGTAGCCAGGGCATCAACGATGGCTCTTTGGCTCAAGATCTGGTCTGCTGACACTGCCTCCAAGAGGGCTCTCCTGTCCTTGCCCTTTCAGGGCACCTTTCTGTTTGGACCTGATCTCAATTATCTGAACAGTGAAGCCACTGGAGGCAAGAGTACTCGCCTGCAAGTGGTCCAGAGGAAGAAGTTCCTTGTCAAAAGGAATCGGCTTTTTCGTCCCTTTCAGGCTGACTCATTCCAAGCGACCCAGGCAGTGCCTCAGGCTCCGCGCTTCTCATCCAAGCCTAAGCAGCAATGGAGTTTCTGCGCTAAGCCAAAGGCTTCCAAACCTTCTTCTGCATGACTCGCCGAATCCAGGTCCCCATCCACAGGTAGGTGGCCGCTTACGCCACTACCTTTCAGCTTGGGAGACAACTGTGGTGGACTTGTGGGTTTTGAAGGTGGTGGCTACGGGGTACAGGATCTCCTTCACCTCCCTTCCTCCTCCTCGGACCTTCTCTTTTCGCTCTCCTCTGGGAGCAGAAAAGTGCGCCTTTTCGGAGGAGCCATCCAGGCCCTTCTAAACAAGTGGTCTTGAAACCTGTTCCTCCTCAGGAACAGGGGTTGGGGTTCTACTCCAACCTCTTTGTGGTTTCTAAGAAGGATGGCGGCTACCGTCCCATTTTGGATCTCAACTCCTTTGTGATCAGGTCCCAGTAATGACAGCAATCACTACGCATGGTGATCACTGCCATGTCCCCTGGGGAATTTCTGGCCTCGCTGGATCTTCAGGATGCTTATTTTCACATCACCATTCATCCAGAGAGTCTGCAATATCTTCGCTTTGCCTGTGACCGAGGGCATTTCCAGTTTTCAGCCCTCCCCTTTGGCCTGACCACGGCTCCTCAAATCTTCAGCAGAGTCCTGGGAGCACTGATTTCCGTCCTCCATCGGGATGGCATCAGAGTTTCCCCGTACATGGACGACCTCCTTCTGAAGGCATCTTCTCCGGAACGCCTTCATCAGCAGATGCAGGATTGCATTCATGCTGTGTCCCGTCGCGGGTGTATCATCAGTCTGGAGAAGTCGGACCTTATTCCTTCACAGAGGATGGTCTTTCTGGGCCTCCTTTTCGACACCCAGAGAGGGATAGTGTTTCTCACGGACAAAGTGACTCATCAGATAGCACTGAAGGTCCAAGCTCTCCTGTCTCAGGATCCGGTTCCAGCCAATAAGTTGTCATCTCTGGTTGGGAAGTTAATTTCCACCATAGAAGCGGTTTCATTTGACATGGCTCATACCAGGGAACTTCAGAGGTTTCTAATCCTGGCATGCAGGGGTCGACCGGATCTTTTGGAGAGGTCCCTATCTCTCCCTCTTCACGTGGAGCTGAGTTTCTCGTGGTGGCGCAACCTGAACAATCTCCTGAAAGGAAAGCCCTTCCTGGTGCCATTCTGGACAACCGTGACGACAGATGCCAGCCTTTCCGACTGGGGAGTGGTCCTTGGGGCACTTGAATGCTCAGGGACGGTGGTCCCAGGAGGAATCTCTCCTTCCCATCAATGTCCAGGAGCTTCGGGTGATATTTCATGCCCTGCGACACTGGATATGTCAGCTGGATTATTGCCCTGTCAGAGTACAGTCAGACAGCGCAACGGTGGTAGCCTACATCAACAAGCAGGGTAGCACAAGAAGTTTTGCAGCTTGGCTAGAGGTCAAGGATATTTTGTCCTGGGCAGAGGAGCATGTCCCTGCCATTTCCACAGTTCATATTCCTGATGTAGACAACGTTCTGGCAGTCTTCCTCAGTTGACACACAGTGGACAGCAGAGAGTGGGAACTGCATCAAGAGGTGTTCGGCCTCATTGTCTAGTTGTGGGGTCTTCTGTGCATCGACCTGATGGCAGCAAGACACAAAAGGAAAGTTCCAACGTTCTGCTCTCGCTGGGCAAATCCCCTGGCTCTAGCAGTGGATGCCTTGTCGATTCCGTGGAATTTCCCTTTGGCATACATCTTTCCTCCCGTTCCCCTGTTGCACAGGGTGCTGCAAAAACTGCGACTGGAGCGCTGCCCAGTCATTCTGATTGCTCCATACTGTCCTCGGCAGGCTTGGTTTCCGTAGCTTCTGGATCTCTCAGTGACGGAAACTCTTCGGCTTCCCTCCCATCCGGATCTTTTTCTATAGGATGACCTGTGGAAGGAGGATGTTCATCGTCTGGTTTTGACGGCATGGAGATTGAATCCTCAATTTTGAAGAGGAAGGTATTTTCTTCTGGCGTGGTGGCTACTATGCTTAGTGCCCATAAGCTGGTTTCCTCTAAGGCCCACCATCGAGTTTGGTCTACCTGTCTCAGGATTTTGATCTTCCTTTGGTTCTTTCCTTCCTCCAGGATGGTGTGGATAAGGGTCTCAGTCTGAGTTCTCTTAAGGTTCAGACTTCTGCTCTCTCTGTTTTCTTTCAAGAGGCGCCTTGCTATTCTTCCTCCTGTAAAAGTTTTCTTCCAAGGCGTTGCTTATACCCGTCCTGTGTTTGACTCCCGCTCCTCAGTGGGACCTTAACTTGGTTTTGGGCGTCCTTCAGCTCCCTCCCTTTGAGTCCCTGGCCACTATTCCTCTCCGTCTGCTGACGCGGAAGATGGGTTTCCTCCTGGCGATTGTTTCTGTTCGCCGTGTTGCAGAGCTGCATGCCCTGTCTTGTAGGCCACCTTTTTTGGTGTTTCACAAGGACTTTGCAGGAGTTTCTCCCAAAGGTGGTGTCTGAGTTCCACATTAATCAGGAGATTGTGGTTCCTTCTTTCTGCCGTAACCCTCCTTCTGAGAAGAAGGATCTTCACCTGTTGGATGTTGTGCATTGTCTTAAGTTCTATGTGCATCGCACTGAGCCATTGAGGCAGTCTGACGCTCTTTTTGTCATTCCTGAGGGTCCTAGGGCAGGGAAGCCTGCTTCCAAGGTAACCATTGCTTCTTGGATCAAGTCCACTGTTCGTAAGGCTTACGAACTTAGGAAGAAGCCTGTTCTGTTTCAGGTCACAGCTCATTCTACGAGGTCTATTGCGGCATCTTGGGCCTACAAGAATCAGGCCTTAGCTGATCAGTTGTGCAAGGCGGTCACTTGGTCGTCTCTGCATGCCTTCTCGAAACACTACAGTGTTGATGTGCTGGCATCGGCTGATGCCAGATTTGGGAGGAAGATCCTGGAGGCAGCCTTGCCTGTCTAGGATCTCTAGTCTCTCAGTACTTTCATTTTTGAGCCCTGTTGGCTCTAGGTCAGTGTGCGGTGTAACAGTTCCTGGGGTCTGTTTTACCCCTGTTTGGTGTCCATTGACACTTTGTGGTTATTGTTGAGCTAGTCATGATCTGTTGGTTCATTGGTGCTCTGGTGACTTTAGGGGGCCTGCTCCTGTTCCTTGCCTTTCTTCCCACCCTGGAGAACTTAATGGTTGGACATCCCAAATTTACCAGTAACCTGTATTGGACAACAGAGAAAAGAGGATTTTAGTCTTACCTGTTAAATCCTTTTCTCTTAGTCCATACAGGTTACTGGTCTCCCACCCTGTCAAAGGACAATGCTTGGCTGTGGCAGAACGTGGGGGCCCTTTCGGGTTCATGCTCACAGGAGTCTTCCTTTCCCTTCTTACTACCTAGTCAATAGTTAGTTTTCAAATCTTGCTGGATGGGGATTGGCTAGCTGCAAGCTAAGGAGAGGAGGTAGGCTCCACTCAGCAGTCACTTCTCAGAATTGTTCCTGCCTACTTAAAGGGGCTGATCGCCTACCCGAAAGTTACCAGTAACCTGTATGGACTAAGAGAAAAGGATTTAACAGGTAAGACTAAAATCATCTTTTCTAAATAATCCCAGCACTTAATAAAGATTATAACAGGATTTCAGTGCTTGCCGCTATACAAGAATTAACTGGGAGGCACTTTTATCTTGGTTATAGTTCCACTTTAATGCCTGCTACTTACGTCATCATATAACTGAGGCAGTGTCTTACTCTTTGCCTGTAGCAAAGCCAACCAAAACCTTCTGGAGAGAAATCCCAGCGCAGCAAGAAAGCAAAGGAACCCAAGCCCAAGGTGAAGAAGCTAAAATATCACCAGTACATCCCGCCAGACCAGAAGCAGAAAGGGACTCCTGCCATGGACTCCTCCTATGCCAAAATCCTGCAACAGCAGCAACTTTTCTTGCAGCTGCAGATCCTAAACCAACAGCAGCATCAACATTACAACTACCAGACAATCCTTCCAGCCCCTCCAAAGTAAGTCTTTGAACCAGTTTGTGGTCAGTTATGCATAATGTCTTCCAGGATTCTCCACAAGCCTTTGCCACAACCTCTCCTTGCAGAATTAAGGGCTTTATGGTCAGTAGAAGGTACATTATATGCTTGTTCCTGTTTTTTTATCTGTCTCCCCTCTTATTTCAGGCCTCTGCCAGACCAGCAGACCACAAACTGCTCCAGCACCACCGCTGTGCGCACTGTGCCTACAATTAGCATCACCACCTCTACCACATCCACAGTGGCGAGACAAAACAGCAACATGACAAGTGGTGGGAAAACTGGGCCTCTGCCACCCAACCTGGATGACATGAAGGTAAGCCTGTTTGTTGTCCTGTTAATAGTAAAATCACAAAAATGATTTCATCCTTGGAGCTTTGTATTTAGAATTAAAAGAAGCCTAACACCACCTTTTATTAACCCGACCTTACTATGAACTGAAAATCCTAATGGCCCCTATGCATTTCTCTTTGGTCCTTGGCCTTAAAAGGATACTGCCAACTAGGACTAAAGTGATATATTGGCTGGGGAAGCATATTTGAGGCCAATCAGGTGTTTAATATTTGACTGGAAAGAGGAGAAGAGGCAGAATGAGCGGCTTTGCCAATTTCAGCTCATTCTTTTCATTCAAATTAAACTTCACGGTTGAGCAAGACAACCCCCTCCTCTTCCCCTTCATTCAAATTGTGTTTTGGTGACACTACCATACAATTACTTAACTGACGATCAGGTAGCGAGAAGGATCAGGACATCTGATGCGCACTGTGTGGAAGCTGCACCCAGCCAAGATGAAGGTTGTCCAAGAGAGCAGCGTCTCCTAGTACAACCAAAGCCTACAATACATAGTTATGTTAGTCTGTACTCAAGGGATTAATACTCACTCATACAGTTCAAATTAGCTCAGCTGCCCAGTTTACGTTGGACTGGGGCAGGAGCTGGTACCTGGTGAACATTGACAACTACCTCACTCTCTCCCTGTCTGTTATTTTATGCTGCATTTGTTTTACAGTCTCCTGCATTACTCAACTAACAACTCTTCCCTGGCAAATACTTATTAGCCACCTGTGACTCAGTACCACTTTATAACCATGGAATTTCATTAATTAGCCTGCATAGCAAGATTGGTCAACTTGAGGGTCTCCAAATGTTGGAGACTATAATTCCTATGATCCCCTGTTAGCCACTGGCTGAGGATGATCGGAGTTAGTCCACAACAGCTCAGGTTCACATCCTTGCTATACAGGCTAATAAATGAAATTAAATGGGATAAATACACAGTGGTATTTGAGTCACATGGGACTGATGCGTTGTTTCCAGTAAAGAGTAGGTATAGTCCATACAATTTGATATTCTTGCTTCTGTGTCTTTAAGGAAAGGGGCATGTCCTGTGGAAGAGGCCATATAAAGTGAGAGAGTGGCAAAAAGTATAAAGAGGACACATACATTTGGTTGGGCCTAGGGCACCAGAAAGCCTTAATACATCAAGGGAGAACAACTTCAATCAGTCTTGATGCCAAATATGCACTGACAGGTTCATGTTGCTTTAAAGAGTAGGGACATCCTAGATTTGTTGCACAGCTCATCTTCTACACAGAGCCAATTTGTTAGGGAACAATACTAGATTCAATACTCACTAATACTGACTTAATGTCAGATGTATCAGTGGGTAAGAGCCTAGGGAATAGTGATCATGTCAGTGTGCTTCAGTATAAAGGTAATGTCTGGTGAGTCACCACACAAATACAAAGGTCTTTGATTATAGAAAGGATACATTTTATGTTATGAATGGAAATGTAAGCCATTACTTAGCACAAAAGAGATCATCTCATGGTATGTAAAAACAACTTTCAATTTTACCTGCATCAGGCATGTTAAAAATGTAAAAAAAGCCTTTTTTTTTTTTTTTTTTTTTTGGGTATTGTGAATAGTGATAAAGTAAACAAGATTAAAGGGATAGTAACATCACTTAATATTGTAGATATTAAAAAAAGAAATCAATTGGTGTCCGGTCTCTCAAACCTGTATAGTTTGAGAGATATAAGAGATATAACCTGCTAAAGTTCCCCCTTCCCATCCCTTTCACATACATCGGCCTCTAGCTGACAGCAGGAGATTTTGGTTATTTGACCAGCCGGCAGCTCTTCAGCAGAGCGGAAATAGTGATATCTAGAAAGAAATACTTCATTGGAACGGTCTACAAAGTGTGCCTGGTTTGCAAACCCACTTTGTAGGCTGTTCCAATGAACTATTTCTTTCTAGATAGCATTATTTCAGCTCTGCTGGAGAGCCGCCGTCGGGTTGCACACCCTGAATCTCCTGCTGTCAGCTAGAGGCTGACTTCTGTGAAAGGGGAAGGAGGGGGGAACTTTATCAGGGTATATCTCTCAAACTATAAAGGTTTGAGAGACCGGACATGCATCAATTGATTTCTTTTTTTAATATCTACAATATTAAAAGGATGTTAAAATCAACCATTACCTTTAAAGTCAGAAATGGGCAGATATGTGCAGGGAGATAGGAAAACAGCTGACTAAATAATTATTTTGCCTGGTATTTGCAGAGGGCTGTAAAGAACATGAACCCACAACAAGTGGAAGAACTCTTAATGTTAAAGCAGCAGACAAAAGGATGACATTTTATTTGTATTATCAAAAGTTAACAAATCAGATAATCCAGATGAGGTTCATACAAGCATATTGAAAAAGCTTAGATCTGTGCTTGCAGCACCCTTGGTTGAGCTTTTTAACCAGTCACTGTTGACAGGATTGGTTCCAGATGACTGGAAAATAGCAAATGTAGTACCCCTCCACACAAAAAAAATCAATAGAGAGGACTTTAACTCCTATGAGCCCAACCAGTAATTGGGAAAATAATGGAAAAGCAATTAAGAGAGACAATTGTGATATCTGAAGTCTAATGACTTGCCAGATCTATGGCAGCTTGGCTTTGCAACCAGAAGATCTTGTCAAACAAATCTAGTTGATTTTTTTTTTACTAAAGTGATAGACAAGGTTTGGGCAGTAGATGTAGCTTATTTTGATTTTAGTAAAGTGTTGACACTGTCCCAGAGAGTAAGTTGATCCTTAACATGCATGTTTAGGACTGAACTCAGAGATAGTTTACTATATAAGAAACAGGCTGAAGGACAGGCAACAGTGTGTCATAATCAATAGGATACACTCACAGGAAGGATGGTTTATTAGTGGGATGTCTGAGAGGTAATGCATTGGATACCTGTCTGGCACTCAAACATTTAATATCTTCATTGGTAATATTTCTAATGATATTTAGGGTAAGGTGTAACATAGTAAATTAGGTTGAATAAAGACACAAGTTCATCAGGTTCAACCTTTGCCTCATACCCTAGTGACATGAGACCTTCCTGATCTGCCTACTAATAAACAGTATACCCTGTATGTTCCTTTTTGAAAGAAATGTATCTAATCTTCTCTTGAATGTATCCATTGTATCTGCCATAACCACCTCCTTGGGCAAAGGATTCCACAATTTAACAGACCTTACTGTAAAAAAAAACCCTTCCTCTGCTGAAGTCTAAACCTCATTTCCTCTAATCTCAAGGTGTGTCACCTGATCAGGCCTTGGAATAAATAGCTCATCGCAGAGATCCTTGCATTGACTTCTCATATATTTGAACAATATGATAAGGTCTCCTCTTAGTCGTCTTTTCTCTAGAGTAAATAAACAAAGTTTGTCTAGTCGTTCCTCATACGTCAAGTCCTCCATCCCCTTAATTAAGTTTGTTGCTCTTTGCTGTACCCTCTCTAGTCCTAGTATATGCTTTTTCAGAACTGGTACCCAAAACTGCACTGCATACTCAAGGTGAGGTCTTACCAATGATTTGTACAATGGCACAATGATGTTATCCACTCTTGCTTCAATACCTCTTTTTATGCAAGACAGGATTTTGTTTGCCTTTGCTACTGCTGTTTGACACTGGTCACTGTTTCCAAGTTTGTAGTTGACAAGGATACCCAGGTCTTTCTCTAGCAACGAGTCCCCTAAAATGATTCCATCAAGTTCATAAGTAGCCTTGGGATTATTTCCTCTCAAATGCATGACTATTTGCAGACAAAACAAAGATCTGTAACAGGGTTGACACTCCAGGTGGAATAAGATAAATTCTAGGATCGGAGAGTGGAAAGCAGCCTCGCTGCGATCCCACCACATAATTATTACCAGCTTGTGATGATATCATGGGGGCATTAGAACCCTTTCTGATGCCCCCCAACTATGGATCTCCCATCCCATTGCTCTGGGAGATCAATAGCTTGGGGAGGGGCATCAACAGATTTCCTGATATTCCTGCAAGAGGTCTGATAAAAAGTAATTTAAAAATCAATTTAATAATCCTGTGTGTGCCACAAAGAGGTCCAACGCATTGCTTTTGCAATGCTTTGGACACCCCTGTGGCATGTATACTGTTTGCAGTACCCCACACCACAACTATGGGAATAAAATAGAGCATGTGAGGAACATACTGTGATTCCAGTGTCAGATATCCCAGATGAACAATCTGACCCCTTCCTCAGCCTTGTTCCACTGCCCACTGGTAGACATACCCACATACACTGCCTGACCCCCCCCCCCCCACACACACACACACACACACACACACACAATTGCACTCGCTGTTTGCTTCCCCACTCCTGTTTCACTGGTAGCCGTGCTCCTGGCACCCAATATGGTATAACCCATATCGGTGGGGTAGCATTTTTACTACGCTGGCAGTAGGTTCTGAATACACTAGGAAATCCCATAGTGTTGAATCATTTTAGTATCTTGGAAGTGACTAGTTTTAAAGAGAGAGACAAAAATGCCATTTTTTTTCTTCTAGGGCCAACTCTGGAAACATTTGTGAACACCAGGCTGGAAGTAGAAAGAGGAGTGACTTGTAATTTGATGCAGTAGGATATCTGCTTTCCAGAAATATAGTTTTATATAGCTATGCAGCTGTTTTAGGGTAGTTTTACCATGGAATGTACATTTTAGTTCATAGGTGTCTGTGTACATGAACCTAGGTAAAACTATACATATTTAGTATTTTTGTACTTGGAGGATTCAGAGCTTTTTCAAATAATTGGAACTATCACAGTCAGCATAAATGTTTTTGATATATGGTGTGTGATTTTAGTAAATAAGTATTTGACTTTTTTGTGATCATGATATAGCTTGAAGCAGGATGTAAAGTTTACTTCATGTGAGGTACAATGCAAAAGCTCAATTCATTCTGGAAAAAATATATATAGTTTTCCATATTTAACACAAAGTTATCTACAGAAATCATACCTAAACATAACAAAAATGCTGAAAATATATCTGCTCTGCAGGGTACAGAAAATTCCCCAAGCCTTTGACACTGAAGGGGTTAATAATGGGGACCGCTAGGTGATTCCCAGCGGCAAGGCTGTGAGTAAGACTCCTTTTCTTACGAGAAATTTCTGAGAGGGAAAGGACCATGGTAAATTCTAGGGCATTGGTTCTCAACCTGTGCCCTCAGTGGCCACTAACAGGCCAGGATTTGAGGATTTCCTTTTGAAAGCACAGGTGAGTTAATCAGTGTGAATAAGCCTCTGATCAACACACTTGTGCTCTAGCAGGGGAATTCCTAAGTCATGGCCTGTTAGTAGCCACTGAGGGCACAGGTTGAGAACCCCTGTTCTAGGGCCCTTATGTTGAAAGAAAAGTGTAGTTATTCTAGAGCAAACCCAGCATACCACAGGGCAAACAAAAAATTCACTGCCTTAAATGAGGCTTTTAACCCTTAAGTACTACTCACATTACGATGCTAATTGTGTCATTTGGACCAGGGCTTATAATTTTAAGTCTTTTGCTACTAGCCAGACCTGAAAACGTACTCACCACTGCAAGCCAAAACATACCCACCAGGGCTGAATTTCTACTTGCCAGGGCTAAATTTTCACTCGCCATTGGCTAGTGGCGAGTAGAAATTTTGAGCCCTGATTTGGACAGTCCCATTTCCATCCATCCATCCATCCATCCGTGATTCTCCGGGAGGCTTGGACTTGAAGTTCCCAGGTATGTGGATGGAACAACTGGTGCTCATCTGCTATCAAAATCTTTTTCTATGTATGTCATGTCCACAGAGGTGGGCATGACTTTTGCTGGTAAGACTACTGGACTTTAAGCTCTACCCAAATCACATTATTCTGCTGGTGCAAGGCCAAGATTCACTGTATAACAATTAGGATTTTGGACAATCTAAACTGCTTGTAACAGGAGTAGCCAACAGTGATCTTCAAGAGCTACCAACAGTGCATATTTTCAGGGTATTCCAGCTGGAGCAAAGGTGGGCTTAATTAGTGGCCCTATCACTTTAACCTGCCTGTGATCATTCAGGGATAGCCAGAAAACATGCACTGTTGTTATCTCTAGAGGGCTAGGGTTGGCTACCCCTGGCCTGTAACTTTTGCTATTTGTTTTACAAACAAGTCAATCGTTTTAGAGATATTTAATTTAGTAGTCTGGGAATCTAATCTCAACAGAGCTTTGTTTTCCGATTTGGTCAAGTAACGCATGCATAATTACTAACTCATGTGTCCAGAAAATCACCTCTGTCTATTTTTTGGGATGGAATACATTAATGGGGAAGACTAATCCTGCAAATCCTTTCAAGACGAAAGTTTTCACAGACAGGCAGATTTGGAAAGGTGACAGGTCCTCTTTAAAGGGATAATCATATCCTAGTTCATGGAGGGGTGTAGTTTGCCAATGACTGGTTGAGGATGATGGGGGTTATAGTCTAGCATCACCCAAAGGGCAGCCTATTGCCTACAAATCATTCTTACCTTTCATATAGCTTCATGTATTTTTCTCCAGTGTCCCTATCACATAATGACTGCCTGTATTTGGTTGTCCTTCAGGTGGCAGAGCTGAAACAGGAATTAAAACAACGTGGACTTCCAGTGTCTGGTACAAAGATTGACCTTCTGGAGAGACTAAAAGCAACACAAGATCCTAGCGCAGCCACTGCATCTCCAGCAAAGCCCACCTCATCACCTATGCAGCAGCCCAAACAATCTGAAGTGGTGACAGCCTTTCCAAACACAGGCCTCAGTGCCACAGATTCGATCAGGTTTGGAAGCTCCAGCTCCACACCTCCTGCCTCTCCTTGCCCTTCTGAGATTTCTGTGGCCAGTATGGACGAGGCATCCACCATCAGCGATGCCTTTGGAGAAACAGTTACCTCCCCTCTCACCAACACCTGTCCCCAAACCTCCCCAGTGCAAGCGAATGAGAAGTCTTCCACTGATGGCCGCGATAAAGACATCATGCTGCGTGAAAAGGATCGGCAGATTGAGGAGCTAACCCGGAGGCTGAAGCAGAAACAGGAGCTGGTGGAGAGACTCAGACAGCAGCTAGAGCAGGAAAAACGGACACAACAACCCCAGTCTCCCAAGGGCCAGCAAACACTGATTTTGCAAGTTAAACAGGAGCCTGGCTCGTCTTCCTTAGACTCCAGTAAAAATATGGAAACCTCAGAGTCAATTACCATAGTGAAGCAAGAGCCTAATGGTAATCTTAGTTGCAAGCAGGAGCCACAGCTTTTTCTGGCATCTGTACCCAGTGGAGGTATAGGGAATACAGCTAACTCTGTAGGAGCACAACTAGTCTTCACAGTGACCAGCCCCAACAGCCAGATTCCTGATGGCAGTAGGCAGATTGTTTTACAGGTGAGTGTCTATTTGTTAACACATGGGTGCGACAGTCACATTGTAATCTCTCTCTCTGTACAGCAGGACTGTGCCTGTCTCTCCTTTGCTAAGAGAGAGCACTGCAGCCAGGGCTGGATTTCCATTTAGGTAGAGAAGGGAACTGCGTAAAGGGCAATTTGAACTGCCTAAAGGCAGTCCATTACTGCATTCTGAGTTGTGGGTGTGGCCAGAGCAAATCCTAATACACCTGCCCCAGACTGTTTATGGTGGTTGGGTTATTTACATTTGATGCCTGTTTTTGAACTCCTTGTATGCTGGACAGGACACCAACTCATTGCAAAACAGTTTTGTGTGTGGGTGGGGCCATGTAAGGAGTGGGATATGACAATGAGTGATATTAAGGGCATCTTACCTGGGGGTATGGGATGAAACTTGACCCTGACTACAATTAGAATTTTGAGGACCAGATGTGTGTGCAGGGTATAGCATAGCAATGCTTTGCACGCCCCCTCTGGTCCTTAAAGAGTTAAATTAGGTATATGTCCCATTATGGACAGAAACACTGGCAGCAAAGTGCTTGAAAACAACAAAAGACAAAATCCTTATAATTCTGATTCTTTAGGTCACATTTACCTGGTTTTGGGCATGTCTTTCGTACGGAATAGCATAGATGCTATTATCCATCCTCAGATTTACACATGGTTTCCATACAATTTTTGTTTCCTTTGTTTGAGGTTTTTGTGTTCTACTCCCCTCCCTAACACCAAAAGCACTGGGAATATTTCTGTTTGCATTTTAGTTTGTGGCTTTGTTCTATAGCTCAAGGGATTCCCTCTTACTGTTGGGGGATTACAGTTCCGATCTTCTCTGCCAGTGGACGTCTGTCTGAGGATGATTGTAACTTTCATCTATTTAGTTGTTGAGGGACTATGATTCCAATCATGCCCCTACTCTGCTTCACATTGTGCAAGCTAAAACCATTTGAATTTTTACGGCATGCCTAACATCTTATGGGTAATTTGTAATGAAGAAAACCTAAATTGTTCCTCTTAGGTTCTAGAATCAGTCTGACAGATACAAAGGGAGAAAAGTGTGTTTTAGTGCATGGTTTCCAAAATGTTACATTTGAAACTAAAACTTCATAAAACAAAAAAAAAAAACATGGTTATCACTTACATCCAATAGGTGACATACAGACTGCAATAATACTACACTCCACTAGGAGGCAGGCACTTATAGTTAACTAAACTAAGAACTCTTCTCCTCCCCAGTCCTAGTTTAACACCTAGGCTCAGCCCAATCACAGTTATTTCTTTATTCCTTCAAGGAGTCAGAAGGCTGATATCATCCATTGGCGTCTACTACTGACTCCGGATTTGCTTATTCAGGGCCCCATTCATCATACCAGTACATTAATATATGGAGAGACAAAACTTATTGAATTGTTGATCATGAGAATGATCTTTTGATCTTGATACATATTGCTGTTCATGAATGATAGTGCATACATCAATGGTTTATATTACTGATACATGCCAATACACTATAATATGGTTTGTATCGGATTTGCTGATTATACTTTCCTTTTAAATTCACTGAGAATTTATTTTAATCTTCTCAGTCTGTGAAATGTTATGTGTTAGTTTTCCTTAAACACACCCTGCAAGTGATGGGAATTTTTTTCTTTAAAAAAACACCCTTTAACTCTGAGTGTCGGAGGGTTGTGCATTGCAAAGCAGTGTGTTGGTCACCCTTCTGGCACTCGGATGGTTAAGGACCAGAGGGCTGTTGAGCACATTTGAAGTAAATCTAATTACCCATAAATATAATGGCTCTTCAGACACTTCCTGCATAGCAGGATAGGAAGTGTATTTCTGTTACTGCATTTGACTTCCTGGTCCATTGCTTGAACGTTCTATTTCCTCTTCCCATGAGATGCATCATAAAGCTGGAAAAAGGAAGAGTCAACAAGGGGGGGGGGTAAATATTTCAGGTAGCAGTAATTCATGGGACAAATGGCGGAATGCAGGAAATATGCGCGCTCGCTATTTCCAGTGTGAAAACCACTAGCAAATACGTTTGTGCATGATTTTGTTGAATTGCACATGAAAAATCAAGATTAGCGAACAGCTGCATATATTTTTTGCAGGAGTCGTCAGAATTAACAAATCTGTCTGAGTGGAATAGCATATGCGCTGAATGCAGGAAATGCTTTTGCAAATTATTTTAAACGTCTGTGTAGTGTTGTCTTAAAAGCTTGTTTTTCATGCGCAGTTCAAGAAGCATTCGGTATATGGCTTCTTGCATTAGAACATGCACAATATCTGTTTGCGCCTGAAAAATGTCTTCAGCGCATGCGTACGTTTCTTGTATTACACCAAAAGTGCTTAACAACATTAAAGTGATAGTAATGTCCAAGAATAATGTTATTTCTCTGTCGTCCAATACAGGTTACTGGTAACACAGGGTAGGCGATCCTCCCCTTTAAGTAGGCAGGAACAGTTATAGAATTGTATGCAGTGGGTGGAGCCTACCTTCCCTCCTTGGCTGCATCTGGCCAACCAGCTTCAGAAACATTTGTTCCTTGGTGAAGATAACACAGGCAAGAGAACAGTTCTGCTATAGCTTTAGACGTTTTTTATTTTTCTGTTAGAAATGGAATACTACCATTAGCGGATTACCATAACTGACAATGCCCTTAGATGTGGCTAGCTCAGTGACCAGGTGGACCTTAAGCCCTGGGGGGGGGGAATCTTGGCTACACCGAGGCTTCTTCTTTAAACATGGTAATCTGAAGACAGAAGATCTGCAAGAAAGTTGAGCAACCCTTTTGAGTGCTGCAGGTCCACATGTCCCACAGTGCCCCTCCGCACAGGGGTTTTTCATTTGGAGTTCCTATTGCACACTCCTGCACTCACTGGGTCTATCTGTATGTCTGTTGGGTGTTTGGAGCAGGTTTATGTGGTATTTAATCCTTTAGCTGCTGGTTTGGCATTCATTTGGGGGGGGTTTCTGACACTTTTCCTACTGGTTCAGTGTTTTTTTGGGTATCCTAACATGTTTTAGTGATGTTTCATGTCTTTTAATATTACACCTTCAATTTTGTAAAATTTGAGTTCGGCACGCTTTACCGCATAGGCACCATTGCTCCATTCACTCCTATGGGACTGTACAGTTTGGGACATATCTCTGCAACCGTTTGACCTAGCGACTTCAGAGATGGCTCATTTTACTTGTCTGCCCTTGCTCTATCATCCGGTTCATGTTTCTAGTGTGTTGGGGGGCTCAGGGTACTTCAGGCACTGTTTGGTGTACTTTTCTGGGAAAACTACATTTCCCATAGAGTGCTTGCTTCTCGTGCTCGTTTCTGATTGGATCCCGCCACGGCAGCCATTTTGTGCTCTTTTCAGAACAAGTATCTTACGCAGGGCTTGGATTCTCCTTCTTTCCTCTGCTGATTAACCCTTCGCCTGCCAAATAAGTCTATTTTAGCGATTTCTCGGGTGAAACTTTAATCATACACACTGTAATTGGGTGATTTCTTATACAGTAAGGTTATTGACACTGTGAGAATGTTTGTACCATTGGAGCTTGGGGACAGTCCTAAGACTAAGGATGCTGGGGTCTCTGTATCCCCTATTGCGCATTGCTCTTCCTGTCACTCAGGGTTACCTAGAGAATTCTCAGGTCATTTATGCCCAGCATGTTCTGATGTCTCTGAGAGTCTCCCATGGACAATCAGCCATGCATTAGAGCCAGTTTGGGTGCAAGAGTTCAAGGCTGCTACTAGGGACCTTAGGTCCACTTTTCAACTCTTTCCATCCCAGTTACAGGGGGTCTTTCATTCTTGGTAGAACCCCTCCTTCGTCAAGTCTTCCCTGCCAAAGCCTCAGGGTGTACCTGACGTGTCAGATTCCTCTGAGGAGGAACTGTTGATGGAAGCAGATGTTGAGGAATGTTCTGCGGTGGGCTCCCCTCAGTTTTTTGGGGACCCTTTTCAGGCTGATCCTGAGCCCTCGGCTGAGGGCCTGATCAGGGCTGTTTTAAATACCCAAAACATTCCATTAGTGCAGGATGTTCCTTCTGACCCTTCTGATGTCTTTCAGGAGCCTAAAAAGCAGTGTCCTGGGAGCCTTAGTGTCCATCCTCCACCGAGACGGCATCAGAGTTACTCCATACATGGACGACCTGCTTCTGAAAATCTCCTCACAGAACTTCATCAGCAGGTTCAGCAATGCATTCATGCTCTCTCACCCATCACGGGTGGATCAACTTGGACAAATCAGATCCTGTCCCATCCCAGCGTCTGGTCTTCCTGGGCCTCCTCTTCGATACCCAGAAGAACATGGTGTTTTCTCACGGACGAGGTGGCTCACCAGATCGCCCACAGGGTTTCTGCGATACTGGCTCAAGATCCAGTTCCAGCCAAGAAGCTGTAATCTCTCGTGGGGAAATTCATTTCCACCATAGGCGGTACCGTTTGCCATGGCACACACCAGGGAACTCCAGAGGTTTGTGATCCAGGTGTGCAGGGGTCAGCCGGACCTTCTGAAGACATCGGTGTCACTTCCTCTTCACGTGGAATGGAGTTTGTCCTGGTGGCTCGTCCTCTCCAATCTGCCGAATGGCAAGCCCATCCTAGTTTCCTTCTGGACCTTGGTGACGACAGATGCCAGCCTCTCCGGATGGGGAGCGGTCCTGGATCGCCTGAGTGCACAGGGTTGGTGGTCTCAGGAAGAATCTCTCCTTCCCATCAATGTGTTGGAGTCCGACAACGCCACAGCAGTGGCTTAAATCAACAATCAAGGCGGAACAAGAGGTCTCACCGCTTGGTTAGAGGTCAAGGCTATTTTGTCCTGGGCAGAAGAACACATTCCTGCCATATCCGCAGTGCACATTCCTGGCGTAGACAACGTCATGGCGGACTTCCTCAGTCGACGAACAGTGGAGAGTGGGAGCTGCACCCAGAGGTGTTCACCCTCATTGTTCAGAAATGGGGGACTTCCTTACATCGACCTGATGCCGACAAGAATCAGCAGGAAGGTTCTGCTCTTGATGGAGGGACCCTCTAGCTCTGGTGGTGGATGCAATGTCCATTCCTTGGTTATTCCCTCTGGCCTACATCTTTCCTCTCCTCCCCATGTTGCACAGGGTGTTACAGAAATTACGACTGGAGCGTTGTCCAGTCATTCTGATTGCTCCGTACTGGCCTCGTCAGGCTTGGTTTTCAGAGCTTCTGGATCTGTCAGTGGCGGAGCCATTCCATCTCCCTTGCCGCCTGGATGATCTTCTACAGGGTTATCTGTGGAAGGATGATGTTCATCGTCTAGCCTTGACGGCTTGGAAATTAAATCCTCAATAATGAGGAAGAAAGGTTTTTCTTCTGGTGTGATGGCTATTATGCTCAATGCCCACAAAACTGTTTCTTCCAAGATCTATCATCATGTCTGGTCGACCTTTCTCTCTTGGTGTGCTGACAGGGACCTGTCTCAGAAATTTGATCTGCCTACGGTCCTGGCCTTTTTGCAGGATGGTGTGGATAAGGGTCTCAGCTTGAGTTCCCTTAAAGTTCAGACATCTACTCTCTCTATTTTCGTTCAGAGACTCATTGCCATCCTTCCTGATGTCAAGGTTTTTTTCCAAGGTGTTGCTCATACTCGTCCTGCCTTCAAGATTCCTGCTCCTCCGTTGGATCTTAACTTGGTTTTAGGAGTTACATGCTCTGTCCTGTAAACCACCCTATTTGGTGTTTCACAAGGACAAGGCTGTGCTTCTCACCTCTCAGGAGTTTCTCCCGAAGGTGGTTTCGGAGTTCCAAATCAATCAGGAGGTTGTGGTGCCCCTTTTTCTGCCCTGACCCCACCTCTGACAAGGAGAGGGATATCCACTTGTTAGACGTGGTGCGTTGTCTCAAGTTTTATGTACATCGCACTGAGTCAATCAGACGTGTTGTTCGTCATTCCTGAGGGTCCTAGGGCATGAAGACCTGCATCCAAGGTGACCCTTGCTTCTTGGATCAAGTCTACTATTTGTAAGGCTTATGAGCTGAGGAAGAAGCCTGTCCCTTTCAGGGTCATGGTTCATTCTACACAATCTATTGGGGCCTCTTGGGCTTACAAGAATCAGGCCTCTGCTGATCTATTGTGCAAGGCTGCCACCTGGTCATCTGGCATCGGCTGACTCCAGCTTTGGAAGGAAAATCCTGGAGGCAGTCTTGCCTGTCTAGGATTTTCCTCGTTCTTGGTGCTTCCTTCACTTTTGAGCCCCATTGGCTCTAGTTCAGTGTGCTGTGTAACAGTTTGGGGTGTTGTTATCCATGTTCAGTGTCCGTTGACACTTCATTAGTTGTTGGGCTGTCTTTGATCTGATGGTTCATATCTGCTCTGGTGACTTTGGGGGCCTTGCACCTGGTCCTTTTCTTACTTCCCGCCTCTGGGAGACTCAGTGGTTGGACATCCCAGAGTTACCAGTAACCTGTATTGGACGACAGAGAAAAGAGGCTTTTAGTCTTACCTGTTAAATCCTTTTCTCTTAGTCAGGTTACTGGTCTCCCACCCTGTCAAGGGACCATGCTTGGCTCTCCTGTGGCAGACCGTGGGGGTCCTTCAGGATCATGCTCACAGGAGTCTTCTTTCCCCTTCTACTATCTAGTCAATAGTTAGTGTCTCAAATCTTTCTGGAGCTGGTTGGCTAGCTGCAGCCAAGGAGGGAAGGTAGGCTCCACCCCCTGCATACAAGTCTAGAATGTTTCCTGCCTACTTAAAGGGGCGGATCGCCTACCCAGGGTTACCAGTAACCTGTATGGACTAAGAGAAAAGGATTTAACAGGTAAGACTAAAATCCTCTTTTTGCATTGTAGATTAAAAAAAAAAAAAAAAATTGTGTAGCAAATCCCATCTCTCAGACCTCTATGGTTTGAGAGATATTCACATTTAAAGCCCCCCCCCTTCCCCTTCCCTTCTCCTGAGAGAGGAGAGGAGATTCTAGTCGGCCAACTCGAGGAGGCTCTTCAGCAGAGCCAAAATCAAGGTTGTTTTTTTTTTGTTTTTTTTTTAAAGAACTACTACTACTCCCAGGACCCGGATCTCCTGCTGTCAGCTAGAGCGCGCTGACGTCGGGGGGTGGGGGGGGGATTTATGTGCAAATATCTCTCAAACCGTTAAAGGTTTGAGAGATGGGATTTGCTGCGCATAAAAGAAAAAAAAATTATCTACAATACAAAATTAAATTGTTCTTGGACAGTAGTATCACTTTAAATACATTTGCTGTTTAATTACAGCTAATGCTCTCTGGTGATTATAATATAATGCTGAAGTACTCCCATAAATGCAATACAGATTGCCATTATAAGTGAAATGCCTATCAAGATTATATGGGTTTTATACCATCGAACATTTTTACGAGTGGGATTTTAGGCCCTTGGTACCAAATAAGCAATTGCTTTTTTTTTTTTTTTTTTTGTGTCTGTGTGCGCGTGTGTGTTATTTCATTTTAGGTGCTGGTGTGCCTTTGTCAGTATTTAGCAATTCACAGCCTTACAACTATTGTTTGACTATAATCCACATCATCTTTTTTCAGATTATGATTGGAGGATGATAGGATTTGTCCAATAAAAAGTTGGAGAGCCTCACATTTTTCACCCGTTTTTTAATCTTTCATAATTTGTTGCACTCCAGTTTGTAAAGGGTTAAGTTGTGACACACGTTGTTAAGCATAAGAGAAAAGAGGAGCAATTCTGGAGCAGCTCAACGGCACCATAGGACTGATTTTAAAAGGGGTTTCTATCCCTTTTTCCAGCAGAAGGGGTCTCCAATGCCTTGAAAAGACCCATTTAAATCAATGAGAATATGCAGAATTTTCTTTTGCCCTCTGGTGCAGTTGGTTTACCTCAGAATTGCACCTCTTTACCTTGATGAGTAACAGTTTGAGTGTTGGTACTCAACGGGTTAAGGCCCTACAGACATAATATGCAGCTTAAAAAAAAAAAAAAAAATGTCTGACACGAGCTGGAAACAATGGGAGGGATGTGTAAAATTGGTAAGAAAGTATCTTTAAAATTGTCCCAAAGCGACAAAATGATATGTATTAAACCCTGACAACAGGAGTGGCTTCCTAAAGCTGTTGCTACATGGAAAAGCAATATTGCAGCTGTTCCTGGCACTAGCTTCACAAGACATGGAGGCATTATGTGACCAAGCTTCATATGACTTAACATCCTAAATACATTTCCTAAGCCCTTGACTGCAAGAGGCATCCCCAATCCACTGCAAAGACTGCTCAAAGGGTTAAGAATTGTCATATTTATGAAGAGGTCAAGTTTATAAATGTCTGAGAATATTCTCCGTTTTTTCACACACAGTTTATACAAATCAGTTATTTACTTTAATTTAGAACAGATTATACCTGCATTAAGATTTAATCACTAAAGCAGCCTTTATTTTGGCGCAATTAGCAAATGTTTTTATGCGTACGTAGTGACAATTCTTATTTGGACAAGACCATTTCTACTCCACTTTTCAAAAAGTTGGCAAACTGGAGTTAGTACTTAGAGAAAATGTCATCAAACGTTTGGTTATATGCAATTTCTTTAGGCTGGATCTGTGTGGGCCTTTATTATGTTTCTGTTGTACTTAATTTGTGATATTGTCTTCCCATAACAGAGGGTTACTACTCCCCCATCTTCTCTCCAACCCAACAACGTACAGGCACAGCCAAAACCAGACGTGGTCCTTGTCCAGCCTGCAGCCCCAGTAAGGACACTGTGTATTGTGTATTTACTTGTAACTTTATCTTCTGCCCCTCAGGAGACACTGTGGCTGTTGTACTAAAGAAAAGTATAGCAAACCAGCTGCAACATAGGGAATCAATACAGCTTCCCAGTGTATTAAATGAACCTTTTAACCTCTTGAATGTTAGGGTGATCTCCAACCTGTTGTGGAGCAATACAGGGGAGACCTTTCTTGGACTCAATAATTAAGTGAGTGGACATTTTTGTTTCCTGTGGTGAAAGAGGTTTGCTCTGAAATTGCTCTACTTTTACTTAGAATTCGTTTCACTGTACTTGGGGCTTAAAGGAACAGTAAACTTTTCATTAAAAAAAAACAAAAAAAAAAAAAACATATGTTATGGAGCTTTTCCTGCCGTGTAAAACAAGGACACTCTCCATGCTGTCAGTTGTTTTATTCAACATTTATAATAGTTAAAATAATCAGGAAGTGAATTTACTGTGCATTTACTTCCTGAAAGATCTAACTGACAGGAAGTGACTTTCCTCTCCATTACAGTGTAACAGAATAACTTATTAGAATGTGACCACTAGAGGGCACTGCTAATGTAAAAAAAAAAAAACATGGGTTTAAGTTGTAATAACACTGGAAATATGCATCATTCATCAGTGGGAGCAGGGGCGGATTGTGGGCAGATACTGGCCCGGGGCATTTTTAAAAAAACTGGCCCCTTAGTTGGTATATCATGATACATGCATATATGTATGTATGTGTGTGTATATATACAGGGCTTATAATTTTAAGTCCTTTGCTACTAGCCAGACCTGAAAAGTTACTCGCCACTGCAAGCCATAACATACCCAACAGGGCTGAATTTCTACTCGCCAGGGCTAAATTTTCACTCGCCATTGGCTAGTGGCGAGTGGAAATTTTGAGCCCTGTATATATATATATATATATATATGTATATATATATATATATATATATATATATATATATATATATATATATATATATATATATATATATAATATGCATGTGGGCTGTTTGGGGTGCATATGGTGGCCAGTATGTTTAAACATGGGCCCATGGAGGTGCTTGGGTACAAAGGTTGGCATATGGAGGCAGCCATAGAGTAGATGGGACACATTTGGGAGGCTACTAGTTTAGGAGGATATGGGGGGTTCTGAGCTGGCATTTGGGTAGTAGAAGGGGCTACAATAGTTACGTGTGTGTGTGTGTGTGTGTGTGTGTGTGTGTGTGTGTGTGTGTGTGTGTGTGTGTGTGTGTGTGTGTGTGTGAGTCATGATCTCATAATGGGAGAACATTAAGAACCCTTTGAATGCCAGAGGGATACCCATGTGCAAAGCGTTTAATACTCCCCTGGCACTCAAAGGATTAAAATCAGAGATGTTCAAAGTAAGAGGAAATGTGTCCCTGAGCATTGCTCATCAAGATAAAGAGAATAAGTTTTGAGGAAAACTACTCAAACAGAGAAACTAAAATTCTGCATATTCCCATTGATTTAAATGGGGCTTTTGACCCGTTGTATTCAAGGAGGCCAAAAGCCCCATTTAAATCAATGGGAATATGCAGCATTTTAGTTTCTCTGAGTAGTTTTCCTCAACACTTATCCTCTTTATCTTGATGAGCAATGTTCAGGAACACATTTCCTCTTACTCTGAATGTTTCTGATTTTAACCCTTTGAGTGCCAGAGGAGTATCAAACGCTATGCACATGGGTATCCCTCTGGCATTCAAAGGGTTCTTGTTTTTTAATTATTAGATCATGAGTCATGACTCAAAAAAAAAAGTCAAAACAGGAGAAAAGACGAGGACAGAAAAGGAATCCGAATGATTTACATGCCTGATAAGGTCCGGGGAACGGGAGGCTGTGTCCGCTGGAGAGAAGCAGGGCAGCAACAGGAATGCAGGTACAGGAGCAAATTAACATCTTGAGTGCTAGAGAGGTCTTTTATATCGCTTCACAAAGTGTTAAAAGCCTCTCTAGCACTGGGTTAAGTTAGAAATCATAAAAATAACAACCAAGGCTGTCAAGTGGCTGCTTCACCCGGGGCACCTTTGAAATACAGAGCAGCAATCTCTTTCACATTGTGACACTGCTGTCATTGCCTGTGACACTTCCGTGGGGCTGGAGTCTACACTGTAAGTTTGCGGAGCGGCCCTTCCCTGTCAAGAAGCAACCGCCCACCGGGGCATGCCCGATAGTACAATCCGCCCCTGAGTGGGAGTATTAATGTTTATGTATGTTTGTATATAATGTCTCACAATTAGTGTAAATATGTAACCCTTTACTGAAAACTATCCAGGACATACTTGAAAATGAGAGAAATCTCAGTGTATTCTTCCTGGTAAAACATTTTCTAAATAAATAAACACTCTTGTATTACTCAACAGGAAAAGCCCTACAATATATATTTTTTCATAAAAAGGTTATTATTTCTTTAAAGGTAAAAGCAGAACAATTGTGGGGTAAACCAGCTGCACCACATATAACAATTTAAACATAGAAAAATTCCATATGACCCCTTAATAGTTAAAGATCTCCCAGTGCATTGCTTTATAATTTGCTGAAAAGTTTTGCATCATTGAAGGTGTTCATTTTACAAATGTTTTGACCCCAAATTACTCCAATTGTACTTTTTTTTTTTTTATAAATACACAAATGCCCTACTGCAGTGCCTAATCACTAGACACTATGTGCACACCAGCATATCATCTGGTCATTTTGAATGCTGGAGAGTAATTGGAAGAACTGGAATTATTTGTCCTCAGTGGTGGTTTCTTTGCCCCAGAATTGCACTGTTCCACTTTCATACACAAGGCCCTTTGGCTCTGTATGGTGTTATTTTACACTGGAGCTCATAGTGAGCCTGTTGGATGTTAACTGTCACAACAGTTCAAATACACAAAGCTCATTCAAGGCCTCATTTGTCTTCAGAGTATGCAAATCATTATCTATATAATATGCTGGGGAGAGCTAGCTTTAGAGAAAAGCACCAGTTGTGGACTCCAGCTCCCTTCACCTCCAGCCAGGATGGCTGGCTGAGGATAATGGTAATTGTAATCAAACTGCTGGAGGAATGTAGGTTTCCCACACCTCTGATCACATGACTAGAGAATTACCAGGGTCAGTAGAAGAACAATAATCCTGGAACACATATGAAGTTGTCTTACTGTAATCTTATGTCTTGTAGTTTATTATCGTGGTTGTCTTCTTTTCTTTATTGTTCTGTTACTGGATGAAGTATAACCTCTTCTGATAACCTCACGTGTGTTTGTGTGTTTCCAACTTTAAAATATTTTCTCCTCTCCTAGAATCTGGCCCATACCGAAACTCCAGCCACTCCCTCGCCTCAGCTGGATCCTGAGCCCCCTCCACATAGCATTTTCCTTACTCCTTCCTCCCCAGTATTCACAAAAGAACCACCAGGATATGATGAATTAGTGAAACAGCAACCCGGCAACTCAGAGGTAAGTACAGAGAAGACATAAAGCAGGTGACATCAGAACTTTATTTATAAGTGTAAAATGCAGCAAACCAACTCCACTATAAGGAACAAATTCCCATTGATTTATATTTTTTTTTTTTTATTGAAGTCTTAAGTGAGAAAATGGTACGTGTGTATCATCAATGGAGAGATATTTTGTACAAGTAATTCTGGCTTAAATTATATAATAAAGCTGCTACATTTGCTAGCTACCTTTTTTTGCCTTATTACAAAAATAATTTGGAAGGGGAGAAGGAAGGAGGGAGGAAGAGGAGAAAAAAACATGGGGATAAGGTATGTGCAACCTCTTTAATGCTAGAGAGATCTCAGACACACTCTAGCATTCAGGGCATTCAAAACCCCTTTTAAATCAATGGCAATATCTATATGTCCCCTATAGAACCGTTGGTTTGCCACTTTATACAAAAGTGTCATCCTGTCTGGTTTGGATTTTTCTAATCTAACTCTGATCTCTTAGGATGGACGACCCGGGTCCCTGCAACAAGAAGACTTGTTTGAAATTCTGATCCAGAATTTAGGTATGGTTGTTACTTTACCCCTAGATATATACCACTGTGAAAGCCTTCACAATACTTTACAGCTCAGGCAATTCAGTAGAAGTAGAGCAAATAAGTTCAGTAAATATGTAAAGATACAAAGAAATGTGGGTCATCTATAGCAGTTTCTCAACCCTGGTCCTGAAGTGCTTTTCCCAGTAGGTCCTTTTTTTCTTTCCTTCCTTAAACAATATTTCACTGTTGTCCAATACAGGTTACTGGTACACTGGGAGGCGATCCGCCCCTTTAAGTAGGCAGGAACATTCATCTAAATGTATGCAGGGGGCGGAGCCTCCCCTCCCTCTTAGGCTGCACCTCAGTCAGAACAAGTCAGAATGATTTGTTCCTCGGTGTGTTCACACCAGGCAGAGAACAGCTCTCTTCAAGTTTTAGTTTCTTTGTTATTTTTACAAATATGGAATACCACCATTAGGTGGGTTACCAAGACTGTCAAATGCCCTATTTAAAGTGGATAGCACAGCTTCCAGGGTACTTCTGGTGGATCTTTTGCCCTGAAGAGGGAATAACTTGATTTCAAGTAACTTCCCTGGGAGGAATTATCCTCTGTGGTGATTCCTTTCTATCTTGGTAACCTGAAGACAGAAGTCCTGCAGAAAGGTGAGCCACCCTTTGAGTGCCGAAAGTCCACTTGTCCCCCAGTGTCCCTTCATTGGGATTGTGTTTGGGAGTTCTCATTGTGCACTTCAGCGCTCATTGGGTGTTTTTATATACTTTACTAATGCTAGTATTGGTGTCTCTCTGAGTTTTGGAGCAGTTTATGTGGGATTTAACCCCCTCTCTGCTGGGTTTGTCTATTTTATGGGCATTTACATGGCTGGATAATGTTTTCTGTTATAGTATATCTGTTTGCTATATGTTATGGAACGTTTACTTTAAGGGTAAAATTTATTAGAATAACGTTCCGCGCCTTTAAGCGCGCTTTTCCCGCATAGACGCCATTGCTCCTTTACTCTCTATGGACTTACACTCTGTGGGACATATCTCTGGAACCGCTTCACATAGCGACTTCAGAGAGGGCTCATTTTAATTGTCTTCCCTTGCTCTATCATCCGGTTGTATGTTTGAGTGTGTTGGGGGACTGGGGGGACTTCGGTCGCTGTTTTGGGGTACTCTGTGAGGAAAACTACGTTTCCCATGAGCGCTCGGTTCACGCCCTCCTTCTGATTTGCTCCCGTTGCGGCAGCCATTTTGTGAGTTCTTCTCATCGAGTATACTACGCAGGGACCGGACCTTCTCTCTCTCCCCTCTGCTGATTAACCCTTCGCTTGCCAGATAAGTTTAGTTTTAAACGTTTCTGGGGTGAATATTTAATCTTTCACACTTTAATCGGGTGATTCTTGTCTGTGGGGTATATCTGACGCTGTGAGCATGTCTACTCCACTTGAGCCTGGGACTAGACCTAAGAAGAAGGAGGCTGGGGTATCTGTTTCTCCCATTGTGTTTTGCTCCTCCTGTCACGCAGGGCTACCTAGAGAATTTTCTGGTCATCTGTGCCCAACTTGTGTGGAAGGTCATGGCGGCAACCCAGGGCCTTCCAGTCGCGCTATTGAGCCAACATGGGTGAAAGAGTTCAAGGCTGCAACTAGGGATCTCAGATCCACTCTTCAGCTCTTTCCCTCTCAGGTTCAAGGGGCTCTTCAAGTATGGCAGACCCCCTCCGCTGTCAGGACCTCCCTGCCCAAGCCACAGGGAGCTCCTGACGTCTCTGATTCTTCTGAGGAAGAATTGTTGCAGGATTCTGATGATGAGGATGGTACTGTTATTGAGTCTACCAGATCCATTGGGGACCCCTATGAATGTGACCCTGAACTCTCTGCGGAGGGTTTGATCAGGGCTGTTTTGACCACCCTCAATCTTCCCTTGCGACAGGAATCCACTCTTGACCCAACGGACGTTTCAGAAACCTTCTAAGGCTGTTACATGTTTTCCTACTAATCCTACTCTTGAACGCTTAGTCTCTGATGCGTGGAAAAATCCTGATAAGTCCTCTTCAGTCTCAAAAAAGTTTGCCAAACTTTATCCTTTTCCTGAGACTGAACTGGCTAAATGGGTTCATCCTCCTAAGGTGGATGCTCCAGTGTCTAGATTGTCTAAGTCTACTGCTTTGGCTGTATCTGATGCTTCTGCCTTACAGGATTGGACGGACAAAAAGTTAGAAACTTGCCTTAGGTCCATTTTTGCGTCCAGCTTTTGCTGTGGCATGGGTTAACCGGGCCATTGCGGTCTGGACTGAACAGCTTACAGTGGCGGTTCGCCAGGATGCGCCAGTGTCAGAGCAGTTGCAACTACTTGCTAACATTTCTGAAGCTCAGAATTATGTTTCTGATGCTGCTTTTGATGCAGTTCGCATGATGGCGAGGGCCTCCACTTCCTCTGTGGTGGCTAGACGTGCCCATTTGGCTAAAAATCTGGTCTGCTGACACCGCTTCCAAGAAAGTTTTGCTTTCTTTGCCATTTCAAGGGACTTCCCTTTTTGGATCTGAGCTAAAGGAGCTCATTAGCGAGGCTACTGGAGGTAAAAGTACTCTTCTACCCTCAGTATTTAAAAAGAAGTTTCCAGCCAAACGCAATCCGTCCTTTCGTTCCTTCCAAATTGAGACACGTTCTGCGTCCCAGGCGGTCCCGCCTGCTTCGCGCTCCTCCTCCAAGCCCAAACAGTCCTGGAAGCCCAAAGTTGCCCCCAAGGCCAAGACCTCCAAGACTGCTTCGGCATAACTCGCCGAACCCGGGTCCGCATCCGGCTGTAGGTGGGCGCCTTCGCATCTTTCGCCGGACTTGGGAGGAGTCAGTGGCGGAACCTTGGGTTCTTCAGGTGGTGTCAGAGGGATACAGGATCCCTTTCTCCTCTCTCCCTCCTTTTCGGTTCCATACAAAAAGTCGTCTCTTCGACGACGCTATTCAGGATCTTTTGGACAAAGAAATCCTGGAACCAGTTTCTACAGAGGACACAGGTTCAGGATTCTATTCCAACCTGTTCGTGGTAGCCAAAAAGGACGGTGGCGCTCGTCCTATTTTGGCCCTCAAGGATCTCAATTCATTTGTTGTGAGTACCCACTATCGCCAGGAATCCCTGCACTCTGTGATAGCTGCTATGTCCCCGGGGGAGTTCCTTGCCTCCCTGGATCTCCAGGATGCTTATCTGCACATCCCTATCCATCTGGAGAGGTGATACCTCAGGTTTGCCTGCCACAAAGGTCACTTTCAATTTTCGGCTCTTCCCTTTGGACTGACTACAGCCCCACAGGTTTTTCAGAGAGTCCTGGGTGCTTTGATAGCAGTGATCCATCAAGATGGCATCAAGGTGACTCCCTACATGGACGATTTACTCTTGAAAGCTTCATCTGCGGAGATCCTTCACCAGCAGGTTCAGGCTTGCATTCAGACACTCACGCGACACGGGTGGATTGTGAATCTGGACAAGTCAGACTTGGTCCCATCTCAGCAGATACTCTTCCTGGGTCTCCTGTTCGACACTCAGAAGTGCATGGTGTTTCTCCCAGAAGAGGTGGCTCATCAGATTGCTCTCAGAGTATCAAGGATTTTGGCTCTCGAGCGGATTCCAGTTCCGAAGTTAACATCTCTGGTGGGGAAGTTCATTTCCACCATAGAGGCGGTGCCATTTGCCATGGCACACACCAGGGAACTTCAGAGGTTTGTGATCCAGACGTGCAGGAATCATCCAGACCATCTGCACCTGTCAGTCTCTCTGCCTCCTCGTGTCGAGTTGAGCTTGGAGTGGTGGTTGGACCTGTCTCATCTCCTGAAAGGGAGATCCTTCCAGATTACATATTGGACCACAGTCACGACGGATGCCAGCCTCCTGGGATGGGGGGCAGTGTTGGGTCGTTTCAGTGCTCAGGGGAAATGGGGATTGGAGGAGTCTCTCCTCTCCATCAATATTCTGGAGCTACATGCCATCTTCCTTGCCCTGAGACATTGGGACTCTCAACTGGAGGGTTGTAGTCAGAGTGGAGTCCGACAACGCCACTGCAGTGGCCTACATCAACAGACAAGGCGGAACAAGAAGTCTCGCCGCTTGGTTAGAGGTCAAGGCTATTTTATCTTGGGCAGAGGCACATGTTCCCGTCATTTCAGCGGTACACATTCCAGGCGTAGACAACGTCATGGCAGATTTCCTCAGTCGTCACACAGTCGACAGCGGAGAGTGGCTCTTCATCCAGAGGTGTTTCACCTTCTAACCCAAATGTGGGGGGTTCCTGTAGTGGATCTGATGGCTACCAGGCACAACAGAAAGGTGTCATTGTTCTGCTCCCGGTGGAGGGATTCACTGGCCCTGGCAGTGGACGCCCTGTCCATACCTTGAGATTTCCCCCTAGCCTACATCTTTCCTCCTCTTCCTCTGCTGATCAGAGTCATCCAGAAGCTGAAGGTGGAGCGTTGTCCGGTCTTCCTCATCGCTCCAAACTGGCCTCGTCAGTCCTGGTATCTGGACCTGATGGAAATGTCTGTAGCGGAACCCTTTCTGCTTCCTGCTCGTCCAGATCTCCTACTACAAGGGTACCTGTGGAAGGAGGATGTTCATCGTCTTCATTTGATGGCCTGGAGGTTGAATCCTCAATTCTGAAGAAAAAGGGGTTTTCCTCATCTGTGGTGTCTACGATGCTTAAAGCTCGCAAGCCAGTGTCTTTCAAGATTTATCATCGAGTGTGGTCAACTTTTGTTGCATGGTGTGCTGACAGGGATCTGTCACTTGATTTCCAGCTTCCTACTGTCCTGGCCTTTCTACAGGATGGTGTAGAGAAAGGGCTCAGCCTTAGTTCTCTCAAGGTTCAGACGTCTGCTCTGTCTGTCTTCTTTCAGGAGCGCATTGCCATTCTCCCTGATGTCAAAGTTTTCTTCCAGGGTGTGGCTCATGTTCGGCCCGCCTTCAGGAGTCCAGCTCCTCAGTGGGACCTCAATTTGGTTCTGGGGGTCCTTCAGCGTCCCCCATTTGAGTCCTTAGCTACTATTCCTTTACGCCTTTTGACTTGGAAGATGGCCTTCCTTTTGGCCATTGTCTCAGTTCGCCGGGTGGCAGAGTTACAAGCCTTGTCTTGTAAACCTCCTTACCTGGTGTTTCACAAGGATAAGGCTGTGCTTCGCACTTCCAAGGAATTCTTACCTAAGGTTGTCTCCGAATTTCACATCAATCAGGAGAATGTGGTGCCCTCTTTCTGCCCTAACCCTTCCTCTGACAAGGAGAGGGATCTTCATTTGTTGGATGTAGTTCGTTGTCTCAAATTTTATGTTCATCGCACTGAGTCTATCAGGAAGTCCGATGCTCAGTTTGTCATTCCTGAGGGACCTAGGGCAGGGAGACAGGCATCCAAGGTGACAATTGCATCTTGGATAAAGTCTACTATTCGTAAGGCTTACGAATTGTGGAATAAACATGTGCCTTTTCGGGTCACTGCTCATTCCACCAGATCAGTTGGGGCCTCTTGGGCCTATAAAAATCAAGCGTCTGCTGATCAGCTGTGCCGGGCGGCCACTTGGTCCTCTGTGCACACGTTCTCAAAGCACTACCGTGTGGATGTGCTGGCCTCGGCTGATGCCAGCTTTGGGAGGAAGGTCCTGGAGGCAGTTTTGCCGGTCTAGGATCTTCTTCTTCTGAGATTCTCAGTGCTTCCTTACTGTTGAGCCCTGTTGGCTCGGTTCAGTGTGCTGTGTTTTGTTCTTGAGGTTTGTTCTTACCCCTAGTTGGTGTCCGTTGACACTTCTGCTCGTTGGGATCTGTGACCGGTTGGTTCATAGAGGTTCTGTGACTCTAGGGGCCTTGCGCCTGTCCTTGCCTCCTTCCCGCCTCTGGGAAAACTCAATGTTTGGACATCCCAGTGTACCAGTAACCTGTATTGGACGACAGTGAAAATAGGATTTTAGTCTTACCTGTTAAATCCTTTTCACTTAGTCCAAACAGGTTACTGGTCTCCCACCCTGTCAAGGGACCATGCTTGGCTCTCCTGTGGCACGCTGTGGTAGTCCTTGGGGCATGCTACCTTCTCTCCTTGGCTGCAGCTAGCCAACAAGCTCCAGAAAGATTTGTTCCTTGGTGAAGACACAGGCAAGAGAACAGTTCTGTTATAGTTTTAGAAATGTTTTATTTTTCTGTTAGAAATGGAATACCACCATTAGGCAGATTACCATAACCGACAATGCCCTTAGATGTGGCTAGCTCAGTATCCAGGTGCTTTTTGTGGACCTTAAGTCCTGGGGGGAAAATCATGGCTACAAGTTCTTTTCTCAGGAGTTGCCAATCTAGGCCTCTTCTTTTCTGGAGACAGAAGATCTGCAGGAGAGGTGAGCAACCCTTTGAGTGCTGCAGGTTCACATGTCCCACAGTGCCCCTCAGCACAGGGGTTTACCTTTGGAGTTTCTGTTGCACACTCCTGCACTCATTGAGTCTATCTGTATGTCTGTTGGGTGTTTTGGAGCAGGTTTATGTGGTACTTTAACCCTTTAGCTGCTGGTTTTCATCTTTGGGGGGGGGGTTCCTGACACTTTTCCTACTGGTTCCGTGTTTTTTGGGTATTCTAACATGTTCTAGTGATGATTCATGCATTTTTATTTCACTGTTTCAATTTTGTAAAATTTGAGTTCCAGCGCGCTTTACCACATAGGCGCCATTGCGCCATTCACTCCTATGGACTGTACAGTTTGGGACATATCTCTGCAACTGCTTAACCTAGCGACTTCAGAGATGGCTCATTTTTCTTGTCTGACCTTGCTCTATCATCCGGTTCATGTTTCCAGTGTGTTGGGGGGCTCAGGGGGCTCCGGGCACTGTTTGAGGTACTTTTTCTGGGAAAACTCCATTTCCCATGAGCACTTGCTTTGCGCTCTCGTTTCTGATTGGCTCCCGCCACGGCAGCCATTTTGTGCCATTTCCAGAACAAGTATCCTACTCAGGGCTTGGACTCTCCTTCTCTTCTCTTCTGATTAACCCTTCACCTGCCAAATAAGTCTATTTTAGCAATTTCTGGGGTGAAACCTTAATCCTACACACTGCACTTGGGTGATTTCTTATACTGTAAGGTTATTTGACACTGTGAGAATGACGTATCAGATTCCTCTGAGGAGGAACTATTGGTGGATTCAGATGTTAAGGAATGTTCTGCTGTGGGCTCCTCTCAGTTCTCTGGGGATCCCTTTGAGGCTGATCCTGAGCCCTCATCTGAGGGCCTGATAAGGGCTGTTTTGACTACCCTAAACATTCCCTTAGTTCAGGAGGTCCATTCTGATCCCTCTGATATATTTCAGGAGCCTAAAAAAGCCCCTTACTTGCCTAATCCCACTCTTGACCTCCTTGTGTCTAAAGAGTGGAAATCTCCGGACAGAAAACCTTCTGTGTCCAAGAAATTTTCCAAGCTTTATCCTTTCTCAGAGGCAGCGCTCGCTCAGTGGGTTCATCCTGCTAAGGTGGATGCGCCTATCTCCAGGCAATCTTAGTCTACTGCCTTCCCAGTTTCTGATGCGTCTGCTCTGAAAGACTGGACTGACAAGAAACTTGAGGTCTCCCTCAAGTCCATTTTTGCCACTGCTGGTACTGCCACGTGTCCAGCATTCTCTGCAGCGTGGGTAAACCGGACCATCGCGGTCTGGATTGAACAGCTCACCCTGGCTGGCTGTCAGGGTGCTCCTACTTCGGATAAGTTGCGCCTTCTTGCCAGCATTTGTGAGCCACAGCACTATGTTTCTCCTTCAAGCCCAAGGCTTCCAAGCCTTCTTCGGCATGACTTACCAAACCCAGGTCCCCACACTGCTGTGGGTAGCCATCTGCGTCACTACCACAGCACCTGGGAGGATTCAGTGGCGGGCCCATGGGTTTTACAGGGGGTGACGGAAGGATACAGGATCCCTTTTGTCTCTCTTCCTCCCTTTCACTTCTTTCCTTCTCATACGCCTCAGGGCATGGAGAAACGCCGGCTGTTCAACGGCGCTAGTCAGGCTCTTCTGGACAAGGATGTTCTAGAGCCGGTTCCAGTTCAGGACAGAGGTGTATGGATTTTTACTCAAACCCCTTTGTGGTCTCCAAAAAGGAGTTTCTACGGAAAGTGACTGCTGCTATGTCCCTGGGGGAATTCCTTGCATCCCTGGATCTTCAGGACACGTATTTACACATCGTCATTCATCCAGAGAGCCGGCAGTATCTCAGATTTGCTTGCTCTTCCCTTTGGTCTGACTACAGCTGCTCAAGTTTTCAACCGTGTCCTGGGAGCCTTTGTGTCCGTACTGCACTGGGACGGCATCAGAGTTACTCCATACATGGACAACCTGCTTCTGAAAGCCCCCTCTGCGGAACTTCTTTATCAGCAGGTTCAGCAATGCATTCACGCTCTCGCCCATCACGGGTGGATCATCAACATGGACAAGTCAGATCTTGTCCCATCCCAACGTCTGGTCTTCCTGGGCCTTCTCATCGACACTCAGAAGAGCATGGTGTTTCTCACGGGCGAGGTAGCTCACCAGATCGCCCACAGGGTTTCTGCAGTTCTGGCTCAAGATCCAGTTCCAGCCAAGAAGCTGTCCTCTCTAGTGGGGAATTTCATCTCATCAGGGAACTCCAGAGGTTTGTGATCCAGGTGTGCAGGGGTCAGCCTGACCTTCTGAAGATGTCAGTGTCCCTCCCCCTTCATGTGGAACTGAGTTTGTCATGGTGGCTCGACCTCTCCAATCTGCTGAAAGGCAAGTCGTTCCTGGTATCATTCTGGACCACGGTGACGACGGATGCCAGCCTCTCCAGCTGGGGATCGATCCTGAGTCGCCTGAGTGCTCAGGGTCGATGGTCTCCGGAGGAATATCTCCTTCCCATCAACGTACTGGAGCTTCGGGCGATATTTCATGCTCTTTATCATTGGGCATCTCAGCTGGAAGACTGTCCAGTCCGGGTACAGTCCGACAATGCCACGGCCATGGCTTACATCAACCAGCAGGGAGGAACAAGAAGTCTCGCCGCTTGGTTAGAGGTCAAAGCTATTTTGTCCTGGACAGAAGAACACATTCCTGCCATATCCGCACTTCTTATTCCTGGCGTAGACAACATCATGGCAGACTTCCTCAGTCAACACACATTGGACAGCGGAGAGTGGGAGCTGCACCCAGAGGTGTTCACCCTCATTGTTCAGAAGTGGGGTCTTCCTTACATCGACCTAATGGCGACAAGACACAACAGGAAGGTTCCGAGGTTCTGTTGTCGGTGGAATGACTCTCTAGTCCTGGCGGTGGATGCACTATCCATTCCTTGGTTATTTTCTCTGTCCTACATCTTTTCTCCCCTCCCAATGTTGAACAGGGTGTTACGGAAATTGTGACTGGAACGCTGTCTAGTCATTATGATTGCTCCATACTGGCCTCGCCAAGCTTGGTTTCCGGAGATTCTGGATCTATCAATGGCGGAGCCATTCCGGCTCCCTTGCCGTCCAGATCTTCTACAGGGTTACCTGTGGAAGGAGGATGTTCATCGGCTGACTTTGACAGCTTGGAAGTTGAATCCTCAATATTGAAGAAGAAAGGTTTTTCTTCTGGGGTGGTGGCTACTATGCTCAGTGCCCGCAAACCTGTTTTTTCCAAGATCTACCATCGTGTCTGGTCGACCTTTCTATCTTGGTGTGCTGACAAGGACCTGTCTCAAGAGTTTGATCTGCCTATGGTCTTGGCCTTTTTGCAGGACGGTGTGGATAAGGGCTTCAGTTTGAGTTCCCTTAAGGTTCAGACTTCTGCTCTCTCTTAAGGCTTACGAGCCGAGGAAGAAGCCTGTTGCCTTTTGGGTCACGGCTTATTCTATAAGATCTGTTGGGGCTTCTTGGGCTTACAAGACTCAGGCCTCTGCTGATCAGTTGTGCAAGGCTGCCACTTGGTTGTCTGTGCACACCTTTTCAAAGCACAACCGCGTTGATGTGCTGACATCGGCTGATGCCAGCTTTGGGAGGAAAATCCTGAGGGCAGTCTTGCCTGTCTAGGATCTTCTTCGGTTCTTGGTGCTTCCTTCACTTTTGAGTCCTGTTTGCTCTAGTTCAGTGTGATGTGTAACAGTTTGGGGTGTTGTTACCCCTTTTTAGTGTCTGTTGACACTTCATTGTTTTTGGGCTATCTCTGATCTGATGGTTCATATCTGCTCTGGTGACTTTGGGGGCCTTGCGCCTGTTCCTTGCCTTACTTTCCAGCCTCTGGGAAACTCAATGGTTGGACATCCCAAAGTTACCAGTAACCTGTATTGGACAACAGGGAAAAGAGGATTTTAGTCTTACCTGTTAAATCCTTTTCTCTTAGTCCATACAGGTTACTGGTCTCCCACCCTGTCAAGGAACCATGCTTGGCTCTCCTGTGGCAGATCGTGGGGGTTATTCGGGGTCATGCTCACAGGAGTCTTCTTTCCCTTCCACTATCTAGTCAATAGTTAGTGTCTCAAATCTTTCTGGAGCTGGTTGGCTAGCTGCAGCCAAGGAGGGACGGTAGGCTCCACCCCCTGCGTACAGTTCTAGAATTGTTCCTGCCTACAATTAAAGGGGTGGGTCGCCTACCCAAAGTTACCAGTAACCTGTGTGGACTAAGAGAAAAGGATTTAACAGGTAAGACTAAAATCCTTTTTTTTTTTTTTTCTCTCTTTCATCCACTGTGAAACACATGAACCATGTGGTAAAATATCTACCTACTGAAGGACAGGGCACTTCCATAAGAAGAGCTCTCTTAAGGCAGAGACTCCCTTTCTACTCTACCTTACCGCCACCAGACATGCTCAGTTCTAAAAGTAACCTCAATGGAGATTGATCGGGGCAAATATGCCCTTAGCTAGCCTTTTTTATTTACTTAACTTACATGGCACTGTTTTAATTAGAGTTGTTAGCGCTATGAATATGTGATGCAACCACTTGCTTCAGACTGTCAAGGACAGTACCACTAGAAAAGACTTCATACATGTGATCACTAGGATTCACGTGGCTAATGCCTGTCTCTGCACAACTGTGTCTAATGCACAATAACTTCTGTGCTGTCTGTGGCTGAACTCCTCTCTCTGTGGCAACAGATTTGGTCAGCTGCTCAATCTTCAAAAAAAGTCACTTATCTCCTTGCCATTCATGGGTAAAGGTTTTTTTTGGGCCAGAATTGGATAAGTTTATTAGCCAGGCCACTGGGATAAGAGCTCTCTGTTACTCCAGTACTACCCAGAAGCCTGCAACTGACAGTCCCCTGGCCAGACCCTTGGCACGTGATTAACCCTTGCTTGAACACAAGTCCATGTTTCTGAAATACATATCCCAGGAGTAGATGGTGTACAAGCAGGCTTTCTCAGCCATCAGCTCGTGGATTCAGAGGAATGGGAGCTAAAGCAGTATGCCTTTTGATTCCTTTGTATAGAAGTGTGGTCTTCCAGTTGTGGAACATTATGGCATCTCAGATAAATCACAAGGTTCCAAGGTTTTTCTCAAGGACCAAGGAGCTGCAGGTGTTGACAAGATGTTGATGATGCCATGGATTTTTCCCTTGGCCTGTGTATCCTTCTTTTCCCTTAGTCCCTTAGTCCCCAGAGAAAAATCAATCCAGGAGACCAAGCACATCCTTTTCTGAATGCTCCTTACTGGCCTCACCTCTTCTTCCAGACCTTTTCTTTCAGGGTCTTCTTTGTCATCCAGTCCTGGCTAGATTGGCCTTGATGGCATGGCTTTTGAGGCAGATCCCCTGAGATGGAAGGGTTTTTCTGTAGCAGGCATTGCAACTATGCTTAGGACTAGTAAGTCAGTCTTGTTTAGGATTTACTATGGGGTCTGGTCTTTGTGAAGAACATGGTTCATGACACTGTCCATTTTGCCTCCAAGTGGTTTTGAGCTTAATTTTGGCCTTCCACAAAGGTCTTTGCTTTGCTCCATCAAGGAACCCTAAAACTAGCATTGGAATCTGGTTCTCGGAGTGCTTAATAGGGAAAAAGTTATGGTAATAAACCATCTGACCTAATGGCATACAAACAAGGGTACTTAAGGGACTTGGTTCAGTAATAGCAAGACCCTTATACTTAATATTTGATTCATTATCATCAGACATAGTGCCCTATGATAGAAGTAAAACAAATGTAGTACCATGATTTAAAAAGGAGGCAAGATCGAAACCAGAAAATTATAGACTTGTGAGCTGGACTTCCGTAGCTACTAACCAATAGTATTCAAGACTGTGTGACATGAATATGAAGAAGAGAACATGGCAAACCAATGTATTTGCATTCTACAGAAGGGTAAACAGAAACTTGGACAATGGTTTTGCTGCTGCTTTTGTAGAACACTTGGATTTTTCCCTTTTAACCCTTGATACCATGCCTCACAACAGGTTACTACATAAATTAAAAGTATTTGATTTGGGTGGTGATATATCTGCATGGATAGATAACTGGCTAAATTATGTCAGTTGTAAATGGAATCTTTTCAAGTTGGTCTAAAGTTTTTAATGGGGTGCCACAGAGTCCTGAACCCAATGCTTGTTTATTAATGCTCTAGAAAAGACTATTGAAAGTAGTATCTCATCTTTGATGATGACACAAAGCTGTATAAGGAAATACATAGAGTGGGAAGTATTTTCTCTGCAAAAAGATTTGGATAAACCGTGAATGGGCAGAAAAGTGGCAGATGAGGATCAATTTCAATAAATATAAGGTTATGCTTTTGGACTCTAGAAACAAACATGCTACGTATATAATAAATGAGAAACCACTTCAGGAATTTTCTTCACAAAAATATTTAGGAGTACTGATAAAAAAAAGACTTCAAAGCAGTGTGCAGTCTTATTCACCCACTGCAAGAGCCAATAAGGTAATATCCTGTATAAAAACAGGTATAAATGAACAAGATGGAAATATAATTTTACATTCTCCATGTATCCTTGCTGATAAAATACTTTCATAAAAAAAAGTGTTTGTTTACATTAGGGAAGAGACCTCTAAGGGGTAATATGATTACCATTTACAAATATATTGTGGTAAGTGGTCTGAAGAGCTATTTACTGAAAAACCTGAGCAAAAAACAAAAGAGGTCATCTATCAAGACCAGAGGAAAGGCGCTTTCAACTAAAACAAAGGCAGGATTTAAAAATAAATAAAAATAAATAAATACTCACTATTGGCTAAATTGAAAGTGGCTCCAATCAGGTGTCTTTTTTCCCTCCTCTGGATCACCAAGGGTGATATGGCATTGGCTGAACATGATGGATGCATGTCTTTTTTTTTTTTTTTTTTTTTTTTTTTTTCTTTTCTCTCCAGTCTCATCAACTCTGTTACATGAACTATTGGCTTCTTGTTCTCTTTGTTCCTTAACCCTTATTGGCACATTGTTTCTAGAGACTATTTCTTTTTGGCAAATGGCCAAATTTCACTTATTGTCTTGTAAAGCTCATTTTTCATGCAGATAAGGTGGTTCTGCAACATGTCTTTGGTTTTCTTCCAAAAGTGGATATCTGATGTCCATGTAATCAGGAAATTGTACTTCTTTCTCTTTGTCCTGCTCTGTCTAATATATAAGCCTGAGACCTGCACTGATTGGACATAGTTTGGTTTCTCAAATATTGTGTTTATCTGAGACATTCTACAAGTCGAATTCATTGTTCTTTCTCCCAATGGGCCTGGAGTTAGTCAATCTACATCTAAGGTGACGTTGGCCTCCTGGATCAAGGCATCCATTTGTAAGGCCTTGTGTCATCAGGGCAAAGCCAGTACCTTTTTGAGTGACCGCACATTCCACCAGCGAGGTGAGTGCGTCACTGGCACAAAAGAACCAGGCTTCAGTGGAGCAGTTTTAATTCCGCAGGATGACAACGAGCTCATCTCTTCACACATTTGAGTAACATCACAATAAAAAGTCCACTAGGCACTGTAGTGCCTGTGTAGGTGTTTTTGTCTTTTCTTATAACCTTTCTTCTGTTGCATAGTTCTGTGTGGTGGTGTCTGTTGACAACTGTGCTTTATGATTTCCTTTGGTTTTGGCTCTGTGACACTGTAGTTTTTCTCACCCTCCCAGGAATTCTGCTTGGGGCAGCTTTGGAATGTCACCTTAACTCCTGTGTTCCACAGTGGATGAAAGAGAAAATGGATTTTTTTGTGTACTTAAAAATAACTTCTTTTCTCTTAGTCCTTGTTAACACAGGACATCCCTTCCAGAGGAAAAGTATGTGGTTTGCATCCTGGGCTAGGGTGTCCTCAGTGTTCTCTGGTGTGGTGTCTGTGTCTTTTATGTATAAAACTGAAGGCTGCTGGTGGGAGTTAAGTGAGACCCTAAGGGAACCTTCTCCTCCAGAGTGCTTTGTTTCCAAGTGCCCTGCCTCTGTTGCAGTTGGTTTGCGCCATAAGTCCTCCAGTTCTTCTTAATATATCTTTGTCATATGCCAAATACATTAAAAAATTTTTAAATTAGATTCTTTTAGAGTTATTCTTTAAAATCAAAGTGTAGTTTAATCCACATAGTGCCTTGTGCCCCACACAGAGCAAATCACATGCAGACAGACAAAAGGGCAGAGAGAGGCAGGCAGGTAGATAGAGGCAAGCGCTCTCGCAAGCAGGCAAACAATGACATGATAGGGACACAGATGCAGAGACTGACGCGCACACAGACATGCGTAATAGGAGAAAGTGGTTCTGAGTTGGTCCATGTTTGTATATGTTATGTAAATTTAAGTAGGATAATTGGATTGTTTAAGCCTTTAATGTCCTCAGGGAGATTTAATTATATTGTAGGGCAATGAATTGCACACTCCTGGTCCTTAAAGTGTTAAATACCCTATTTACATCAGTGAGGATTGTGTGAATTTCATTGTTACCTGGGATACAATTGTCTTGCCCCAGAATTACTTCAGAGTTTGAGGAAACTCTCTTTAAAGGGATAGTAATACTTCGTTTTAACTTTATTTTATTTTGTAGGCATTAAAAAACATGAAGAATTATATAAGTCTTATCTCTCAAACTTTTATGGTTTAAGAGATATTCACAAGCAAAGTTTCCCCCTCCCGCCCCTTTTTCCTAGTGTAAGCCATCTCTTCTCAAATGTGTAATGCAGTCCATAGACCGGACAGATAACAGAAGGGGACAATCTTCTATGTATGAAAAGAATGAAAGCCCTTCCCCCCCCTTGACAAGTTTTTCAGCTTTTTCCCTTATCTTAATTGAAAATTGTCCCTCTCTGCAGTCTACCTGGGCACCTCCCTTCTGATTTGGCTGAAGGGGGGGGGGATACTTTGCTTGTGAATATCTCATAAACCATAAAGGTTTGAGAGATAAGACTTATATCATTCTTCATGTTTTTTTAATGCCTACAAAATAAAATAAAGATAAAATGAAGTATTACTATCCCTTTAACACATGACTAAGAACACAAAGTAACAGAGGAGCAGCTCTGAAGCAAGCAAGCTGCACCATAGGGAAAAATGGAAATACCCATGGACTTAACCCTTTGAGTCCCAGAGTGGTACAGAATGCATTGCAATGTATTCCGTACCACTCGGGCACTCAATGGGTTAAACAGGGCTTTCAGACATTTGAATATTTGTAGTTTTCCAGTGCATCGCTGAGCATTGCATTGGCAACCACTAGCTTTCAAGAGGTTAAAAGTCACATTTAAACCACTCTGAATTTTGAGTATTCATTTGTTTTACAGTTGCATGTTTTGTTTTTTTTCTTCTTTATATGACCCTAAGTATGTCCCCTTTCTACTATTTGGCAGATCTTCCCACAGAGATCAAGGACTACCTGGTGCCATGTCTTAAACAGACATCTCCTACTCACACTGCTGGACAAACAGTGCCACAAATAGAGGTGCCCCCACCACCTTCCTCTACACCACCTGCGCCATGCCGGCTGGAGGATTTCCTAGAGAGCTCGACAGGGACTCCACTGCTTCGGGGGGTTCAGGATGGCCCAGCATCAATGCCGCTTATTGATGACCTCCACAGCCAGATGCTGAGCAGCTTGGCCATCCTTGACCACCCTTCCTCACCCATGGACACATCTGATCTGCACTTCTCCCCTGTAGGAGATTCCCTTGGACTGGACATGTCTGAACCCCCCCTCGATGGGATGGACTGGCTTGAGCTTACTGGACCTCCAGCTATGAATCTGACTCCACTCAGCACAGCCACCCCCAGTGTATTTTCAACTGACTTTTTGGACTCCCATGACTTACAGTTACATTGGGATTCCTGCTTATAACTCTGCTGTTGTCAGGATGTAGATGAACAAACGTGGATAAAGAAAGTTCAGCACTTTCCCATACTCATAAGGAATTAAATTCTTTACCCCGAAAGGAGTTACCTACATAAACCACAAGGTTATTTAATTAAGATCAAGGTGCCAAAATGTAGGAAAACCTTTGGTGCGTTTGTTCAAAGGCTTCCTGACACCTTAAACTTTAGTGGTTCTAATGAGATTGTGAGTAAGCAAGTCTACCAGAACTATGCATTGTCTAACCAATTCATCGTAAGATGCACCTTTTACTCGTGCCACAGTATCTTCGGCTTCAGATAGCCTTCTGCCTGCCCTCCCTGAGCATTCTGTCTCAAGTCTACTGAACGCAAGCACTTCTATTACAGCATCTCCAGCCATGCTCTTTCATTATGTGCTTGTATATACAACATACTGTCCTTCCATCCTGTAGTATAGTTCCACTGGGAAGTCCGCTTTCCTTCCACAAAGACTGTCTTGCTGGATCAACTCTACATACTTCTCCAGATATCTGACAATGCTTATCAGACTATTACAGTGGTGACTTGGTGTGATCACCAAATATTTGCTGGTAGAAGCCTCTTTTCTTTCTCTTTTTGATAGGAGAACTAACACTTCTATTAATAACCCTGCACTTACCTTACTATGGACAGAAAATCTTAGTGGTCCATATAAATTGTGCCCTTAGAGCCTCTGTTCAAGAGACAACATCTTCAGTCAGTCCTGGATGTCAAGTCTATGGAGCTGACCATGTCTGTTTCTGGGAGCCTTTGTTATGGTTTTTTTCTAACTGAAGAAGGCAGATAATATGAGCTTAACTTTTTAAAGTGGAACTAGATTTATGACTTCTTTATTTTAGCCATACTTTATTTAAAACTATAATTTGAGATATTTAGCTTTATTTGTCAGATTATGCAAATTAGCCAGTACTTCTCATGGGAAGTGGCAGGTAGGAGGGAGATTGGAGTGTCCATATATAAGACTCAAGGCTGTACCAGTCAGTACTTCTTAATTTGTAACACATATTTAAAGGAATAGTGATACTTAAGATATAAAAAAAATGTTATTCGGGGACATAAACCCTACAAAAAAGGGTACTCCCACTGTTGAGAGATATTTTATTAAAAAATTATAATCGCTCAAACTTGAATTTTTTAGGTTCAATATCACAGTGGCCTGAACATTTACAGTGGCGTTGTTGCTACACCATCCTATGGAAATTTATGGTCTACAGACCAGAGTTGTCCATAGGTTGGTGTAGCAACAGCACCACTGTCGATTTTCAGGCCACTGTGATATTGAACCTAAAAAAATTCAAGTTCGAGCTGTTATAGTTTTTTAATAAAATATCTCTCAGCAGTGGGAGTACCCTTGTTTTACTCAGGGGGATAACCCTACAACATATTATTTTTACATTTTATGTATTACTATCCCTTTAAGGCTATATTTATCTGACTATAGTTTTACATTGCAAATAGCTAAAATAAATGTGATTTTGAAAGCTCTTTCAAAATCACCCAAGTCATTATAAAGTGATAGCTCCACTTTAAGGACCAGAAGGGTGTGTAATGCATTGCATTGCAAAACTTTGCACACCTCTCTGATACTTAACCCTTTGAGTACCAGAGGGGTACGCAGTGCCAAAGGGTTAAAGGATTACGATTTCCATGTGCAGTGAGCAAGGTTTGAGTCCTGTGGTCCTTCTAGCAAATGTTGTCTATTTCAGGTCAGACTAGAGACGTTCTTGAACAAATAATGGCAAAATTCATACAGCCATTAGGTGTTTCTGGCCATAGTAATTGGGGGGTGGTATTATTATGAGGTGGTCTCCTTGAAGCTCATATCATATATTCATTCTATGGCACTTCAAGCGGAACTTTCACCCGCTATAAAGTCGCCCTGCAATAATTAAGCAGGTAGCGACTAGCTTTATAATATATATGTTACCACTGAAATGTAGCTGATTATAAAGAAATGCTTTATTGTAGGAGACTGACGGGCAGGTTAGTGCAGTTTGAGCGCCTGCAGTCCTTTCAGGTTACCATGTGGCATACTGCAATGCTTCTTACAGGAGACCGGGACTGACAGCGCAGGCATGCAGACAAGATGTCTGCTCTGATGCCTGGCTTCCGGTCTCCTAAAATAAAGGATTTCTTTATAATGGGCTACATTTCAGAGGTAATATATCTATTATAAAGCTAGACGCTACCTGCATAATTATTGCAGGGCGACTTTATAGCGGGTGAAAGTTCTGTTTCAGTTCACCCATCCTGTACCCTTGCAGAACACAGAGCCCTTGAAGTCATATCCTTCACATACCCTGGAACTGAGTTCTTCTCTTCCCAGAGTGGACACAGGTTGGGTGAACATTTTTATTTTTTTTCAACTTATTATTATTTTTTAATTTTTATGTTCCCCATCATGAATGCTGGGCACCTGGAATATTCGCTCACATCCGTGACATGAATGTATAAAGCGGATTGATATCTGTCTTTTCAGAATAGTGTTGTGAGACACAGGCAAAAAATAAATAAGTAAAAAAATAAATAAATAAAAATTAAAAAAAAAAAAAATAAAGACCAAAAAACATACATAACATTGAATAAAGAAATGTTTGGAAGGCGAACGTTGTTGGGTTTTTTTTTTTTTGTAAGGCAGCCTGAATTTTCATAAACATCCACAATTTAAATGGACCCAAGACCTGCCAGGATTGTCAAGACAGTCACGGCACTTAAGGACCAGTGACAGTCCTAACAAGTCATGGAATTCATAGAATACTATGTGGGGGGAAAAAGCTCAATGGTCCTAAATGGGTGCCCACACTCCGGATCGGGCAGTCGTTAAGGCCAATAAAATTTCAGAAGCCTGCTTAAGAGAATACAGTATCTGTCAACCATGTAAGGGAATGCCCCTAGGGTGGCAGAGGGTCAGAGATCGGCCATATTCAGCTAACTGGGGGAGGCAATTTTTACATCAGTGGTCGTAGGGGAGAAGTCCCCTGTACATTTCTTGAAAATTGCTGCACCAAGGCTCACTGCTCCAGAGGTCCAGCCAGTCCCTGAGGTACACCATGGACCCAATCGAACAGGCAACGCCATGCACCAATCAAAACCAAAAGAAGAAAAACAGCGCAATCCTCTAAGTCCAGTATGTACAACAAGGTACCGTAATAAAAAATCCAATTCCCCTCAGGGTACTCACATATTACAGAGGCCGACTTGCCTCTGAGTTCATTCACATTGACTGGATCAATACCCTCAGTCTCGGTATACAGCACTCGATCCTCCGTTCTCCTACTTCTCTCCGGTCCTCTGGATGCACCTTTAAACCCCTTCACCTCTAATCTCCATGGGCTCAATAAAACGCCATGCACCATATAAATATATAATATATGGTGTGTGTTGTTTTTTTAAGCAACCTCAAAATTTTATCTCGACTGGACCATCCATTTTGACAGAACTTACATTAATTATCCTCACCATGAGCTTATTCCACCTCCATGGAGGAAGCTGATAATTACTGCAAGACAACTTCTGTATACATTATCTGTTTGTTTATTATTAATTTTTATAAAGAACTTTATTTAGTAATAAAGTGTACATACAAAGTATCAAATCCAAAGTAATAACATAGAGGGCATACATAGCTTTTGATTAAAAAACAGGCATTTTGGAGCCTGAAGAAGGGCCCTCGGTCGTGTAAAGAAGATGTATCACATCAAGACAAAAATAAGATATAATCTAGCATCTTCAGAGTTGGACTTTCCCTGCATAAAGTAAATGATTATAAGTCTAGACATTATCCAGTGACTGGGGAAGTCAAATGAAGAGACAGCAGAATGTAGTGAAAGGGCGAACAAAAGGAGAGAGGAGAAAAAAAAGATCAAAAAGGGTAAAAGGATAGATGAAAAAGAGGGGTCGTAGAAAGGCAAGTAAAAGTGCATCAGGGGAGGTGTGGAGAAAGGAAGGATACTAGGCAAAGGGACAGGGTGAAGTGGACCAATACTGGACACTATGGTGGATCTGTATCAAAGGGTTATAGTTCCATCAGGGAACTATGAGTAGAAATTCAAGCCACCAGCCCCAGATGTCTAGAAAGGGGTTTTCTTTTCCCCCAGAGAGTGCATGGGTCTTTTCCATAGCCGCCAGGTGCCTCACCTTCAGCTTCCATTCTGCTATTGTTGGGGAGGAATCCTTCCAATGAAGAGGGATCACAACCTAACTCCATTGAGAAGAAACAGTAAAAGGTTAGCGATAGTCTGAGGGGTACATTTTGGCACCATAGTGGTTCATCTGATGCCCCTGTGTACACCTCTGGGGCATCAGTGGCACATTAGAGGCAGTGGGTTACCAATGTGCTACTCAAGAACATCAGACAGGACACAGACTGTATTATTATTAATCTTTATTTGTATAGCGCCAACAAATTCCACAGCGCTTTACAGTAGGGAATAGATATACAGAGGTATTAAATGGTACAATCAAATGTGGAGAACAGAAGGATCAGAGGACCCTGCTCGTGAGAGCTTACAGTCTAGAGGAAGGTAGGTTTGACACAGAAGGAGTAAGTGCTATTGGCTGTAAGTGCCTCCTGCCACATGAACTGCCAGTCAGTGGGTGGGAGTGAAAAGTGCTGTTGAGTGCAGTGGTCCAGACAAGGGGTGATTTTTAGTGATAATGTTTATGGAGGCAGTTGATAGGCTTCCCTGAAGAGGTGAGTTTTCAGGGAGCGTCTGAAGGCTGGGGGAGAGTCTGATGGGACGGGGGAGAGAATTCCAGAGTTAATGTGCAGCACGGGAGAAGTCCTGTAGGTGGGAGTGGGAGGATGTGAGAAGAGCTGCGGAGAGCATAAGGTCATGTGCAGAGCGAAGATGGCAAGAGGGAGTGTATTTGGAAATGAGAGATGAAATATAGGGGGTGCGGTGTTAGTGAGGGCTCTATAAGTAAGCACCAGAATTTCTAATTTAATTCTATATGCTAATGGAAGCCAGTGTAGGGATTGACAGAGGGGCTTGGTGTCAGAGAAGGGATGAGTGAGGTAGATTAGTCTTGCAGCAGAGTTCATTATGGACTGTAGTGGGGTTAGTCAGGTGCGAGGAAGACCAATTAGTAATGAGTGTTTGGATTAGAATTTTGGTAGTGTCTTGTGGGAGAAATGGTCGGATTCTAGAGCTGAGGTGGAGGCAGCATGATTTGGATATTGACTGGATGTGAGGAATGAAGGATAGGGCAAAGTCAAATGTGAACCCCAGGCAGCGAGCTGTAGGGGTTGGTATGATGGTAGCATTGTTATTGGTGAGGGTAATATCTGGGGTAAAGCTGGTTGTAGTGGGAGGGAAGATGATTAGTTCAGTTTTGCCAAGGTTAAGTTTGAGTTGATGGGAGGACATCCAAGAGGACACCGCAGACAGACAGATACTCTGGACAAGAGGGACGAGGAGAGGTCAGGGAAGGAAATATATATTTGAGTGTCATCAGCATAGAGATGATGGTGAAACCCAAGGGAGTTGATTAGTTTTTCGAGGGAAGCAGTGCAGATTGAGAAGAGCAAGGGTCCCAGGACTGATCCATGAGGCACTCCAACAGACAGTGGGATGGGTGGAGAAGTGGAGCCAGAGTAGGAAACGCTGAAGGAGCGGTTGCAGAAATAAGATGAAAACCAGGAGAGTGCCATGTCAGAGTCCTAGGGAGTGGAGGGCTTGGAGGAGGAGTGGGTGATCTACTGTGTCAAAGGCGGCTGACAGGTCCAAGAGAATGAGTAGTGGCCTTTTGACTTGGCGGCGAGCAAGTCATTGGCCACTTTAGTGAGGGCAGTTTCAGTGGAGTGATGAGGGTGGAATCCAGATTGCAAGGGATCTAGCAGGGAGTGGGAGCAGAGGAATCTAGTGAGCTGATTATATACGAGACGGTCAAGGAGCGTGGAGGCAAATGGGAGCAGAGAAATTGGTCGGTAATTTGACAGTGAGTTTGGGTCCAGGGAGGGTTTCTTTAGGATTGGTGTGATTACTGCATGTTTGAAAGAGGATGGGAAGGTGCTGGTTGAGAGGGAGAGGTTGAATACATGAGTAAGGATTGGAGTTGGAATAGGGGAGCGTTCTTGCGTGAGCTGAGATGGTATTGGGTCGAGAGGGCATGCGGTTAGATTTGTGCGAGTGAGGAGAAGGGAAACTTCATCCTCGGTGATGGGTGAGAAGGAGCTTAGTGTGTATGTGGGAGAGGTTACAGGGCTGGGCTGGCTGGGTGGGGATGGGAGTGATGAAATGTCATGTCTGATAGATTCGATCTTGTCCTTGAAGTGGGTGGCAAGATCTTTGACAGAGAAGTTAGTGGAAGGTGTTTGTGTTGGTGGGTGTAGAAGAGATTTGAAGGTTGAAAAAAGGCGTTTTGGGTTAGAGGAGAGATTAGAAATTAGAGTGGAAAAGTATGACTGTTTGGCCAGGGAGAGGGCAGAGCTATATGAACGGAGAATTAATTTGTAGTGTATGAATTCAGCTGTGGCTCGTGATTTCCTTCAGTGCCTTTCGGCAGTGCGTGAGCACCTTTGGAGGTATCGCGTTTGTCTTGTGTGCCAGTGTTGTAGTGGGGTTGTGTGTGGGTGGCGTGGAGTCAGGTGCCACTGTGTCGAGGGCTGTTGTGAGAGTGCTGTTGTACAGAGCAGTAGTTTTGTCAGGGCAAGTAAGTGTGAGGATGGGGTTGAGAAGAGGTTGCAGGGATGTGGAGAATTGTTGCGGATCAAGAGTATGTAGATTTCTGTGCATGCTCTTTGTCACGGTGGTGGGGGGGGGGGGGTTGGGTTTGCATGGTATGATGATGCAGCAAAAGAAGAGAAGGGGGGGAGAAAAGACCACAGGTGCCCCTGTGCAGTGTAAAAACAACAATCAGATGGCCACCACCAACACCGAAGGTGTGTACTCACAAAGCTACTGGCTGGATGATATCTTATAAAATACAGATTCTCTCATTCAAGACCCTTCTCTCCTCTACCCTTTCTACATTTCCACTCTGATCTCCCGCTATCCCCTATCCGGCTGACAGCATTCTTCTCTCGGATCCTTTTGTGTCTACAGCCCGCTTGTATCAAATCCTTTCGCCTTACTGATCCTTACCTTTGGAATGCTCTACATCACAGCCTGCACCAATGCACTTCTCTTGTGTTCTTCAAATCTCGCTTAAAATTACAACTCATCAATAAGGCTTCAACAAGATAGAAGGCACTGATGTCATACATCCATGGCTCTTATAATTTATTTAGGTTCACCTATCCCAACCAGAACTCAAGCACTATATTCTGCACTTAGCTCTTATTTCTCTGTATGTCTTTCTTTACCTCCTTCGACTGTAAGCTTTTGATCTGGCATCCCACTTTCAGTGTTTCACTTTGCTAAGCGTTTGTCATCCTGTATTGTCCAAACCCTTAAATTAAATCAAGACCGCCATTTTTGGTTCACCACCTTCTCTTTTGGGCTGGGATCTGCTCCTTCAGAGTTTTCACAAAAGTCTTGGCAATTGGCCCTCTAGAATTTTCTCGTACTCCCTAGCTGGATGACGTTTTGTTAAAGATTCCTTCAGCAGAGAGGCTCTGTGCCTTCAGATTAGGATCTGTGTTTATTCTGGAACAACACTGTTAGGTACTCCATGTGAAGATATCCTCTATGGTTCCATCCAAGGTCCACATCTTTTTTGGCATGAGATTAAACACTACAGGGACTAGTCTCTCTGCTAGAAGACAAGAATCAATCATTGGCAGTTCTCTCAAGACTTATTTTGCTCTCTGCAGATACAACCCCAACACCTTCAGTAGGATGGCCATGAATCAGATGATTCTCTTATAAAAGTCCTCCGTTGCGTTCCCAGATTACACAGAATTAGACCAAATTATCAAAGAAGAATGATGCACTCCTGAGAAATCATTAGCCAAAAACTTCACTAAACTCAAGAGAAAGTGACACTGTGGTCAACTCAACCTCCAGTGGATTCCACAGTCTCTAGATTATAGAAGCATAGCACCACAGTACAAAGTGCAGCAGCATTCAAAGACTCATTTGCTTCTGTATGGGTATGCGAAGCTCAGATTATACAAGAAATCAAATTATGTTCCAAAAATGGATATCCTATCCTTATTGGGACTCGTCCAGGCTGCCACTACCTACATTAGTGAAGCATCTTTGGAGATAGACGAAATGGCAGTTACTACAGTACGCTTTTACCACAAAACAAACCATGTATGTATGATTTCAAAAATGGAGTTTCATCATATCGCCCTATCTGGGATTATAAAAGCAAGCCACAAAATACCTTCTCTAACACAAGAGGGGCTTCCTTTTGATATGGAAACAAAAATAAATCCATATGGGGCCTAGAAGAAAACCATATCCAAATTTTCTGAGCCAAAATCCACCACAGCAGGAAGGTTGACAGAGACCCGCCAAATATTCCTTCACAAGGGGGAAGACTGACGCTATATCCTACAGTAGAGGAATACAATTACAGATGAATAGGTACTTCAAATAATAGCAAAAGGGTAAAGAATGTCATTCATCACTCTCTCTCTCCATCCCGATTTCTTTTATGTCCAGGAAACCGAAGGAGAAATGCCTTCAACAAGCATTCTACCTGGTGGTGAAATCATTTCTAACAAATGGGGTGGTGATCCCAGTCACAATAAAGAGATTCAGGGGGTTTTATTCGATCTCTTCATCGTACCCAAAAAAGACAGAGGGTTTCGTCCAATTTTAGATCTAAAAGCCCTAAACCAGTTCCTCAAAGTACCCAAGTTCAAAATGGAAACAATCTGGTCTGTGATAGCAGAAATGGAATCAACAGAGTACATGGCATCACTAGACCTCAAAGCAGCTTACTTACACACTCCAATTTGGACAGAACATCACACATACCTTTGCATTACAAAATTACCAATTTGTGGCTCTGCACTTTTGGCTAGGCACAACAATGGGGGTGTTCACAAAAGTGATGGCCCCACTCACAGCATTCCTGCAGACCTAAGGAGTCAAACTGACACCATATCTAGATGATCTAATAATAAAATATTCTTCCCATGAACATCTTGAAAATACTACAGGAACACTGTTGGATCATCAGCCTACCCAAATCTCAAATAGTTCCTTCACAGAAGTTCCAATTCCTGGGACTAATATTCGATTCCGTGAATCATAAAATAGTCCTACCTCAGAAAAAAAATCTCAGATATGCAGCAAATGGTTTGGCAGACACTGAGAGAACCAAAGATAACAATCAGAAAATGCATGCAATTAGTGGGAAAATGTTATCCACTATAAAAGCTGAACCTTTCACCCAGTTTCACATGAACTGGAACTAACCAATGGTCCAGAAATCTGAACCATCTCTATCCAACAATATCTCTATCCAATTCCACCATAGAATCTCTACAGTGGTGGCTTACAAACCAAAACCTATCCAGAGGAAAACACACTGGACAGTAGTTACAACAGACGCCAGTCTGCTCGGATGGGGAGCAGTGTACAATCACCAGCCCATTCAGGGAAGATGGTCTCCAACCAAGAAATAAATATCTTTGAGTTGAGAGCCATTTTCAACAGCCTATTTCATGGACAAGTCTCCCACAAGACTTACCAGTTTGGACATTGCTACAACAGTGGCTTACTTCAACCACCAAGGTGGCACAAAGAGTAAGGCAGCTTGGATGGAAGTACAACAAAAAATCCTACACTGGGCAGAAAACCACATCCCAGCATAGTCTGCCATATACATCCTGGAGGTGGACAACTGGGAAGCAGACAATCTGTGCAGACAGACTATGGAATGGAAAATGAAGCAATAAATATTCCTTCAGACACTGAAAAGATGGAACATGCCAGAAGTAGACGTGATGGCATCTCGACTAAACAAAAAACTTCCACTGTTTTGTGCCAGAACAAAGCACTGGCAGTGGACGTTCTAACAATTCCATGGAAACACAAACTAATTTATGTATTCCATCCACCAGCAGTGATACCTAGAGTACTCCTCAAAATCAAGAAGAAGAATGTTCCCACCATACTCATTGCCCCATTTTGGCCAAGAAGAGCCTGCTTCCACCATCAACGGAACATGTCCATAACAGAACCCTAGTGTCTTCCTCAACTACCACTTGTCACAAAGTCTCATACAACACCAATATTTGGACAAACTCACCTTAATGGCTTCTAACTTGAAGTCAAAATCTTGAAACATAACAGATTTAGTGATTCTGTCATTCAAATGATGTTGTGAGCCCGCAAACCAGCATCAGCAAAAATATATTTTTGAATTTGGAGAATATATTTCTCATTTTGTGAGAAACATTCTGTGGAATTATTCCACTTTCATCTACCTGCAATTCTAGAATTTCTACAAACAGGTTTTGAGAAAGGACTGAGGCTTAATTCCCTTAAATTTCAACTATACATTCTCTTCCAGAAGAAAATCGCTATCTATCCAGAAATGCAAATGTTTATTCAAAGAGTGAATAGAATTATCTCTCCATTTATTGCTTTGAATCTGGTCCTAGAGGCTTCAGTCCTCTCCCTCTGAACCACTGCTTTCAGCATTCATCAGAGACCTGACATAAAACCGTATTCAGACCTCAGTGCATTATCCTGCACATAAACACACCTCCTCTTCCATCAAGACAAAGTGGTGTTGAGAATGGAACCTGACTTCCAACCCAAGGTTGTCTCTACATTCCACATCAACCAACTAATTGTACAGTCTGTTTGCTCTAATCCGAGTAACTAAAAAGAGGAAGCTCTACATTCCCTAGATGTAGTATGATGTCTTCACAAATATGTTCAAGTCACAGAAGAATTCAGACAAACGGATACTTCCCATGGACTAAGAGAAAAGGCTACATTGGAAAGTACTCAAAACCCCCTTTTAATGTACCCAAGGAATTGGGCAGTCAGCAGACAGAGATGGTGGTAGTTTTTTCTTAGCTGACATAGTGGGCAGCAGTGGCAGTGGTTGTGTCATAGGCTGAAGTCAATAAAAGGCAAGGTAATGCAGATGTTGTGGCTAATCAAAGTAAGGGTCATACACAAAAACTGGAAGTAAGTGATATAATTGTTGATGAGAAAAGACATGGGTCTATCATGTGCAACTCCTGCCATATCTCTCTTGTTGGTGTAGAGGAAGGTAAAAAATAAAATAAAAACCTTGAAACCGTTTTCTGCATCCAGAAGGCAGATGGAAATTGCCCTGGATCACCATCCTCTCTCTTTTGAAACCAATTGTCATAATTCTCAATATGGTCCCAAGGCAAAGAAATCCACAACTTATCTATCCTTACTGTAAAAAAAAAAAAAAAAAAAAAAAGTATCTTTCCTCTCTTTGTTTTGTCAGTGCGTGCCTCTGGGTGGTTTGATCGGTGGTTCTCCTTCCCCGTGCCCCTTCTTCTTTGTCGAACTGGTGTCTCTTCGCTGGGAGAGATATTGGTTTTATTCACTTGTGCTCACTCTTTCTGGTTTCTCTGTCACTGGCTATCACCATAGCGGATTCTTCCTGTCTAACTAGAGCTACCCCTCATTCTCTCTGCTTCACTTCCTGGAATGTTGGGGGCATACATAGTCCAATAAAGAGTAAACAAATATTGGATCATTTACGCAGTTTTACATTCTCAAGTTGCCCTTTTGCAAGAAACTCATCTCACAGATGACGAACATACTAAATTTCAAAGAGAATGGGAGGGGAATTGTATTGCTGCTTCCTATTCCAGCAAAAAATGGGGCTTGGCCATTCTTATTCATAAATCACTTGCTTTTGTACTTTTACAGACTATTCGTGATCCGGAAGGAGGTTTTCTATTGGTGCACTGTGAGATCAATCAAAAACCTTTAGTAATCTGTAATGTGTATGCCCCTAATGATCCTATATACTCTTTTTTCGCATCTCTTCTACCACACTTACTGCCATATACTCCCGGTAATATTTTGCTAGGTGGGGATTTTAACTTTTACTCTTAACCAGCGATTAGATAGAGGCGGATGCCCTGCCATCTCCAAAGCTTCTTCCTTAAATCCCTTGCAACGTTTTATGGATCAGGTCCTTCTCACTGACATTTGGCATCTTATTCATCCTACAGACCGGCAGTATAGTTTCTTCTCTCATCCTCATGGTACTTTTACCAGGTTGAATTATTTCTTGGGCTCAGTGACTATTCTCCCTTTAGTTACTGCTTGTCAAATTCATGATATCCTTACCTCGGACCATGCTCCTGTTACCCTGCGTTTGTCCTTTCCTCCTGTGCATCCATCCTTTTATTGGCGTATGCCTTTCTTTCTTATCCAACCCCCTGCTAGTCTTCAGAATGCATGGCGTGTGTTTCAATCTGATAATGCTCTTCATTCTTCTGACCCTGTGTTGTTCTGGCCAGCAGCTAAGGCTGTTTTGACTGGTCATATTATCTCCTACGTTACAAAGCTTCAGAAGGAAATGGCGAACATGTTACAGCATACGCTTACCACTCGTTACTCTCCTTACCTTGCTGTAGATTCAGCTTTGAACCGCTCTAAATATCTCAACGCAAAAAAAGTCGTATGAAACGGTATTGTCTACGACTGTGCAATTTCAATTTTCTAAACGTTCAGCGCATCTATATTGCAATGCGTATCTTGTATTTACTGCATATGCTACCACTATATCTCTCTGCAACGGATATTCAGTCCCTTAACCGTCGCTTTCAGGGGTTTATATGGGGTGGTAAACGCCCCAAGATGAGTCTGGCCAAATTAACCCAACCTAAACGGTCTGGTGGGTTTAACTTTCCACATCTACGGTTCTATAATTTAGCCTGCCTTCTCAGGTATGAGAAGGATTGGCTGGATGGCACCACGGTCTATACAGACCCTGATAGGGACCCATGTTTCTGTCCGTCATTGAGTCTTTCTTCATGCTCCCTTGTCTGCTCTTCCCCCTCCTTCTGTGGTTAATCCTTTGCTGGCATCTACTGTGAAGGGCTGGCAATTCATATAATATCATCTTTTCAAAAGACGTTATGTTTTTTTTCTACCCTTCACTCGTAACTCCTCTTTTCAGGGTGGGGAGGCTGATGCCCAGTTTCTTCATTGGGTCTCTCGGGGTATAACATCCGTGGGTCACTTGTTTAACCCCTTAACTCAGCAGATGTACTCTTTCCCAGATATTAAATCTAAATATACTCTACCATCTAATCTTTTTGCTTCCCTGCAGGCTAACCATTATGTTCAGTCTCTTCTACCGGTTTTGTCCAAAAAACTTACGGATAATCTGCTGGATTGCTTAATTAAAAAGATTTTGGAAGTGTCTTTTAAAACTTCCCGTACTTATAGAACTATTTTCTCAATGGCTCATATGGACTTGAACCCTTTGAGCTCTTCTGGCTGACTGGCGGATATACCCACACTAACGGTAGATTTGCTGGAGTCCAGCTTTTTGCGTAGATCGCTGCTCTCCCTCTACTTATTTTCATGACCTCTCCTATAGATTATTGCATAGGATATATGTGTCGGATATATGTGACTCCTTTGGTAGCCCATCGCATTGGTCTTGCCTCAGTTTCCTCATGTCCTAAATGTCAAACTCCTAGTGCGACTTTAGTCCATTATGATATACTCCTGTCCACATGTTTTTTCCTTTTGGACCAAGGTCTTTTTGTTATATCACGACAAAAATAGGGATTCCTATTGATTTCCTTTCTCCAGCTTTCCTCCTTGGGATCTATGCTTCTTCTTCTCAGTTGACGACCTGCCAAACTAAGTTAGTTGATTTTGCTGTCATGGTGGCATTGAAATGCATTTTGGCTCTTTCCCTTCTGCTTCGTCAATGGACGCTTAAGTTGTTTCACTTCACCAGATTACATTGGACTCTTGCCCTATCTGATAAGGAGATGCTGGGTGCTCGTTTGGTCACTCTCTGGGAACCCTTTATTTTATCCTTGCCCACCGCTCGGATGCTTTAGGTATACATCATGTATGGAGGAGCGGCTGTTAATGGATAATGCCTTGCAATCCCTGCTAGAGGTGGGGGGGGGAAATGATTCTTCATTTCCTCATCTGGATATTGGGGAGGTGGACCTGGGATTAGCTGGCCCTTCTTTTTAACTTTCATCTTTTTCTTTCATTTCCTTTGGGTTTGTGGGAGTGGGGGGTTGAGTCCCTCCGGAGGCATGCATCTGTTTTCTGTTTCGTGTTTTGTGTTGTTATTGATCTCTGGATTTTCTAATTGGGACATTATTTGTCAGGATGACTCCGTTGAGTACCCTGGTGGTCACAGCATTCCATACAACTTGCGCTGTTGTTATTTAATCATACTGTATACTCTTCCCAATTTTCCTGTATCTTTACTGGACTAGTCAGTGTTGGATGTATTTCTCAATAAGTGGGAAGAGATTATCTTACTGTATACCTAGCAAACTGGTGTTGGGTTCTACTTTGTAGAACTACTACCTGGAATGTCTCATGTTGTTACTGTTTAGTTATGGATGTATTTGTATTTCGAAAATGTCAATAAAAAGTTTATTTATATAAAAAAAAAAAAAAAAAAAAAAAGTATCTTTCCTCTTGATTTTTGTCCAGCTCTTTGAGTTAATAGGTCTCAAGAGAATTCTTTGTAGTAACCTTGAATATATTTGCAAATGGAAATCTTATCACCCTGTAGGTGTCCTTTCTGTCATGTAAACAAGCCAAGTTTAGCTAGTCTCTCATAACACATCCTCCAGTCCGTTTATGAAATCTATTGCATGTCACTGCACTTTTTCCAGTTCAGTTATGTACTTGTTTAAGAAGTGATGCTTAAAACTGTAAACCATATTCTAAATGAAGCCTTACCAAGGATTTATATAAAGGTAGAATTATACTCTCATCCCACCTGCGATTCCTACACCGTTTGTACATGATATTACCCTATTATCTCGTGCACTAGTTAACACATGATACTGTGAAGTAAACTATTAGTACTCCTAAATCTTATTTTTTTACAAGAATTTAGTGTAGCATATTTGTTTCTTCAACTCAAATCCATCATCTTACATTTATTAAATGTAATTTGCAATTTTTCTGCCAATTCACTCAATTTATCCAATTCTTTCTGCAGAGAAAACAAAACACCATGCACTGTATGTATTTTCTAACACAACTTAATGTCATCTGCAACGAATGAAACACTAAGCGCAATACCCACTTCAAGATTGGTAAGGAAATGAATGACATTGGGCCCAGGACTAAACCCTCTGGTACTTCACTTAAAACTTCAGACAAACTTGAAACATTCTATTTACAACAATTCTCTGTTTTCTATCATTTAACCAGTTCTGTTTCCATGCAAAGTTATCACCTCCCAAATAGAGCATTTCAATGTATGTAGTAACCTGTTGTGAAGCACAGTATCAACGATTTGTGCAAAATCCAATCATACTATATCAACAGAAATACCCTTGTACAAGTTACAACTTATACTTTCATAAAATGCAAGTAAGTTAGTTTCACATAATTTGTTCTCCATAAAACTATGCTGACTCCTACTAATATGTTGTTGATTGTCACATAGTTCAGACTATCAAATAGGTCTATAATTTTCTGATTTAGATCTTGCCCACCTTGAGAACAATGGTACTACATCTGCTTACTTCTAATTACAGGACATTATGTGCAACCATGGTTGTAACTACATGGAGTGCAGTTTACCAGCATCTGATGGAGCCCCATCTGCCCCAGTGTCCTAGAGGTTCTACATAAGCCTTTGTGAAAATATTTTTGTAATAAAAAAAATGCACCAGGGCCCTGCAATAACTACCTACACCAATAAAATGTTTGTTCAGCTCTTATCTTAACACAGCTTGCACTGCTGCTAGCCTAGATAAAGGGGAACTCTGCACCACATTTTCACTCAAGCCAAAATTAATTTTCACTTCAGAGAGAAAGAGATTTAACTCTTGCTGCAGCTTTTGATTCTCACATTCTGGGCTTATCAGAAATCTATTTTCCTTTTATACTAAAACTAGTGAATGCGGCATGGTGTTACCCTTTGATTCATCTCTCTGTTCACTTTGGGGACCCACTGGACTTCAATGGTAGTGAGTCTCGCTGCATAGCTGGATTTTGATAGAGGGGAGTCTTGCTGCAGCAATTTTCACGGAGTGGGCATGGAGTGTCCACTTATATGAAAATTGTCACCCCTGTGAATTTCACTGCAGCAGTTTTGACAGGAGGTATTAAATCAACCTTTTCAGTGAATAAACTTAAACTTGACATATTCCTGCAAATTGTAAAGAATAATTACCAATTATTTGCTGAATTTAACTGACTGAAAAAATAAAACAGGAACAGACTGAACACCCTTCCACTGGATCCACTAGTGTTATTTTTGTAATGTCTCAGAACTCTTTAACTCGCTCAGGGTTTTGTGCTTACATTCAACAACCATGGGCTCCTCTACATAGCTGACTGAGGATCAGAAAATAAAGATAACTGACTTTTACAAAACAGCGGAAAGCTATAAAAAGATAAATGCTCCCTGCTTGCAATTTCCAATGTCCAAAATGCAAGGAAGTTAAAGGGACAGTAATGTCCCAAAAACATTTTTTACAGTTATGTAGAGTTTAAAATATTAATCAAATCGCTCCAAACCCTATCTCTCAAACCGCTATGGTTTGAGAGATATAGGGATTCAAAGTTCCCCCCTCTCTCCCCTTCTCCTGATGTCATCTGTAAAGCTGACAGCAGGGGAATCGAGTTGTACGACTGCAGAACAGCCTGAATCTCGTTACTTAAAAAGAATTCATTCATTGGAAAGGTCTGGTTTGCAAGCACACTTTGTAGATCTTTTCAATTAATAAATTATTTTTAAGTACTGCGATTTCAGCTCTGCTGCAGAGCTGCCTGCTGGTCTCCAGACCGACATCTCCTGCTGTCAGCTAGACGCTAACATCAGGAGAAGGGGAGGGAGGGGGAACTTTGAATCCTTATATCTCTCAAACCATATAGGGAGAGATAGGGTTTGGAGCGATTTGATTAATATTTTAAGCTCTACATAACTGTAAAAAAGTTTTTGGGAAAATTGCCAAAAGGTAAGGTTGTAGAAAAAAAGAAGAAGCATTTGAACAAAAGAACACATTGACAGCTGTTAAGCATGGGGGGGGAATCTATTTTGCTTTGGGGTTGTGTGGCAGCGGAAATATTGTGCGGAGAGGAAGAATGTATTCTACGAAGTATAAAAAAATCCTGAAAGCTAATGTCTCACAGTCAGTGAAGAAGCTGAAGCTGAAAAGAGATAGATATTACAAGACAATAATCCAAAATATACCTCAAATACCACCATGAACTACTTCATGAAACAAAAGTTTTGGAATGGCCATCACAGTCCCCAGACTTGAATATTATTGAAAAGCCGTGGGTAGATCTCAAACATGCAATGCATGCAAGATGACCTAAAGATATTTCTGAACTAGAAGCATTCTGCAAGGAAGAGTGGGAAAAAATTCCTAAAGCAAGAATACAAAGTCTTTGCTGGCTACCGGAAACATATGGAGATTGCGATTTCTGCCAAATGGGTATTACTAAGTACTGACTGAAAGGATGCCTAAATATTTGGACATGCCACATTTTCTGCTTTATTTTTTTCAACTTGTTAAATTCCGTAAATGGTAACTATGCATCACAATTTGCAGAAATATGTAATTTGTGTGTTCACTGCAGCGGTTGTGTTTAACCTCTTTGTACTTAGAAAATCAGCAAGTCATGTAATATGGTCGGGGTGCCCAAACTTTCGCATACAACTGTAGGTGACCAGTTCCTTGTCACTGGAATTGTTCCATGTTTCCATTCTCTCTGCATCAAGATAACTGTAATTTAGCAGACATACTAGTATGATTAAAATATATTATACTGTTGACTTTTTTGTTTTCTTCCCATTTCATACTGAAACATTAAATCTGGTATTCATATAATAATAATAGTAACTACTGTAAACACAGTCCAGGGCCTGTACTTACCACTCCATCTTTTACTTTCCCTTCAGAGTGTAAAAGGGCAATTAGCAGCTTAATCTTCCAAAAACAAATGTTGCACTGTCTCGATATCCAGTTGAAATGCGCCCTCTAGTGGGTGACCATTAAAAGGGCACTGTCCCGAAGGTAAGAAAAACACTTTCCAAAATGTTGTCTTCAGCATATAGTGAATTTTGCATACAGTCCTTCAGGATTAATTCTTCAGCTGCAGAAAATTCATGTTTATCACAGCAACCTTTTTCTTTATTTGGTAACAGAGTATCAAGGCAGAGTTTCCACTGAACATACTCAGGATTAGCCAACTATACCACAGGGGACCAATAAAAGCTCCAATTGATTTAAAAGAGGATTCCTACACATTTGAATGCTAGAGAGATCATAATTCATTGCCAATCAGTGCTTTTGGAGACGTCTCTAGCTGTCAGGACCCAGTCAGGCAAAGCCAGGTTCAGTTCTTTACTGCTGCTTTATCTCTTCCTCTCACCCCTGATTATTCCCTTATCTGCCTTTATAAGGCTGCTAGTCACACGCTACTTTGCTCATTCTTCATGCCTTGTTCATGAGTTCCAATGTTTCTTCTGTGCCCTTCTGACTCTATGTTGCCGAATCTCTCCGCTCTTGACTTTGCTTGTAAGCTGTCTGCTTCATCTTCTGCTTGGTTCACTGATTCTGCTGACTCCAACTGCCCCAATGTCTGTCTTTTTCTGATCATTCTTCTGTCCAGTGATTCGGTACCTTATTTGGATTGTTTCCCTGCTTAAAGGGGAACTACCACCCCAACATGATTACGTCTGTAGAGATGTGTCTTTCATTTGTTATAAGCGCTGTGTAATTTATTTTTTTTTTAACCGTTTTTAAAATGAATAAAGTTGAAAAGACTATTGTACCTGGTGGTGTCTGTTCGAGTGAAGCATGGAGCCAAATGGCTCCGTTGTTCCTCCCACTTTCTAAATGATCCATCCTACGTGCATGGATGGTAAGGATGTCACTGCTTCATTTGCATGCGCGCTGCGCTACCGTGCATGTAAAAAAAAAAAAAAAAAAAAAAAGGCTGTGGGCAGGCACATCGCCGTTGACAGACAGGTCTATGGAGAACGCGTACATGCGCAGTTGAAGGAGACAGCAAAGATGGCCGCGGCGTTAACGGTCTATGTGCACGGTAAACTTTAAAGATTCCAAAATATAGAAAGCGCATTGGGAAGTTTAACAAACATATTTGGGGTGACTGTAGGGGTATCTAGCTTCACACCATAGATTAGTTAGTGATGGTAGTTCCGCTTTAATTTCAGTCTGCAGGGTTTTAGCAGTCCTTAGTTACCTGCTTCCCAATCTATATAGTTTGCAGGTTAATTTATTAATCTTTACTGCCATCTAGTGATCCTTTTGTAAAGTACTTGCTGTTCTTATTTTTTAGTATAGCATCTCCTTTTTTTCCAATTTACTATTCTTACCAGCCAACTGAATTATCATCCTGCCACAACTGGTTCTAATTACCGAGCCCTGCTGTTGGCAACTTTACTTTGGCTTAAGGCCACAGTAAGGTAGGCAGGCAGCTCGCAGCACATTCTAGCCTTGCAGCTTTATTTTGGAAGTCCTATAAGAAACTATCAATACCTCTGCCTTGCAGGAGCACCCTATCCTCAACCCGTTTCAGAAAGAATGCAGCACCAAAATGGCTTCTGATTCTTCAGAGGTAACTAAAGCTGACTTACAGCAAGGGGGCCTCCTTCTATAACAGCATTCTAATCCGATCCTCAATTTAGATTATAAATTGGACTTGGTCACTGGGTTGCAAAAACATTTTGAATCCGTTCCATCTACTATTTATGCTACTCCCACTACTAGAGAATCACCAGTGGTAATTCCAGTCATCATGCCCCCTAAATTACCTATGCCGGAGTGCTGCAATTGTAATACCAAGGATCTTTTTTTTTTTTTTTTTTTTTTTTGCATTCCTATCAATTAAACAGAAAATGTGGTATGTGAAAAGTTAGGGTATCCTTCCAGTTAATCCACTGGTGTTATTTCTTGTAAGGACTCAGCCCTTATCGATCCTCTCAGGTTCCTGTGCTTACACTCAACATCCATGGGCTCCTCTTAGCACCTGAAAGAGGATCAGAAAATAAAGATACTTGACTCTTACAAAGCAGGAGAAGACTATAAACTATCTACACCCTTCCTGCTTGGCAAAGCTCTGATGTTGGGAATGAAATATGTTGGTGTGGATACCATATAAAAGTGCTGAATGATCTTTCAAGGAGGAACGGTGCAAATATATGATCACTTTTTTTGAGTATGAAATAGAAGGAATCCAGATAATAATACAGTGTTCACAGATAAGACCAAGTCAATGTTTTTCATCATGAGGAGGTGTATGTGAGGGCACCATGGATACACATAAATCACCTGAGGTTACGAGCTGTGATTAGGGTTGCCACCTTTTCCGCAAATAAATACCGGCCATATTTGTGGGTCAGAGAGGGAGGGGCAGAACCACTCAATTTTGCACAACCCTACAAAACTGAGTATCAGGCTCCTCGTTACAGGTACCAGTGCAGGGGTTTTAATATATATGTTACTTTACTGTAGACCCAGGGTAGTTTTAATCTCTAGGTAATTTCATATATTAAAGTAGTTGGCAAGAATAGATTGTGTGCCTGTATTCAATAAGTTCTGCAATATAATGGTTGTGGGAAAATGTTTGATTAAGGCAGCAGTAAAACATTTTATGAAAAAATGTCAGTGCTAGCAAGAACACTAATTTTTGTATTTTTAAATAAATAATGAACTCTATGGTAAAAGTTTGAACCAAACTTCATCTCTTCATAGTTAACCTCATGAGGTTTAGGGAGGAAAATATATGAAAATATTCTCCAACCTCTCCCAGCAGTGCATTTTGTTGCTACAACCAATTGTTATTTTAAACAGTGATCAGAGATGCCTCTGAACCTAACAAACACAAATTGTAGGGTTTATTCTGCCAGTAAGATTGAGGGTACTCCTACTACTAGGAAAATGCATTTTTCTAGAGTAATGGCTTATCAATTCCCTCTAGTGGTCAGATGTGAAATAGTTCTATTGCCTAGAATTGTGAGGCCAAATAGTAGTTTTCCATAGCATGTAATAGTAACAGGCTTATCACTTTGTGTCAGAAGTAATGCCATTTACTCACTTCCTAACAAGTTGGACTGTTAAAACTTCTGAATAAGACTGACAGCAGTAGCTATTCCCTTGTTTTACTAATCTGGAAAACCAATTAAAGATTTTCATTATACAAAAGAGGTTTATTGCTCCTTTATGAACTCACTGGGGGCACTAGCTTTCCATTTTTAGGGGAAATACATTGAGAGAGTACTGTCATTGTATGCATAACGTATCGGAAGTAAAAAGCCAGGATCTTACTTATCAATTTATATTAACTGCATCATGTGGTAAATAAATTCTGCATATCTGCCATGTTAGAGGTCTATCAAATGCGTGGGATTAAGAGCACTTTTTAAATTACTGAGGATTATAACTTCATCCCTAGGAGGCAGTTGGTTTGCTCTAGAATTGCATTCTTTGGCATGATGAATAAGAACCTTTGTGTACGGTTTAGGAATCCATTTTTGTTAGGCACAACAGTTTCAACTGTGACGTTCAGGAAGCCAACCTCTCCTGCTATTAGTGACAAAATCAGTGTAAAGCCAAGCCAATTAGACTATATGGTACAAAAGCAATCCTTTCCCAACACTGGGAAAGTACCTGCTTTCTTCCTGGTTGGCATGGCAGTCCCCATGCGTCCATTATAACAAGGGTTGCTGTCAGCTTGTGAATTCCCAGCTCAAGAACAACATCAGTATCCGTAGTCCAGTAACAACCAGGGAGACACTGGTGTTGAACCCTAAACATTTTACCAACAAAATGCATTGGATTCACTAGTGAGACATACCGCCTCTCACCCATAAGAATAAGAAAGTGTATCCTACCGGTACCACTGGGTTTCTCACCGGGGAATCTCATGCCTTTGCTCGATGACCCCAATCCTTCAGTACTTCCACCGGTCAGCCACCGAGTTTGGGCGCTCTTCCCTGCTCTGTCTGCCCCCTCTAACACAATTAAAGCCCGGCACCCAGCCATGTCCGATCCTGGATAATGAAATAAGCCAACCCAAATAACCCCAATTGCAAGCCCCGCGCTAACTTCACCACCAATCAAAACTGAATATAAGTCATAATAGACCAATCACAGGTCATAGTTACAGGGGAAGATTGTTAATGACTTCAAAATCCAAACACAACCTATAAAAAGACATCAACATCAAAAAATATGTATCCACACCAATCAGATATCAGTACTTCCCTCAGTCACATCCAATCACCAGTTCAGCAGGCTCAACTTGCCCATGATCCGGCTCTGTATATATTCTATTCCTCTCCCCGCTGAGGCACCTCCCTGGATACACACAAATACCGGCTTTTCAATTGCCGCTATAGTAGCTATACCGGCTCCAGCGAGCTAATTACCGGCCATGCCGGTAAAATACCGGCCGGGTGGCAACCCTAGCTGAGATTGCATGGACTGATTATGGACGCAGAAGGATTACTGTGATGGTCAAGCTGAAGACGCAAAACTGGCGAGAGCTTTCCTTTAAGATGTCTCGTGTGAACTTATATGCTCCAAGTATCCCTGTGCAAAACACACATACTTATGCAATATGTCTACATGCATGAATATCTGCTACGAATCGGATCTCTGTGATTGATGATAGTGTGACCTCCCATGACTGTTACACTGTGCTGAAGAAATCTGGATATGATGATACATATCGGTTACATTAGTAGTCTATATTTGGCACCACTATGAGGATGTGGCTCCTTCATTTGTATAATTTATTTATAGATGATACTATTATCTAGATACTATCGGTTAGGTGTAACTTTGATACAGATGTCGGCATCTTTATACAGAGGTTGTTTTTAATACTGTAGTGTTATTTCTTTACCACGTGTTGTTGGGGGGGATTGGGGGTCTGGGGAGCCCTATGCTATGGGATCTGTCTCAATCCTAGAGCTTGAATATTAGATGAGATACTTAATACATTTATATTTTTTATACTAGTTATATATGTGAATTATTATTTTTATTAAAACATTGTGAGGAACATGAGTGCCGCAGCAATATCTACTGTGAGATCTTTAATCTGTATACTTTCAGTCTGCTGCCCTAGGCCTGAAAATGTCACTGCCCATTACTTCCACATTAAACTCCCTTCTCTAGTGTATCTCTTCAGCATTGCAAAATCAATTACTTCCACATTAAACTCCCATATCTTCAGCATTATAATTCCCACACTTCCATATTATCCCTTTAAATGCCAAACTCAAAATTCACAAGGTTGACAAAGGGGGCTTGAAAGGCCAACCTTCTGAATTGTCCAAAGCTGGGTATAGAAGCTTCTTCCTGCACCTGCATGTAGGGAAATACCTTCCTCACACTGCAGGGTAAGGTTTAAAAAAATTAAAACATATGTAATCACTCTGATGGCTATCAAAGCACCCATGTTTGCTTAAGTCAAACGTAGTTTGGGATCTGTGAGATCTATAGATTTCGTACTATGAATGTCAGTAAAAACATAACAAAAGGCCTCACTGACAGAGGGGGGGCATCATGACCCCTTCTGATGCCCCTTGGTATTGGGTATTTGGTATCGTATCTCCTATGTCGACTCATACAAATGGGGTGGGTTTTTTTTGGGGGGGGGGGGTTTTGATGAGCAATAGCAGCTAATGCCTACATTAGGAAATTTGATAGTTTTCTAAGACTTTTCTCTATTTTAAAGGGTGAAAATATAAAACAATTGCCTTTTTTTTCCATTTTCTGCCATTGTCTGGAAACATTTTGCGCGCCAGGCTTGGGTGGAAAGGCAACGGACTCCTCATTTGTGGGACTTTAACTTGGTAGTAAGAATGCTGCAGAAGCCTCCTTTTGAACCTTTTTTAGCTGCTGCTTCTGACGATCAAGGCAGCCTTTCTACTGGCTGTTGTGTCTGAATGAATGCATGAATGAATGAATTAATTAATTCATTAATATGTTTATTTATATAGCACCACAAGTGTACACAGAGCTTTACAATTTAAGGTTTTAGAAAATACAGGGTTACAAGTGCTTTGTAGAGTGAAACATTGGGTGCAAGGTCTCTACCTGAAATCTTGCAATCTACAGTGGTAATGGGACACATAGAATACATAAGGGTCAAGTGCTTTATACAGTGCTAGAGTTCTGATGATGATAGGGGAAACAAGTAAAGTAAATCATTTATAAGAGTGTTTGTTGTATATCAGTGCTTTCTAGCATGTTGGAGGATGGCCAGACTTCAGGCTTTGTCCTGTAAGTCCCCTTTTTTTACCAGGATATGGTGGTTTTACAAACTCCTAAGGGCTTTTTGCCCAAGGTTATTTCAGAGTTTCACATCAACCAGGAAATTGTCCTTCTTCCTTTCTGACTGGCTCCTTCTAATAGTCAGGAGCAGGAACTTCAGCTGCTGGATGTGGTACTTTGCATTAAGCATTATGTTCATTGCAAGCAGCCATTTCATCTGATCAGTTCTTTGTCATCCCTGAGGGCCCAAGTGAGGGTCAAGCTCGGTTTAAGGTTACTATCACTTCCTGGACCAAGGAGACCATCAGCCAGGCAAATGTCCTCAGGAATAAATCTGTTCCCTTTCAAGAGATAGAGTATTCCATCAGATTGGTGATCTCATCTAGGGCCTTGTCACTGCACACTTTCACCAAACACTTTAATGGCAATGCTCTGGCCTAAGCTGAGGGCAGCTTTGGCTGGAAGGTCTTTCAGGCTGTGGTGCCTGTATGAGGGACCTTCTTGCTGTCTTTCACTTAAGATCAGAACCCTGTTGCTTTCCTGTTCATTTACGGTGTTTAAATTCATTGTCCATTGACACCTAAGGTTCATGTTGTACTAGTTGGTCCTGTGGAAACTGGTCTCCAGTGGGGGTTTTTCTCGTTTTCCCCTCCCAAGGATCTTGTTAGGTAGCTTTGGCATTTCTCCCAGGTTCCTGGGTTACATTTTTCTCGTAGTCCATGTGGAACATAAGACCCCTTCCTCAGAGCAATCAAAACTGTGGTTTGAGTCCCTGGGCACAGGGGGTCCTCATGGGCTCTCCGTTTATGGGATTTCCTTTCACTTCTGCTTTATCTTGGCCTTGCTATACATTAAAACAATGTAATAGGTGGGGTAAAGTGGGGGGGAGGAGGCTGACGTCTCATCAGAGACCTTGGTTTTAGAAGTGGCTTCCCTTTCAGGAGGAGGGGACTTTAACCCATGGTTCCTGTGTTCCTCTGGGACTAAAATGATTTTAACAGAAAACTAAAATCCTCTTATTTGTTGTGAAGGGCAGTGCTAGAGTGTGATGTTGGGGAGCACTGTCAGCTAAAGGTTAGCTCTTGCTGTGGCCTAAGCTGGGTTGAGCGTTGCCAACTGGATTCCTTACCCATTTGAGCCGGGGTCAGATCTGAATGAGCTCACTTGTAGGCTGATTGATCAGAGAACAGCTCAGGACTACTTCAGAAGACAGAGTAGAGGATCCAAGATTCAGAAGCAAGGGCTGGAACAAGAACAAGAACACCATCAGGAGGGAAGCTCAGGAATTACAGTTCAACACATATTAAGTAGAAACAGAGAGTGTGGTCCCTTCAGCTGGAAATGGAGCACAGCTCCTTTAAGAGAAGTGGATACATGGTCCTTTTAACTGAAATCTGAGCATGACCACTTTAAGAGAAAGAGTACGTGGTTCCTAAAGTAACACAGGGAACAACAATACAACTGTTACTGTTACGGTTTTCTGACAAAGGTTAAAAGCAAAAACACAGTTTTATTGAAAAAAATTAAAGAACAGCGCCCCTGGGGGCCAGGACAGGTATAAACGGGTAATGACAGAAATACAGGCCCAAATATGTAGGAGCAAACAGTAATGATCTGAATAACTGTAGGAACAAGGGTTAATGCTTAGAGCAACTGATCAGTCTCTGTGATGGTAATTAGCCAACGCCCAGCAGGTATATCAGTCTCTTAGATAGTGCAAAGGAAGGTGCCGTAGGCGACTGAACTGAATCACTCTCAGATAGCTGTACAATAGGACGCCCAATGATACAGCAAAGACTGGCCAGAGCTGAGCCAATACCCCCTTAGGGTGATATAACGGAGGAAAGCCACTGCTGGAGCTAATGGGACCAGAACCTGGAACACCCTTAGTTCTCTCAATGGAAGAAACCCTGCGTGTGCCAACGGTACCAGAGCCAAGAACACCCCTTGGGTGCCACAACAGAGGAACACTGCACAAGCGATCTGAGAGGCAACGCACTGTTAGTGCGATAGGTAGCGTAACACAGTGAGCACTTGGAGACCAGAGCCAAGACACCCTTCCGGTGCCGTCACGGAGCAACACACTGCAAGAGCTAACAGAATGCCCACTAGCACCAGGCGGTGCAACAACGGAACTGAACGAGCACCAGAATGGAAACTGCTCTGCTAGTGTTTAATGGATAGGCTCGGTCAATAAGGCACAGGCTTAGTAAGTGTTAAATGGCTCGGATGGAACACAACAGGCTTGGCAAGTGTACAGATACAGGCTCAATATTGGAGGCAACCAGCACAGCAAGGGTATCTGACAGAATCGGTAACAGAGGCAACAACTCAGCAAGGCTATGCAGACTGGCTCGGTAACGGAGGCAACAGCTCAGCAAGACCCAAGCAGACAGGCTTAGGAATGAAGGCAACAGCTCAGCTTGCAGAGAGGTGATTAGTCAGAACGATACTCTCAGCACAGTTCAGAATGTCGCCGGTAGGTGACCGAAATCTCACGGGAACGCAGGAAACAATCACGGAGCAGGAACGTCAGCCGGAACCGGGTCAATCACGAAGCAGGAACGTCAGCCAGAGCCGGGTCAATCACGGAGCAGGAACAACAGCCAGAACCGGGTCAATTCACGGAGCAGGAACGTCAGCTGGAGCCGGGTCAATCACGTAGCAGGAACGTCAGCCGGAACCGGGTCAATCACGAACAGGAACAGCAGAATAGTCAGATGAGCCGAGTCGGTAAACAGGAACGCAGGAACACAGCAACAAATGCGCAGGATCAGGAACACCACAAAAGGGCATCTGACAGGTGCCATAGACCCAGTATATAAAGGAACATCCTGGGCGGGCCAATCAGCCTCCTCCAATGCACAGGTATCATCACAGAGATTGACAGGGAATCACGGGGACCGTGATAACAACTCTGAGCAGATAGAGGATCTGATCAGATACCAGGTAGTGGGTAGGCCAGAAACTTGTGACCTGAAGTGGAGGATAAGATGGAAGACAGTCCAGGTGTCACAGTCCTCAGGGAGCTGAAGCAGGCCACAGAGGGAACAGCAAAACTGGAGTGAAGCACCAAATCAATAAGCTAGAGGAGGTCAGGAACAAGCTGAAGTCATGGACTGGAGGAGATTTGCAAAGTCAGGAAAAGCCAAAAGGTTTGGAAATAGGAATGAGAGTAGCACTTAAGAGTAGGATGCAAAAATTATAATCAGAAAACATGGATCCAAAGGTGCACGGAACTTAAACCTGGGGTAGCCAATAGCAGGCTGAGCTAGCAGATGACAGGAAACAGGTAACTAACTGTAGGTGGAGCAGACTGTTCATGGAAAGGAGGGTGGAGATACCTATTGATGTTGTGATACCACAAGTATCACTAGTGTAGCCTCATTTATGCTGTAAACGCTGAGGTACCACTTGTGTAGCTCCTATTTCAATTGTAAGCTCTGCAATATCACTATTATAGCACCATTTCAATTTGTATCGATGGTGTGGTTCAATTTCAGTTGCTATGAAAAGGTATCATTGGTGCAGCTCAGTTTCAGTTAGTATCAAAAGGTATCAATAGTACAGCTCAATTCAGGTGTAGGGCCTGTGGTATTTTAAAATAATTAGGCTGAACATTAAAAATAATTAAAAGTTAATAACTGGAATGCCGTAATATCACTCAAAAAGATGCAACATGAGACAAAGCACGGTGCTACTCAAAGTGTACATCTGTTTAACCCCTTAATGATAGTGGTCCTGGGGATTTGATTCCCATTAAGGACCACTTTGATCTCATTTGGCGAGCTGGCACACGTGACTGGTCACATGTGCCGGCACGCCGAACGAGGGTCTGATACTGACTGCTCCAGTCTTGGAGCACTCAGTTTCCTACACCATTAGTACTCACAGCACTCCTGAAGGAAAAACACCATGGCGTGCCAGGACTGTCATCGGTTCTTAAGTCAAATTCGCCAGTGAAGGTCCTAGCATGGCATCGATAAACATCATTAAAGGAGAACTTTCACCCTGAATACACATTGTCATTGGATGCAACTAGTAAAAGTGTCTATAGGTTGTTCATTTTTCCCCATGACATCAATGCTTTAATAGATATTTGATTTTAAAAATAACCCAGTAACGTCACCAGTTCCTCTTTGTGCGGGACAAGCTGTACCGCACAGTTCTGCAGGATGTCCCCTGTTATTCCCGTTATTCAGATCTCCTCCCGCCTCCCTCACAGCTCTCCCTCCCTCACCACCAGCTCTTCAAAGAAAGACATTGTGCTGCAGGGAAGTTTGAACACTGCTGCAGAAATTGGTAGGTGTCTTGCCCAAAGGAGAAGAAGAGGAGGACTGGGGTAGTTTGTGTTCGGGCCTCTGGCGGCTCTCCAAGGTGAGGAAGAGGAATGGTCAGGGTTTAGCAGACTGTGTGAGATAAAAGGGGAGCACTTTGTGCTTTTTTTCCTGTTCCAGCAGAGAACCAGGGCAATATTTACTTATGTATTAAATATAGAAAGAGATTTACCCTGTGAGTGCCAGAGGGGCACTCAACGCATTGCAAAGCAATGCGTTGCATACCCCTCTGGCACTCAAAGGTTTGACATTATGAATAAAATACATCGCTTAGTGTTCAGGAGCACTTTGGAGAGCCACCAGCACTACACACAGGCTATTCAGCAGGCAGCAACCACTGGGGAAACCCTGGGGGCAAGCTTAAGGTAGAGGGCGGAGGGAGAGTGTTGCCTGCCATTATATATGTAATCAAGACAACACTCTCCCTTTTGCTACTGAAGAGGGTAAGGTACTTTTTTAAGCTTTTGTGTGGTAGTATAACCCAAATTGAAGGGGGGGCAGAGTGGAACGTGACACTTCACAACATTAATGCTAATTATAAAATTAACAAATGGGGTAGAATGGGATGATGGGCTGCAGTGGTCGTAAAAAATGGTCACTTGATGTTCTTGTTCTTTTGCCCCAAAGTTGCCATGGCTCCCCTGGTTGTAACAGCTACAGAAATGGAAAAATGTAGACAAAGCAAACAATTTTGGTGTCCGCTGCATTTCCACTTCACCCTGGTGTGCACAATTTTTCCAGACATTGGCAGAAAATGGAAAAAAGGATTTTTTTTTACATTTTCACACCTTAAAATGGAGAAAAGTCTTAGAAAACTATGGCATTTTCCTAATGTAGGCATTATCTACTATTGCTCCTCAGTGGGGCATTGTGGGATCTGTAGTCAAGCAGCAGCCAAGAGACCACCCAATGTTCACTTCTAATATAATGTACCCTCCAGGCCCACTATGTGCCTACCAGTAGGAGCATTATCTGGCATCCTCATATCATAGGTCCTAGTGCTGCATTATATGGCTGCTGTGCTGTTGTTCAAATTCATACTCGAAGCTACAGATTTTGTCCACATGACCTTCATCCTGCTTTGCCCACTTCCAGTCCAGGTCCCCCACTCCAGCCGCCCTCACCCGGTTATTGCTGGAGTCGCTAACTCCCTGAACTGCGGGGTTCAGGGACCAAGGTCCTGCCCTCACTTTTCTCTGGGATCGCAGAGCCACACTCATGAGAAGAGAATGGGGAGCTTGGAAGCCAAGTTGTGATACGAGCACAATGGAGAGACATCGGGATGAACAGTAAATAGGGCGCACTGAGCCGGGCTGTAGGGGCATGGTGCACACACTGTTTACACCATGCCATCTATGTTGCCCTTTAACCATGCAATATCAGAATGTTGCGCTTTTCATTCACGCAACATTCTGATCTCGCTCTTTGGATTGACATGATATTTTGAACTCTGCTTTTTGTCCATCACCCAATAGATGGCGACATTTCAATAGGATGCTCTGTTTAAATATTCTTGCACACTGCATTAGATAGACTGTTATATACATCAAAATACACTTCTTAGCAACAGATTAAATTTCCCAAAATAGGGAATAACATTATGTGAATGAATATCACGCCATATAAACTAAACAAACAGCACCTATGGATCATAGTGTGTGAATCAATTAACTGCAGAATGATGCAAATCCAATATAGTGGATGCTAGACTTGTGCACAACAAAAATTTTCTGTAAAATTAGTCTTCGGACTAAATTTTTTTTTTTTTTTTTCATTCTTTGACATCGCATTTTGGATCTGACCTGTTCGACTCGGACGAAATTCGACAACAATCCGAATTATTAGTCAAATTTAAAATACCTTTAAAAATACAGTATAAAAATGAAAATTAAATAAATGGAACCATTTCCAGGGTCTAAATGAAGATGATGGAACAGGGTAAGGTGGGTATTTAGCCTTATGGTAATGTGGATGAAGCAGATGAAGTATGGATGTAGCTAAATTTGAAGGAAGAAGGAAGACTGAGGATGACTGGTGTGAGGCGGACTCAGGATGACAGCAACACTGTAGATGTAGCCAGCAGCAAACTACAGAACTCTGGAGCAGCCAGGACTCTGTAAAGATACAGCAGCTGAGGAGGACTGGTGCGAGGCAGACTCAGGATGACAGCAACACTGGATATGTAGCCAGCAGCAAACTGCAGAACTCTGGAGCAGCCAGCCTAGGACTCAGTAGTCTTTTTTACAAAACAATAGAGCCAGACTGAAGAACCTGTATAGTGAGACAACAATGTAGACTTTAAATTCCCCCCTGTGTCCCACCAAGTCGGGGGGGGTGTCCTCTGCCCAACCTACCACGGTTCTAGAGCTGGGTAAGCTGGAGCACTCAGCGTATTATGGTACTATGGATGATTTTAGATGAAGACCTTTTTGTTTTTCTAATCTGCATCAAATCTGAGAGCAGGGTAACCCAGCTTTGTCAGGCTGACTTTTAAAAAAGTAATTTGCTCCATGAGTTGGGGGGCCAATTGAGATCTCTGGGGCCTAAGTATATTTCCTGTTACGGAAAACACCCACTCACTCTGGACAATGGTTGGGGGGCAAGAAAGCAACTCCTGGGCTACCAGGGACAAAGTAGGCCACACAACCCTCTTGTTATTCCAAAAACTCAAGGGATCTGTACTTGAGGGCAAAGAAGTTTCCGCAAGGTAAGCCTTAACCTTAAACTCAACACTTTTTCTATTTGTGGGGAGCTGTTTGTTTTGTCCAAAGCATAATCGGCCCATTGCCTCAGCATAAAAAGCAGCAGCTGCTCCACCGGAACAAGATGTGCTACTGGTGCAGCTACTGACCACCAAACTCCTCCAGCTCATCTGTGGAATCTTCTCCCAGCCTCCTCTGACTACATCCTGTTTTTTTATTTGCCTCACACACCCTAGCTATCAACTGTTCCCTCCAGGCAGTGAGGGAATTAGAACTAAGTGCCATCTTGCCTTTGATTCGAGGATCGCAAATTGTGGCAAGCATTAACTCGGAACAATTGTCCATGCACTCTTCTATGGGCCGAGTCATTTCCTTCTTCAGCCTCGTAAGAAGGGCAGCAATATCAGGAAGTATATTACCCTCGGCACCAGGCAAGCGTTCCCTATGGGCAAGGAAATTGTCTAGTTTTAAGGAGAGGTGTGTGAAGAGGGGAATGACTTCTGCCAAGCTACCATTCTCTTTGCTTAAAATTTCCATCAAAGCACGGGATGGCGTGAGGACTGTCACTACCTGTTCCATCAGGGCCCAGTCAGCCCTGCCCAGTTTTCTGTTACCACCGATGAAATGGTGACATGACATTGCTTGAATTGCCTTTTTCTGCTCCAGGATACGCTCTAGCATATCTAAAGTGGAGTTCCATATGGTCCCAACATCTTGTTATAGGCAGTGCTCTGGGAGGTCTGCCTTTTTCTGTTCCTCCCTAAGGAGTTGGCTATCTTTGACACTCCAATGGAAGTGGCCAGCAATTTCTCAGCACGACTCCAGAAGTGCTGGCAACCTTCCAGTGTTACTGCCATCCTCGAGAGCAGCCTTCACTACCAGATGCAGGACATGTGCTGAGCAGCACACACCCACAAATCTGCCATCCCGGAGAGCCTTATCATGTTAGCTGCTCCATCAGTACTACAAACCCCATATGTATGCCTGCCTGCTCCCAAAGCCACTGCGCCACCATGTTCTGCAGTGCTTTGTGAATGTTATCTGAGGTGTGCTGCTGATCCGTTACCTCAGCATGGAGGAGGAAAGAGCGGTGCCCCTGCTTAGCTACTGCACCTGAACTTGTTGTCAGTAATGATGTGTCTTGCAAGACATTGGGCTGCCACCAATGCGCCGTCAATGACAGGAAGCCATGCTGGCCACTTGGAGCACTACATAAGTCAGTGGTAAAGTGCACAGACTGGCCACCAGCCTTTCCTAGCAGATCCTTCAAAAGTTCAATGCATTACTGGTAGAGTGAGGGCACTATAGGTCTACTAAATGTAGTGCGGGATGGAATTTTATATTGGGGTGCGACAGCCTCCATAAGTTGCTGGAAGGGCTCCCCATCCACCAAATTAAAAGTAGCACCCCCAACGGCTATTAGCTGTGCAATGAAGCATGTGATTTATTTTGGGACTGCTGTCTGCACTTCCCCTTTGAATGAAACACACCAAAATCTTCCAGTGTGGCCTGTATTGATTTTGGGATGGGCTGTGACTGTCTGCTGCTCTTACTAGGAACAGATGTGGCATGATCCCCCTGCCCTTTCTCCTGCTGCCTACTGGTGGTGAGTGTGACACTGGTATATACAGTACGAATAGTGCCTCTTTCTGCACTTATCAGCAATGACTTGTGGTAGTTGTTCAGGTGTTGGTTCATCCCGGACGTGGTTAGATGACCCAACACCCTCCCACGGCTGCCTTCCCTGCCACAGAAATTGCATTTTGCTAGCCAGCCATCGTCATGTGCCACAAAATGGTCCCTTGCTTTGGAGCGACAGATATCTCTGTAAGGTGGTGGAGAAGAAGAAACTGAGGTAACTCTTTCTTTATCTTCACTTGCTGGAGCAACCTCACTTTGCTTTTTCTTTCTATGTACCTTTACAAGGGTACCAGCAGGGATGTTGGGACTGGGATTGGAGGAGGATAGTGGAGTAGTGGTACTGGTGGCGGAGACACTAGCAGCTACTACCTGGCTGGGAGACTCAAATGGAACTGGAGAGGCAGGTGTCGAGCTGTCAATAGAAGACACAAGTGCAACTGGACAAACAGGAGGCGTACTATGGGAAACAGGGGAAAAATTAAGCTCAGGAATGGAGGCCATGTATTTAAAGATTGTGGTTGGGCTTCCATGATTGGAGCACCCCTGTAAAGAGAAGGGGCTTTCAGCTACTGAAGACAATGGGGGCCACAGTGCAAGTGGGGCAGAGAGACCGCCCATTTGGCATGAGGAAGAATATGTGATGGGGGGGGGGTAGAGGGACGCTCAGGTTTTTTGCCTTGGATTTACCTCCATGCCCCATAGAGTCCGACATAGTTTCCCAATAAAGTGCCCCACACTATAAAATACTAGAAATATGCCCAGAATAATAAATCACCCTTAAAAGCCCAGAAAACATACTTATCTGGAAAGTGAAGTGTTAATCTGGAGAAGTGGAATCTGTCTCTGTGTAGGATAAGCAAGAGAGAAGTAAAATGGCCATTGCAAAACTCACAGCCAATTGGGAGAAACCCTACGAAACAGACATTCTCTGTTGCCTAGCAATTTCTAGAATCACCACAAGCCCTCTGGACACTCTGGGAGTGGACCAGATAATAAGGCATGAGGAGACAAGAAGATAGAACCCTCTCGGACTGTTGTAGCTGAAATGGTTGCAGAGATATGTCCCATAGAATCCAATGGAGCGAAGATAGTTGTGTTGGCGGGCTCCCATTCTTAAAGGGGCCGCGACAGTAAAATCAGCCAAAATTAAAGATGAGACCCAAAAACCATAGGGAACATCTGAGGGGGACAGAAAATAAGGCAGAAGCAGAAGGGGAGATTAAAACAAACCCCCAAAGCCTGAGGAAAAATAGCCAAAACAGCAGAGAAATACTTAATTCCAATACTAAAGGCAGCCATCCTTACTCCAGAGCCCCAGTATGAGATAACACATACAGAAATATACCCTAAGTGAGTGCAAGAGCCTACCAAGATTCCTAACACCCCTGTATGAAGAGGCAAAATGACTGAGACAAATATGGACCAATCCAAAACAAACAAACAAACAAGCAAACAAAAAAAAAAAAAAAAAAGAAAGAAAGCACCAGATAGTGTAACAATATCAGTGAATAATGTTGTCCAAATGACAAAAATATACACACGTGTAAGTGTGGTCAGACAACTGATACCAGGTAGTCTGACAAACAGGTTAGCAGAGATCACAACCTCCGTCTCCCTTCGGGTATAAAATATATAAATATACATTCTTGTCTATTAAAAACATAAAACAATAGTATAGGGCTTATGCGCTTTGCGGTGCACAAACCAGTTTATCAACGTTAACAAGCCAATCATCAAGTACATAGAAAAGAACGCTGACGCCAAAACAGTCATGTTTAAATACCCTCCCTCTTTCACCTTGATTGATACAATCAATTACATGTTCATCCAATCTCAGTATTCAATATATACAATGTAATCTATTGATGTAAAAGGCAACATGGCCAAAATGGTTAACCAATTTAGAAGACTATGGTAAACTTACATGGATTCTAAATAGTATGCAACTGCATTATCCATAACACAATCCATTTAGATACAATCTTAATCAATCATATCAGAACAATCAGCTAGACACATTGATGTAATCAGTGCCATTAACCCACCATATGCCGCATGCACACATCAACCATCTTACAGGCATTGTGTATGCCGACCAACGAGGGTCAATGGGTTGTGATCTCCGTTGGCCTGTTTGTCACACTACCTGGTTCCATTTGTCTCCCACAATTAGACGTATGATTTTGTCATTTGAACAACATTATTCACGGACGTTGTTACACGATCTGGCACTCTCTCTTTTCTTTTTTGGGATGGTCGTGCTACATGGGAGAGCGTGTTTATAGAGCGAGTAGCCATCTATTGCCCAACCCCAAAGTCTTAACGCTGCTACTGGGGACAGTTGTGTTTTCTCCACTTGCCTGTTTGCTGAAACTAGCATATGTGATTTTCCAACAGATTTTCTTGTGATTATACACCTAGAGGGTGTTGGTGGTGGTTCAGTATCCAGCGATATTAATATACACAGGGGCACCCCCGTTTCTTCTCCTTCTCTTCTACAAATGTGGACAAAGGCACTCAAAGGGATACTTACCAGTCTCCTGTCCTCAGTTTACCATCGTAGAAAGAAGCAAACAGTGCCCCCAAGAGAGAAAAACTGGCATCAATATTCCTTCCACATGGCTTGCTTGAAAGGTACACAAAGCACCTGTACTTTGGTTCAGTCCTTACCAGGGAAGCTCAGTAATAGTAACCTGCCTAATGGAGAGGGGGGCAAGATTATACAGCTCCATATCTAAGATGTTGGACGTAAGAGTAAAGTAACATTTAGGAGTAACCTGATGTAAGTACAGACGGCCCATTTCTACAATCGTTCCAGACCGCTATTCTAGCCAATGTCCTTTTGTTATTTTATAACAAAATGGAGGAAGAAAGGCAAGATGAGAAATAAAAGTAAAGGACGAGTGGGAGATAGGAAGGAAAAAAGGGGGAGTGAAATAAGAGAGGTGGGCAATGGGTTGGAGAGATATAAGAGGGATAAAACAGGTGGTGAGGGTGCAGTGGGGGAGAGAGAAAGAGGGAGAGGACATCACACATATTGGCCTTTTGAGTACCGTAGAAGGATCCAATGGCTGGACACTCTTCTGACACTGAAAGGTTTAAACAACAGCATTTAATGATGGACACAGGTCTGTTTTCAGCCTCATCTACTAGGGCACTGTGGGCCTTATGTATAAATGTGCAGCAGTGGTAAGCTAACTGCAACATAGAGGAACGCATACAGATTCCCCAGACTGCTACTAAGTTAAATGGGGCTTTTTAACCCCCTGCATACTAGAGGTTGAGAGACGTAGAGGTGCAGACATCTCTAAAATGCAAGGGTTTAAAAGTTTTATTTAAATACATTAATATGTGTTTCTGTGAAGTTGGTTTACCCCAGAATTGCACTGCTGCACTTTAAAGTATAAGGCCATGTGTTCTTAATAAGTCTGCCACAGTGTCACACAGTTGTCCATATACAGTATCTTACCACAGACTGCACACTGTGTAGACTATATGTATAGGCCACATATTTTAGTACATCAGTCTCAGGCCACATGTTAGTACAGTATCACACAGTAGTCTACATACAGCACCTTGTCATAGACTGTACACTGTGTAGACTATACGTTTAAGGCCACATGTTCTTAGTACATCAGTCTCAATGTCAGGCCACACGTTCTTAGTACAGTGTCAGTGCCACACAGTAGTCTACATGCAGCACCTTGCCATAGACTGTACACTGTGTAGACTATACGTTTAAGGCCACATGTTCTTAGTACATCAGTCTCAATGTCAGGCCACACGTTCTTAGTACAGTGTCAGTGCCACACAGTAGTCTACATGCAGCACCTTGCCATAGACTGTACACTGTGTAGACTATACGTTTAAGGCCACATGTTCTTAGTACATCAGTCTCAATGTCAGGCCACACGTTCTTAGTACAGTGTCAGTGCCACACAGTAGTCTACATGCAGCACCTTGCCATAGACTGTACACTGTGTAGACTATACGTTTAAGGCCACATGTTCTTAGTACATCAGTCTCAATGTCAGGCCACACGTTCTTAGTACAGTGTCAGTGCCACACAGTAGTCTACATGCAGCACCTTGCCATAGACTGTACACTGTGTAGACTATTGATAATAAGACAAAAGTGCAGCACTTCTGGGGCAAACCAAATGCACCATTTGTAACAGAAACAATTCACATTGATTTAAATAAGGGTTTTAACCTCTTGAATCTAACATTAAATGTGTTAAAAGTCCTATAGAAGTCAACGGTATCTTCCTAATCACAGATGTATGGACATTTCAAGCAATGTAAAGGAGACCAGGAAAGCACTTCACAAGGCCAGCACAGTATTACATAACACAGAGCTGTCCAAGTTCAGTCTTCAAGGGCCACCAACAGGCCAGGATGTAAGGACTTCCCTGATTAACCCCTTAAGGACCAGCACGCACACGCAACACTTGATGACCACAGGGCTTTTTTTTTTTCTTTTTTTTAAACTTCCAGTTCAGGATTCTCGGAGCAGTGTGCAGCCGCACCGGGAGCCCTGAACTCTATGACGTGCCAGCACTGTCACTGGTCCTTAAGTGCCGGACAGCCATGATGTTCCTGGCACGTCAGTGGACGAAAAGGGATGAAGCACAGGTGATTTAATCAGTGGTTCATTCATTTTGACTGACTCACCTGTGCTTAATCAGGAAAATCTTTACATCCTGGTCTGTTGGTGGCCCTTGAGGACTGAACTTGGACAGCCCCAGCATAATATAAATGGATGGTCACGAATGGGTTAATTACCTAACATCTCACAAACTCAAACAACCTCAGAGCCATACTCTCTTGTGCACATAACAGACACACTCCTACACATCCACATTCATTCTGTCACATATCCTAATTCTTACATGTCAAACTCATGTATAAATTGTACCCTCTAAAGAGAATGAAAACAAGTGGATAGTAAAATGCAAAACAAACTTCAAACCTGCGCTCCTCCAGCCTAATTAGGAATTGTGTACCCTGTATTGGGCATATTTAATAATTCTATTGATAAATTTGAGGCTCTAGTGTTGCTATCTAGACAAAATAGAATTAAATTAAATAAAAAAATTATCCCTGAGGAGAGGTTATAGTAATGCCTTGGAGAAGGGGGGTGGGGACCCTTTGATATATTATTTTGTTGAATGCATGAGGGTCCCCATGTATGCAACTGAAAAGATAACAAACAATGTTTAAAAAAGGTTTAGAGGAGTACTTGCCCTGTGTGCCAGCATGGAGTGAATGCCCATACAAAAGAACTGAATCTTTCTCAGCCTTTATAGGTAGCATGTTACCACACCCACAGGCCACATGAGGAGTAAGCAGTTGGAGTGTATGGAAGCCTGAATTAACCTCTTGAAGGCCTAAAGTGTAAAGAAAAGAATTTGTGCAATGAAACATTCATGTGTACTATTAATAATATTATTATTATTATTATTATTATTAATAAGCAGGAGATGCTGCTAGAATAAGCAAAAGGAGATATGTGAAAGACACCTTAGTGTTTAGCAATATATGTTTATGTATTTAATAATACATTATTAATTATAATTTTTATATTTTTTGTGAAGTTTTCATTGAAAAAAAAAATGAGTGTTACTGAAGTGTGCAGCAAGGAATGAGAGGGTTCTCCAGGCCCCCAGACATCAGCCCAAAGGTAGCAGAGGAAGTGATTTAAGAGAGACAGAGACAGAGAGAGACAGAAAGAGGGGTACACCATACAGGGACTCATGCCCTTTGATTGACAGAGGAGAGTCCACATGAATGCGCTGCACATACTGCTAACATTCAACATGTTATTCAACATTTCTAGTGGCCCCTTAATTTCACAACCTGTAGCCTCACAGCTGGCCTACCTTGTAATTAAAAGGAGCCTCCTACACTATTGCTTGGCATAAAAATGTACAGGAGGCCCTTCTTGCAATCTCATTGCCTTACCAGTCCATATCTCTAACAAACCACCAACCATGTTGAAGGAAGTTACATCACATAGCACCTACAACCCCCCCCCCCCTCTGAGTTGCAGTCACGCTGTGTCTTTATGAAATAAGTGAGTGAAATAAGTATTTGACCCCTTTGCAAAATATGACTTAGTACTTGGTGCAAAACCCTTGTTGGCAATCACAGAAGTCAGACGTTTCTTGTAGCTGGCCACCAGGTTTGCCACATCTCAGGAGGGATTTTGTCCCACTCCTCTTTGCAGATCCTCTCCAAGTCATTAAGGTTTTGAGGCTGATGTCTGGCAACTCGAACCTTCAGCTCCCTCCACAGATTTTCTATGGGATTAAGGTCTGGAGACTGGCTAGGCGACTCCAGGATCTTAATGTGCTTCTTCTTGACCCACTCCTTTGTTGCCTTGGCTGTGTGTTTTGGGTCATTGTCATGCTGGAATACCCATCCACGACCCATTTTCAATGCCCTGGCTGAGGGAAGGAGGTTCTCGCCCAAGATTTGACAGTACATGGCCCTGTCCATTGTCCCTTTGATGCGGTGAAGTTGTCCTGTACCCTTTGCAGAAAAAGCACCCCCAAAGTATAATGTTTCCACCACCATGTTTGACGGTGGGGATGGTGTTCTTGGGGTCATAAGCAGCATTTCTCCTCTTCCTCCAAACATGGCGAGTTGAGTTGATGCCAAAGAGCTCAATTTTGGTCTCATCTGACCACAACACTTTCACCCAGTTCTCCTCTGAATCATTCAGATGTTCATTGTCAAACTTCAGACGGGCCTGTACATGTGCTTTCTTGAGAAGGGGACCTTGCGGGCGCTGCAGGATTTCAGCCCTTCATGGAGTAGTGGGTTACCAATTGTTTGCTTGGCAACTATGGTCCCAGCTGCCCTGAGATCATTGACAAGTTCCTCCCATTAGCTCTGGGCTGATTCCTCACCATTCTCATGATCATTGAAACTCCATGAGGTGAGATCTTGCATGGAGATAGACAGTTATTTTGTGTTTCTTCCATTTGTGACTAATCACACCAACTGTTGTCCCCTTCTCACCAAGCTGCTTGGCGATGGTCTTGTAGCCCATTCCAGCCTTGTGTAGGTCTACAATTTTGTCCCTGACATCTTTGGACTTGGCCAGATGGAAAGTTTAGAATCTGATTGATTGCTTCTGTGGACAGGTGTTTTTATACAGGTAACAAGCTGAGATTAGTAGCACTCCCGTTAAGGGAGTGCTCCTAATCTCAGCTTGTTACCTGTATAAAAGACACCCGGTAGCCAGAAATCATGCTAATTAATAAGGGGTCAAATACTTATTTCACTTAGTAAAATGCAAATCAACTTATAACTTTTTTTGAAATGCATTTTTTGGTTATTATTCTGTCTCTCACTGTTCAAATAAACCTACCTTTAAAATTATAGACTGATCATTTTTTTGTCAGTGGGCAAACATACAAAATCAGCAGGGTATCAAATAATTTTTTTCCCCCTCACTGTATGTTATGAATGATGATAGCGTGTGTGTGTGTGTCCATACTATCCTAAGTGGATGATATTAAGATTGCACAGTTCACGATTCCATACGCTTCGTAACAGAAAGAAAAGGGGGGGGGGGGGGAGAAGGGGGGAGAGAAAAGAAAAAAAAAAAAAAAAAAAAAAAAAAGTAGTAATTCCTCACCCATTATGCTTAGGAGAAATTGTCAGTTTGCTTTACATATATGACACCCAGAAGCAACTACGTAAAAAGTCTGCATTTTGGAATATTTCTCATGAATTATGGTAATATTAGGAGACAGTAAGAAAGTGCTGCCCCCAAGGGAGGGGAGAAGGGGGGGGGGTGGCTTGCCTATTTCCATAAATACAGCAACAGGCACAGCATGTGGCAAGCGAAGTGTCTGTTGATGGAGACAGAGCTACAGGTCTGTGGGAAACAGCGTGGGCACTGATTAAGAGATGGTGCAGGAAGTCTATATATTGTACTCAAGTGTTATATTTTAAATTAAATGTTACTCGCTGCAGGGATTTTCACAGAAGTGGTTGCCACTCCTGTCAATCACACTGTCTGTCTGTTAAGTAGGAAACGTAGAATTTGTACATGTATAAGAACTGTAAGGATATGTTGGTCATTGCAGAGACTGTGATGGGAGTGCCCCCCTTGAATGTTTAAAACAGGCATTAAAAGGAGAATATTAGCATATCTCCTCCTTACTTCCAGCCTGGGTTGTGGCAGGCACAGCCCGAGAATTCAGCTTAGATGAAGTAGGTAGTCCTTAAATAAATAAATAAATAGCATTCCCCTTTTGTAATACATACAAAATCTAAACGACTCAGTTCTTTAACCTTGCATACCCCCTCCCCCATTAAATACAAAAAAATTCAATAACATGGTTGGCCTGTACCTGCAGTATCTAATAAAAAAAAAAAAAAAATTCACAAGAAAGGTGGTTGATGTACTAAGAACTGGAGTAATTCTAGCCCAAACCAGCTGCATTACAGGGGACAAATAAAGACACTCTCCATGATGGAAATGGAAATTTTAACCAGCTGGAGATATTTAGCTTGTTAAGTGCCCGTTTTACAATAACACGGATGTAGAGATTTTTTTTTTTTTTTTTATTTGACTCCTATGGTACATTTGTTTTGCCCCAGTTCCTCTTCATAAATCAGACTTCATGGATGTGGTGTTCAAAAACGTAACCCTTTGCAATGTGTTGTGTACTCCTCTGGCACTCAATGTACCCCTCTTGTACTCAGAGTTAACAGAATTTATCAACAAGTTTACATTATGGGCCATCAAGTCTCAGAAGTATTAAAGTAAATTATTGTCCTGCATTCAATTCCATCTTGGGCAAAAGAAAAAACAATCCCACCAAGACTAAAATGTGGGTGTGGTTTGATGTATATCATTTATAAAAATAAAGTATTAAAGAGCCACACACTCTGAAAAGTTGTTTTCAAGATAAACTATTAAACTCATTCGAGGGCAGTGTGTTTTAAGCTCATCTTTCTGCCATTTGAATGAAATTCTTAAATTTTCAAAAGATCAATTTACTTCCAAAAATAGCATCCCCCTTTTACCACCAACCCACGATACAGCCTTTATTTTTCAATTATGATGACCATTGGACCTGGACTGCAACACATGTGGGCACAAAGGGCTACTTGCATAGTCCTCATGGACAAGGTCAGTTGTCCAAAACTGAACATTTGCTGCCTATGAGAATGGCAATGCAGTAAGTGAAGACCTACCAGATCCAAGGTTCAGTTTTCTGGCCCCCAAAATTACTGACAGGGACTAGGCTGGGGCTTCCCATGCCACAATCGGGGGTTGTTGTTTTTTTGTACCTAACATCCTCCCACAGAAGCAGACAAGATGAGTAAAAGCTAAAATTAAAGACATTACTATTCCATTTTATAACTCCTTTAAAACACTCAGCCTGCTATGCATACAACTTCCTTGAAACTAGCATTCTGAAGCACCAAGGGTGCAGGTGTAAGCAGTAAAACAGTGTTGTTACATCTTCCACTTCAGTGTGAAATTCCTGGGAAAACCATTTGTTTGATACAGGTCACTGCACCAGTATCACATGTATTACAAACATCACTGTTGGTCAATAGGAATTTTTGGCATTTATTTAGAAGAAATAATAAAAATCAGTCTTTGAACCAGTTAGTGTTGATTAGGTCCTTTTCATTTATGGAGTAGGTAGAGAATGGTCCGGAGGGAAAGGGAGCTCCAGAGCAGTCTGGATCCATTTATTTTGGCTCAATCAGTGCTTCATACCCATAATCCTGAACGTTAAGATGGTCAACTTCTCATACACAAGAAACATGAGAGCAGCTGTTAATACAGTCTGTAGGAGCTTGGCTTCCAGCCCTTTGTACAGTCCCATGAAACCCAACCGCCTGTAAAAGACAAGAGTAACTAAGACAGGTCCACTGTTCAACATACATTGGTCTGAGTACAACAATTAGGAGCACAACTCAAATAAATTAAATAGGTCAGACTCAGACCATATATGCCAAGCATGGGGTAGCACAGATCCTTAGCACAGAGAACATACGTATCTTGTATCAGAACAGGGCAATGTACAGAATGGCCTTTAATTTATTCAGTGAAGAGGTTGCAATTTTGGACTGAACCAGATGCACCACAGTTTTGAAATTAAAGTTCTGAGATTAATTTCTACGGGCCTCTTAACCACTTGAACATGTTGTAGACCACTCAAAAACTCGGTGGGGGGGACATTTTCATTTTCACCTGTGGTGAAGTTAATGTTCTCCAGTATTGCACTTCTTCAGCATGAAGGGAAAGCACACGAGAGGGAGATATAAAGAGAAAGAGAGCGGGGGAAGGACGAGAGTACACCCTGCATACAGACCTGACTCGTTCCTGGAGGAGGTAGATAACACAGCGAACACTTCCAAAAGCACGTTTTTCTGGATTTAATTTTTCATGTCCAAACTGCAAAGACAAAGAACTCCATCAATGGGGGGGGGGGGGGACAAGAGAAAGTATGTACTGTACTTGGGGGATCCCAAATCTGCCTTTTTAACTGGCCAATCACATGCAGCACTCACCCTCAGCACTGACTGCACAGTCTGTAATGGATAAGTTACAACTGTGGCGATAGCCTTGGCAATAGCACCAATCATAAAAACCTCCATAGAAGAGAGCTGTAGAGGAAAGAGAAAACATCTAAAGTCACAGGTCCTTAGAACCCAGCACAGCAATTACACTGAGCAGAGAGTTATCGAGGGTACAAACATCAGCTTCATGGTTAGAGCTGAAACCATACACCTCAGACCACAAAAATGGAGATACTGAAGCAAGACCCATCATATTTACAGGAAGACAAGATTATTATAAGATAATAAATACATCTAAGGCCATATTTACAACATCAAAGAACAGCAATTCTGCAGCAAACAAACTGTACCATAGGAGAGAACTGAAATACACCCAATGGGATTTTTTTTTTTTGTACACTCTGTTAATGCCAGAGATGTCTCTGGCACATTGCAAGGGTCTCTCTAGAATTCGAGGTGTTAACAGACCCATTTAAGTCCAGTTTTTTTTTTTTGTTTTGTTTTTCCCCCTTCTATATGGTAGAGTTTGTTTCCTCCAAAACCACTAGTCTCTGCATAGTGCTTCTGATCCTATAAAAAGAGAAGAAAGAAGGATATTTACCTCTGCCTGCCCTTTCAGGAGCTGACGCTTTAATAATTCATAGAACATGAACTGGATGGCAGGGTTGAAGACTAATAACAGGGAAGGGAAGGTGCCATTCCAGAGGGCAGAAACGCCTTCATCCCGCAGGATCTTGTGAAAAGCATCTACAACAGAAGTCAGAAAGTGGAGATGCATAGGTAGAATACAGGGACAGATCTGCTCTGTGAAACATAGCCAGAATAAAAAAAAAAAAAAAAAAGCTGTAAAGGTCAATGGTGGGGGATTATATAACTAGTATAAAAGCCTGTGTACACATGCCAAAGTGAAGGGCACTGAACTGGTTAACCCTTTGAGGTGCAAAGCAATGCGTTGCGTACCCCTCTGGCACTCAAAGGGTTAAGATAGCCGTGCACCCACTAGTCCCTGCACCTGCGGCCTCAGTAACAGCAGAGAGTGAGGTACCAGGAGAGGGAGCGTGCCTCTACCTCGTCAGTCTCTGGTGTGCATGCAGGAGCGTGCCTTGACCCAGAGCAAGGGGTTTGTGAAAGTGCCTCGCACCTCCGGGCTCAGTTAGACACCGCTCGACCGTGGCCAGGGCTTCCTCACACATCAGGACGAACACCGGGCAGGGAGAGTGGCTGGGAAGATAGCGCTTTTTGTCCGTTCGGGCAGTCTCTACTGCGCATGACAAACATACATCTGGCCTTTTATATAATAGGATAGTAGTCCTCAGGTACAATACACTAAGCTAAAGTGGTCCATTTGTGGCATATGAGGAAACCAAACACAACTCACAGATTTCCAATGGGAATTTTAACTCCTTAAATGCTCTACAAGTCAGGAGGTTAAAACAGTGGAGAGTTGTAGACTGTTTTAAACCCATGATGCAGTTTGTTTGCGAGTTTTGGGTGGGTGTGTATGTGTAGGTAAAATATAGGATTTAAAAAAAAAAAAAAAAAAAAAAAAAAAAAAAAAAAAAAAAGTGTCCCTGCCTTAGTTTCATTGTAACATACATTTTCTGGATTATAAAAGCAAAGGTTGAACTTGATGGATGTTTCATTTTCCAAACCAAGTTACTATAACTGTTGAAGGTAGCTTTTTTTTTTTACCCTTGCGATTGTCACTTTCATTATGCAAATATGATGCGGAGAAGGACATTCTACACTGTAGCACACAAATTTTGTGGTGCTACAAAAGTCACCTATATGACAGAGTCCTAAAAAGGCAACTAACTAAAATGAAAAATTAAGACTCAAAAAGGTCCGACTGGGCGAGGGTGGGCCATACGGTTATCTACAAGTACATTCTACATTTCTGTAGAACCCAAGAGATCTCATGCCTCAAAAAACATGACTGCCTTGCACGGGATCTCCTTCTTACCTATTATACCAGTGTAGGATGTAGGTACAATATCATCATTTCGGAACTTCGCCCCCTGCAGTTTCAGCCTGGTGTTCACCACCCAGAGAGGCGTGGTTATGAGAACATTCACCACCCCTGATAAAAGCAACGAATATACAGTTAGTAAACTCTCTGCTGTGTTACAGAAGAAAAGAATGAGTGGTTTCTCACAGATTATATAAAAAAAGGCAAGGTTATGCATGTGACCAAGAACGAACACAGACCTTTATTGGTAGGAATGTGTAGCTGCAGTAGCCCCTGGAATGTAGATGCATAGATCACCACTAGCATTAATCTGCAAATCATCATCTCTTTTATAATGGGGAGAGTAAAACAGGCTATATTTGTGAAAGTCAGAAATGCTGACAATCACTGTACAACCAGTCCTGTATCAACTACCCTGTATTACATGAGGGGTCAATCAATTATTGGATCTCCTGCTGTTGGAGATTACAATTCCCATCTTCCAACAACTGACTACACCTGTATTACACCAATCCATCTCACCTGTGATCATTGCAATAAGGGGTGTAATGATCAGAAATGGATGTAGTGACTGCTAATTTCTTGACCACTGTCCCAATAGGATCTTTGCCAGGGACTACTATGATTTCTTCCCTTTAGCTTAACAAGCATCATGAAATGTGAGGTCTGACATCCATGCCACAAAAGTAACAAGGAGAACCATCAGATGTCCAGCTTCCCCCTACTTAGCATATCAGTTTTTGGTGATTACATTCCTCCTCTGCCATTTTACAGCAAGAAAGGAAAGGGAGTTTACAGGTAATAAAAGCTGCTCTTCTCCCTCACATTCCCCTTTTATACTTTCTTGCAGAGCAGCAACAACTAAATGGTGGGTTATGCTAGAAGGCATGATAAGGAGGTAATGAAGTGGAGAGGACTTCTCCAGTTCCTGTGTTATTCTATGGAGCCTATGCACCAAGTTTTCTCCAACTTTGGAGATCTTAGTGCATAGGCTCCATAGAACAATCATAAGAACGGGAGAAGTCTTCTCCTCTTTATCACACCTTAATGTATAAACCCGCTGGTTTTCTATACACTTAAATATAATGTGCGCCATGGTAAAATATGTAAAGTGTTTTATTTAGATTTTCCAGGAGGCCTTAAATCTAGTTTTACCTATACCTTGTGCATTTCCAGGACTCTGTCTTAATTAACCATAGCATGCTCATGGGGTGGGTGGGGGAGTTGGAGGATTATGGTAACGAGTCTACAACATCTGCAGAAACAAAAACGGTGGCCTACCCCATTGGCTTTACAGCCAATTAGGAGTCTTATTCATTCCCCATGGCAGCTTTCAAGACCTCTCAGGCCTCTTCCTCAGGTATAACATGCCTGAAGAGACCCGAGAAGTCTTGAAAGCTTGCATTCTAAATCTGCTTAATTGGCCAATAAAGGTATCAACGTGACCATATTTGCCTCCTGTATTTCTAAGGCCAACACAGTACCAACTCTCATCTTACACCTGTATTGTCAGCTGTTTCTGCATAGGATCTGTATCATCCACAGCTTTTGTCTCTGTTAAAGAGCCATGCTGAACATACGCTGGCACGTTTTAAATAAATTGTAACAATATACCCTCTACCTGGTCATCAGGAAAATAAATATGTAGGATTGAAGTGAAATAAACATGCTCTACCATTATGGGCTTATGTTGATGTTACCTGACCAATACTACTAGTGTTAAAAACAATTACTGGTCGATTTCACTTTGTACTGTACAATATGTAAAGATGTAGACTATAACATGGCATTATTAATGGAAAGCTGTGCTAAACACAAAATACAGCCAATTAATTGGCTTATTAAAGCACATGTGAATGAGATGAGTAATGGCACAGATTGGCAGTTACCAGCCATGAAGCCAATGGTCAAGTCTTTGCCAGTGGTTGCAACACTCCCCTTAATCCACAGGGCTTTCAGGCTGTTGTATGTGTAGAAATAGACAAAATTGGAACAGCAGATGCTGGATATTACTGGAAACCAGCCCCGATATGGTGAGAACCTGCAACGAGAAGAACAAACATTTCACATTAAAGGGTTAGTAATGGCATATATAAATAAGTATTATTGTAGATACTAAAATAATTCCATCGATGCCAATCCTCTCTCTCAAACCTTTATGTCTTGAGAGATATATAATGTTTTAAACTTCCCAATCCCTCCCCCTGATGTCAGCTGTAAAGATGACAGAAGGAAATTTGTGTTGGCCGACTCAAAATGGCTCTTCAGCAGAGCCTAGATAGTGCTATGTAGAAAGCTATACTTCCTTGGAATGGTCTACAAAGTGTGCGTGGTTTGCAAGCACACTTTGTAGACTGTTCCAATTAAGTATTTCTTTCTACATAGCGCCATCTCTGCTCTGCTGAAGAGCAGCCTGTTGGTCCCAGGACCAGGATCATCTTCTGCCAGCTAGAGGCAGATGTCAATGAAAGGGGGGGGGGGGGAAGAGACTTTAAAACATTCTCTCTCAGACCTTTATGGCTTGAGAGATACGACTGGCATCGATGGACTTAAATTTTTTCAGTATTTACAATACATTTTATTTATATATGCCACTACTACCTTTTAAGTTGCAAGACATTCTAGCATGAACAGTTTAAAATGGAACTAGCAGCTTCCCACATTCTCACCTCAGTGGAAATAGCCAAATGACAAGCATGCAGGTTATGTCAAGATGGCCAGATTATATAAATGAGCAAGTACTAACCAAAAAGGGAGAAGTAGGTAAGATGGAGAACAGTGTGGAATGTTATTACTGGCTGGCATACCGGCCAAATATAGTAGGAGTTACACAAAAATAAACAAATATGGATAAAAGCCAAACACATCTGAAGCCACTGTAAAAGGGGAAATCAAAATTACTTATTGCAGAATGGCAGTGCCACTTTCATTCCTTGCAAGCTAAAGGGGTCTGGAAAACTCATTAGCAACCAAGATGTTAGCGTTAACAGATCAGCTTTTAGCAGAAGCTCATAAGATTTTGTATAACTGTTCTGTATGTGCAGTCTTAGGTTTTCAATTACTAAAATGTAATATCTATGCAAGCATATAGTTAATTTTTGTGAAGCACTTTTTATTTGGTTATGAAAGGTGGTACAGGTTGGATTACAAGGAAGCAGTTAAAATGTTCAGACAGTGAAGTTTATGGTTCTTAATAAAACATTCCACTGTAACCAATAGGCAAAACAAGATTAGATTCTGCAAAAAATTTTACCAAATTATTTAGCCAAACTGCTCACATAGGATAATGGTCAGATCCCAGTTGCACCACTGGTGCAAGAGAGAAGAGAAAAACGGGTGCTTCAGCACAGCAAAGTATATTCTGAACGTAAACACCCCCCCCCCCAAACACACACACCGAATCAACCCTTTGTATATTACAGATGTCCTCAATTGTATTGCTACACAATGCGATGGAGGTGCCTATAGCCTTTAAAGAGTTTAGCACGTATGGGCAACCCCAGGCCCTCCAGCTGCAGCCAACTACAACTCGCATCTCCCCCAGCCAGCCATTGGCTGGCCAGTAATGATGGGAATAATAGCCCTAAACAGCAGAGAGGCCTCTGGTTGCCCAGCACTATATTTTCAGGGTTGTGGAATTTATATCGCCCCCAACGTCCGGGACATGTAGTTCCTGGGCGCCGGGCAGGTACATTTTGTTGCATTTAGCCCTGCTTAGGTTCACAGCCACAAGTGTGCTTAGGATAAGCCAAAAGGACGTCTCAGGGCATGACTCACCTGTCGAGAGGCTTGAAACATACAAAATGCATGCCAGCGGACATTTGATGCACTGGACGTGCCTGCGCAGATATACAATAGCCCAGGGCTCAGAATTTAAGCCCTTTCCATGTTTATTTCTGGCCTCTTTGGTACCCATTGCTCAGCCTGCACCTAATTTGATCATTAGCAATCTTCATGCTCACACACGAGTAGGAGAGGTGCAAAATCAGTTGATTGGCCACATGCACACCGCTGTTCCTAAGATATGCACATTAAGTAGAGTAATCCTTAATCCAGTTGCCCTCCTCTGTAACAGTAGTGAGAGGGCATGTACAGCATGGCATCAGGACGTAGCAGATTTTCTCATCCCCAGGTAATGTCACTCATTGCAGTGAGTGTGCAGAAGCAGCGTGAAGGGTTAGCGAAATGCCGACTACAGTCTGGTGGAGAGTGCTTACACATCCATGGGGACTGCTTGCTCAATGGTGTCAGACCTTTGATATATCATTATCCCTAGCCAGTGCAGCCGTTCAGGAGAAGACTACATTTCCAATAATGCACAGCTAGCCATCTGGTGGCTTGCTGCCTGGACATGAAGGGAATTGTAGCCCCTGAAGAGCTCTTGGACTAAAATAGTCATGACTGGAACTGGGGTTCTTGAGCAACAGAAGCTGGTGATCTACATACTGACCACCTCTGGCCTATCCAAACTGCAAGGCCAGTATTTTTCTTTATTGCTTTTAAGCATTCTATAACTGGGCATGCCGCATAGGCAAACAAATCAACAGTATGGCGGAGAACCTCCTACGCATGGACATCGGTTTCGCTGCTGTATTTACGCAACTCAGTTCTGTGGTAAAAGGTAATGGTGATCCAGCTGGGCTTCAATGTAGATCAGCAAAGCTGTTTTACATCACACCCACTACAGGAGACTTAGAAGAAGCTAGGCAGATTTAAGTACTGCTGAGGGGTAGGGGAGTATTGATGTTATTGATTATTTTGACATTAGCACTCTGCATCTCCCAAGAATACGAATGTCTTTCTGTCAAGAGATGTTTATAATGCAGCACATTGCCCTTCTCTACATATATAGAGCCACTGTGAATCCCATCCTTCAATGGACATCCTGTGTGACAATCATAGGAAACCTCCCACCTGTTCCTCTTTGAGACCCAAATCCCTCTTTCCCATACTTGTATTCCTCATAAGAAGAGATCCGAGTGTGTGGTGTGTATATAAGTGTATCATATTGCTCCATAGCAGTACAGCTCACAATAATGTTTATTTAAAACTTCAATATGTATGTTAATATTAGTCTGGGTAAATAAAATACTAAATCAGTTACCTGGTGGCCAGCCCCCAACTGCAGGGAGAAATATAAAAAGTTTTATTTAACTTTTCTCACTCACCCATTATTATTTTGTGTATCAGGACAAGTAGATTGACATGAGGGACAAGTAGATTGGGCTCCTGTTTTAGTCCCTTGGACAAGTAGTGTTTTTTTGTGTTTTTTTTATTTACACATCCCTGTGTTTTAGAGTATCCACTCCCACACTAGGACCTCTAGTTAAATCGGGGTGCCAAGGTTGTCTGTGCTCACCTTTGGACCTAGTTCACACAGGCAACATTGTTGCAGCAAAGGAAGTTTACTATTGAAAATGACTGAAGCTACAGGATGTAGTTACAGTCAACATTGCAGCAAGTTTTAGTTGCACAGAGTATACACCATTTCTTGTCTATAGGAAACTTCCCATCTAATTTTTACAGCTACAAGAAAGTCAAACCAGAGTTGCTGCAACAAATTGCAACCCAGGTGAAGTACCCCATCAGGAACAATAGCTGTTCTGCGAAACGTTGCGGCAACAAAGTTATCCATGTTAGCTTGGCCTTGGGGGAATTGCTAAGTAGCTTTACATTTGTCTCCATAGTTCTTAGACTTCTCTAGTTAAGGCTGTGTTCACACTGCAACATCTTCTAAGACATTTACCATAATCCCCCCAAATTTAGCAGGCATGGTTTTTAAAACAATAAATAAAATACACATTGAGAATATGATGGAAAAACTTAAAATAAATAAAAGGAGTGGGGGGGGGGGGGGAAGAAAAAACAAAAAACACACACACACACACACACACACAACACGTCACTATAAATTTGGCTCCACCCTATATAAACAGCCTACATCACGTCAGCTTGGTTAGTCAACAGAAGAACACAATGGGCCTTATGCACAAAAGGAGGAGGAGCAGCAAACCAACTTCACCAGCAATGAAAATTTTCCATTGTAAAGGTTACCTTCTTGAATGCCAGAGAGAATTCCAAAGCATCGTGACGCTACAAGTTGGACACTCCTCCAGCATTAAATGGTGTTTATATAAAAAAAAAAAAAAAAAAAAAACTTTTATAAATTTGATTCCTATGGTACAGTTGGATTGCTCCACTTTTGTACAAAAGGCCAGACATATATAGTTTCACTACATTCTGCATCAGTACATTGTGTGACAGGAAATACAGGAATGGAGGGGGAGGGGTGTCTCATTAAGAAGATTCAGTGCAAACCAGGTTGTAACATTTGGTGAAGTCTGTTAAACACTGCTGCAGGGCAAAGAATGAGATGGAACCTATCCAATTAGGTTTTTCTATGGAGTCTTTTTTCAAGTTGGGGATCTCTTACTGGGTAGACATAATAGAACACAAGAACTGGAGAGGAGTCACACTGGAATGCTACTCCCTCTTAAAAAGATTCCCCCTCCCCCATCTGGTATTTTAACAAATGGCTAATGGCAAACAGTAGTATTTGCTGTACATTTGCCATTCACACTATTAGTGATGAGTTGTACTTGCTTAACTATCCAGTCATCCTATGCAAATCGGGGGGGAGGGGGCCTATACACTGAGGAGGTTTGTAAATAGGATTTTCAGAGGGCAAAAGTCACTTACTTAGAATCCAACTAATTAATCAGAAGCAATGCCTCAATAGTCTACCCCAGGGGTGGGCTGTCCACTTGTCAGACTACAATTCCCATCATCCTCAGCCAGCCAACACCCAAAGATTATGGGAATTATAGTCACAACTACAGCTGGACAGCCAATGGCTGCCCAGACCTTGGAGCACACAAGTCACATTTTCACATCCCCTGACCCAAGAATGAACACACATGAAACTTATGACACTCAAAGTGTTTTATAAAAAAAAAAAAAAAAAAAAAAAAAAAAAAAAAAAAAAAAAAAAAATTATCAGACATCGGTTCCGCATACGGACACCATTCTATTCAGAGAGATCACTAATCAAACATTTACCCGTGGGAATTTCTAGAGCAGACAAAGTAGAAAAAAAACATTTGTAATAAAAAAAAAATAAGTCATATGTGCCAATAGCACATGATTGCAAATGCTTGGGGTGTTGACAACATGCCAGACACCTTACACACCGCATATTGTCTAGTTGCTATCCAGTACACACAGTTACGTCTTTCACATCTGCCAATATTACCGGCCATCTCCCATGTGGGTCAGTCATGCATTGAAGGTTGCAATGAGAATCAACCCCAAGCACAGCATTTGTTTAACATGTGAAAGCAGCCCCATAAGTGAAGACTTTACTTGGTCAGTTCCTAAGGTGTCTATAAAATTTGAAGCATGCTGGACATTGGTACTATCTCACAAGATAGGAGCCACTTGTGTGAAAGACACCATAGTCCAGCATGTTACGTTTCCCCACAGGTGACATATCCAGCACTGCAAGTGTACACCAGCCAAGGCTAGGCAACCATAATTCACAGCCTTCACCACATACCATGTGTTTCCTCATTCTTTGTACGATTATTTGTGTATTGGGATTTAAAGGGGAATTTTATATTTTGGAATGTGTGGCTATTGATTTTCCTTCTTAAAACAGAAGAAACCATAACGTGTATAAGAGGTCTGATTTTTTGTCTTTAGCCAGAGACATCAGTTACACCATGTAGAATGTGACCAGCCACCATTATAACATGGGTCACTTGTTAAGTTTTAATTCTAAATGACTACATATGAACCAGTGTAATTCTGAAATGTGTTTTCATTAGCACCCAATATTAAAATTGAGACCTGGTCATAATGATCGTGTATATTTACTGCATGCCACCTCACAACACAGGAAAATGCTATGAGAGGGCAGTTTATAGAGAGATTATCTCCATGGGCCCACCCATACTGCTCTGCAGAACCATGTATGAAGAGATTACAATATATAACAGTTCAAGCTATTAATGGGTGGGGGCTATTTTAAGGATTAGTCTTTTGAAAATTAGAGGTGTGCGTTATAAGCTTTGCACATCCCTCTGATCCTCAAAGGATTAAGTATGGACTCCTAGATTGATAAAGAAATGGTAGACTAGGTCAGACAATTGGTTCTGACCTGCCATCAGATTCATAAACAAACATTGGAGATGGACAGTCACTCATTAGAAGACTGCCCTGTTTACTTATGCACTGTAAAAGCATAAAACTCAGTTGGTCCTGGGCATCTATAACCACAATGGACACAAATACATCAATGTTACAATATCAGTGACACCATACAAGATACGAGCTTCTCCATCTTGTAAGGATTACATAACGTTGAATAGGAAAAAGTATACAAAATGTGATATATACAAAACAAGCTTGCAAAATCCTCATGTTTATAGAACATAATATTCAGGGTCCAATAAAGGTTTTATAATGGAGATATCAGAGCATTGTGACTGAACAAAGAAAGTAAACAATGGCTAATTGATCTACATATTGATTTTATATTGTTTTATTTATTAACAGAAAAGAATTAACACCTTTGATTATGCCTACATATCCAAAGTATTGGGAAACAATGAACTGGAGAAGTCACTAGCCTTCATCTAGGGCTAAATTATTCTTATATGAGACTGGACTTCGTATGGTGTTTTTGTTTACTTACACTCCCTCCTCTCTCATGATCTCCATCAGTACAGCTGGAGTAGAGTGAGACTTCCTCTTGTCATCCACTGGAAAAGGAGACAAAATCAACAAGACATAGTATAAGCAGTGTGGAAGATATTGGTCATGTTTAAAAGCAACTACCATTATATGGTTTTAAATAGTAAGATTTTCTTTAATATGAGTGTAGGCTTGCATTAAAGTTATATTTGGCTTACATATAAAAAAATAAAACTACACCATATTAAAATCACTTTCCATTAACTTAAAGGGATAGTAATGTTTCAAAATAAAAGCAGTTCTAATCAATCATCATAGTATTTGGACTTTGGAGAGTTATTTCAATTCTGTCAGAGTTGTAGTTCAAGAGTAATCGAGTGATAAAGTATCCCTCTCATGCCCCTTTTACTGATGTAACACTGCTCAACTTAGAGCAGCAGGGAGTGTTCAGGTAGACTGCAGAGAGGGACAATCTTCAATTAAGATAAGGGAAAGATGAAAAACCTGTCAAGGGGGGGTAGGGTTTTCATTTTTCTCAAAGTAAGAATATTGACCCTTGATGTGAGCTGTCTATGGACTGGATTCCACATCTGAGGAGTGGGGGCTTACACTAGGTAAAAGGGGCAGGAGGGGGGGATACTTTATCATTCGATTACTCTTGAACTACAATGCTCACAGTAATGAAATAACACTGTCTATGGCTCAAATACTATGAAGATTAATTGGAGTTGGTGATTTTTTTTTTTTGTTGTTTTTTTTTTTTTTTAAACATTACTATCACTTTAAAAGTATTTGAATGCTAAAGAAGACTCCCAGTGTATTGCTTCACAATGTGCTGAAGACTCTTTTGGCATCAAAGGTTAAAATTTCCATTCCAATAAATTGTATTGTACCATAGGGTGCAGTTTAATTGAATTCTGTATTCCTGTTCAGTTTGCATTTGATTTCTATTCCTGGCTCTCCTACCCAAATGTAAATAATAGGACATCTACTCATTGAACCTGTGGGACAATAGAGATCTTTCAAAGACTAGCTCTGTTACCTTGTAGTCTGAGCCGAGCGGTGTCCAATGGGTAAAACAGCGTCATGGCAGCCACACTGCCCTGAGAGGGGGAACAAAAAGGGAGGAAGTCAGAGTAGCAGTTTTTGAGGTAAAGTGTACATCTTGTGAGGTGCCTACATCTTCCCCAAGAATGTATACCTCCACTGTGATCTACAGGTTAAAGGGGAACTGCACCTTAGGAATACACATTCTCAAGTTAAGACTGACTTATCCATGAAGAGGTCCTGTATACAGCCATCAAATGTTCATTTATTTTTTTTGCATAGCATCTGCAGATCCACATGATATATCTGTGAAAGTCTGATTCTGAGTCACGCCTCAAAGTAATATAGACTTCAGACTCATAAGGATCATTTGTCTTTATGAGACTTTAAAATAAATATCAGATTATAACAAACCATAAAAAAACCCTGTAAACTGACATAAAGGACTTTCATTTGAATAACTTACACCTACTTTAGTAAATCCTTCTGAATAAATGTTAAGTGTAATTTATTCCTAGGGCATACTTCCCCCTTTAAATAATTCTAAATCAATTCCTGTTACAGTTTCGTATAATACAACAGCAATACCCCACAATGAGGGGTGGGGGGAGGGGTATCAGCATCATATTCCCAGTGTTGGGGATGACAAAAAAAACAAAAACCCACACAGCAACAGAAACAGTTTTAAAGGTTTAGCGTCAACGGAAAGTGTGTTTTTTACAGTATAAAAAAGTATTCCATGGTTACAAAAAAAAAAAAGTTGCATATAATTAGCTCAAGGGCTGCCACCATCATATTTACAATGGAACAATTGCACGGGAATGCAAGAAAGTTATCTAAAGGCATTACTGATTATAAATAAATTGCCATACTGTGCGAAGACCATTGGGAAATGAAAAAAGGAAAAGCTATAGCTTTACTAGCGAAAAACTGACAAGCTTTCTTCAACAAAATACTATTAAAACGCTTGGGTATGTGGCTGTTAAATTGCCCAGCTATATTTAAATATACGTGCTCATAGCTTAACCTAAGTTCTTGAAAGCCTGCATCCTAAAACTACTCAGTTAGCCAATAAAGGTATCTACAACTATATTTGCCTCCAATAGCTTAATCAGACATAGAAAAACTAAAGTCAACTTTGGTAACATGTAACACTTGCACAATACATTGTATCAGAAAGTCAACCTGACTAATGTCACGTCCTACTTCGTCACTTACCACCGCCCCGGCCACCGCATGAACCAAACTTTCATACGTAAAGACGGACCACACAGCTGACTCAATACCCCCCATCTCGGAGTTCTTCTGAAGAGGCATCCTGAATCTTGTCTTGATATGTATCCTGGCAGCCACTCCCTTTCCGTGCCACAGTTCATCATTTCCGCGTTCCAAGCCCTGACAGTGCGTTCCAAATTGGCTTGACTACTGTTGTCCAAATAAAACTTCCGTGTTTCAGTTACAAGTCTTCCTGGTTAGTGTTGTGCGTTTCAAAACCGGCTTCTGCTTTCAAAACCTCGTAGCAGGTTTCAAAGAGTAATTTTTCAATAAATATTTTGATCGTAAAAGTTAAACCTTTAAAGCAATTCGTTGGGCTCAACACCAACTGTTCGTACGGGGTTAATCACCTTGTTCGGTGTCTCGTTTTTCAAGTTTCATCACTTCCCTTCCCACGCCTCGTTTTGAGAGCATTGCGGTCCGAAGTGATATTTCTTGTTTTGATAGAGGTAGGAAAGAAAGCTGCAAAGCTCGACAAACGCCGAATTTCTGTGGTCTGATTTCAAGTTATTGTCCATTTAATTTCTGGAGTGTTTTGTTTGATTGTTTTGGAAAAAATAATAATATGAGTAATTAAACACTAAGGGTCGTATTCATAGAATGAATGTCGAACAATGTGTTGTATACCTCGCTATTACTTAAGGGGTTAAAACACCTACTTGAATCAATGGGAGTTTGGGAGGTATTTCTCCCACGTGGCGTAGCCGATTTGTTTTTAGAATTGCATATGATTTCTTTTATGAGTAAGGCTCGAAATCCGACTTGCATAAATATAAAATAATACTGGAGTTAAGAGATTGATGTTGCAAAGTAGCTAACACAAACATTCAGGAACCCATTCCTTTTTTATGAGAGGTCTGGAATGCATACCTGGGAACCAGATTATCTAGGTAACACTCTAGTGTTACACACCAGCTGAACTGAACCGCCTGACTTATTATTTAGTCTCTAAATTTGTGCTATTTGCATCAGTGAAGGCAGAAAAACAGCTTGTTATTGTGCTTGTGCTGTTTGATCTCTTACTGCATTGTTTGAGTACTGTTTGAGCATCTTTAGCTTAGAGCAAGTAGGGACATATCCTCCTATAATCATACCTGGGAACTTTCAAAATGAGCTGACCCTGAGATTGTGTAAATATTAATATAGATTATCTTCAATATATCCCTAATTGTTGTAATCGAGAGTCGCTCCAGTCGGCATTCAAGGAGCCATTAATACACAACTTGCAAATATCACTGCATTAACTCACACAAATCAAGCAAGACTTCTCCCTCCGCCTTCCTAGTACAAGTTGCACCCATTTAGAGACTAAAGAAGCATTTAACAGGAGCAGAATATATAACAGGGAGCACTGAACTCTCTCACCCTGAGATTTTGGATCTTCACCCTGAGTCTCAGGGTCAAACCCTGAGCGTTCCCAGGTATGATAATAATTTGCTAAGTATGTTTGTAAGAAGCTGATCATGTGCACTAGAGAAGGCTGTTCACGCTGCAATTATGCACAGTAGAGACTGCCCGTGCTGCCGCTGATAACCATACCTGTGAACTTATGAAGCAGGGCTACCCAGAGGGTAACCCTGTCAGTGCCGTCCGGGGAGGAAAATGATGCGAATCTGCCATAAAAATGGGTGGGGCTTAGTTGAGAGGGGGGGCGGGACAAACAAAAACACATCAACTGCAAAATACCTGGGAATGGAGGGTAAGAGGGCGGGGAGTGGGAGGAACTGGGCGGGATGGAGCACAATTGGGCAGAGTTTCTACTTAAACTCTGCCCACCAGGAGATTCACACACTGCCATGGAGACCCGGTAATTCAGTCTGAAATCCAGAGTCTCCGGGGCAAAACCGGAGAGTTCCCAAGTATGCTGATAACGGAGCGGGACCCTTGGTCCCAGAAAGGTGCACAGAGAGGACTACGGTCTGAATTTGCAGTGCCCCGCTCCATTATCTGTTGCGGTGCGTTCGGGCAGTCAGTACTGCGCATGACTGCACTGCGGCCAACAGGATCCAGCCACCAGCCAAGGTTGCTGGGTGGCACTGTGGCCCGTGTACACAGACTTTTCAGCTAGTTATTTATAATCTGTTATGGGGAACTTTATTTAAACATCTATGGTCTACCTTTTATTCAGCCAATCTCCTCTCTCTTCCTTACATTTTGTAGGAGCATGATGATTCATAGTGTGATGCCACCCCACCCTCTGGCTCTTACAGTTTTTCAGTGGTAGTGTTTTATATGTTCTTATTTTTACGCTGTATTGTGCTGCAGCACGTTGAAGAACTGACATGTTGGATGTTCCATTGGCTGTGCAAGAGCAGTGTCCCGCTGCACTTTCTGGGTTCTGGTCCACAGGAAGGGGTTGTGAGGGTAACATACAAACATAAGGCGAAGGGAAAACCCCAGCGGGTTCCCTTTCGATGTTGAGGTGAAGGAGTGTAGATTGCTGGAGAGATCCTGCTCTTTCACTTTTAATGAAGGGAGTTTTTTTTTGTTTTGTTTTTTTCCCCTGTCCTGAGGGAAAGGAAAGGGATCTTTTACTCCTCACCTCTTCCTTTTCCCTTTGGTGAAACAATCCATAAGGCATCTGGTCTTCATTTCTCTGTCTGGATGGTTGAATCTCCCTCCTGACCCCTTGGGGGGTGATTCACTAAGCTGTGATGAACATAGTAAATTAGGCTGAATAAAGACACAAGCCCATCAAGTTCAACCTTTGCCTCATACCCCAGTGACTAAGAATTTTATAGCTTACCTGCTACCAAATAATTTAGTCTTTTTGCCCTGTATCCTGGTGCTCTAGCTGAAGTGCTGGTAGGGTTTTCCCTCCTGTCATGTTCTTTATAATCTCCTCCAGATGATGACCAAATAAAAGTGAACCCTCAAAAGGCAGGGTAACCAACTTGTTCTTTGATGATGGGTTTGCTCCCCATGACTTCAACCATAAGGCTCGTCTAGTAGTAACTGAAAGGGCAGAAGATCTGCATGTTAACTTGATTACATCTAATGACGCATCACAGGTGAAACTTACTGCTTCTTTAATAACTGACAGTTCTTTCAGCAGATTACTTCTGGATACTGATGATTCTATTTTATCTTCCAGTTCTAGCCATACAAGTCATAGCCGTGTCTGTCTTGAGATTTTGACCCAAAACGACGAACTGTTTCTTCAATGCCCCTTCCATTTTTATCTCCATGTTATCTCTTAAAGAGGAACCATCCTCCATTGGGATAGTTGTAAGTTTGGCTAGCTGTGCTATAGCTGCATCAATCTTAGGTAGGTTGACCCAATCTTGTACCTCCTCTTCCTTGCAGGGATACATTTTAGTAAACTTTCTAGGCATAGCCACCCTCTTATCCCCCTTCTTCCATCCAGTTTTAATGATGTCTGAAATAGAGTGGTGGTATCATGGTGCCCGTGCTCTTGATCGCCAGCGTCATTGCTACTTCCTGTTCTGTTCCTGCTGGGCTCTTATTGGATGCTGGGTTCTGCCTCTACCCAGCGCTAGCCCTTTTAACCCCAGTCCTGTCATTACTTTGGCACCCTTACGTGGTGTTCCTGTACCTAGCATTTGTACTGCTGTTTCTTCCTGCTCCTTGTAGTTGACAAGGATACCCAGGTCTTTCTCTAGTCCCCTAAAATGATTCCATTACGTTTATAAGTAGCCTCGGGATTTTTTCCTCCCAAATGCATGACTTTACACTTCCCCACATTAAACTTCATATTCCATTTGTTTGCCCAGTCTACCATTTTCTGTAAATCCCTCTGCAGAGAGCAAATATCCTGTTCTGAATTAATTACCCTTCATAATTTAGTGTCATATGCAAATATTGATATTTTGCTTTCTATATCTATTTCAAGGTCATTTATAAACATATTAAAAAGCAGTGGACCTTATACTGAACCATGAGGTACTCCACTCCCCACTTTAAAGGGATAGTAATACTTCAGTATTACAAATCCCTATATAAAAGCCCTTGTAATAAGAAACGTTTTGCCCCCAGTGTCATCTCTCAAACCTTTATGGTTTGAGAGATGAACGCTTCTAAAGTTGCCCTCTCCCTCCCCCTTCCCCGTAGTCAGCATTTTAGCTGACTGCAGGGAAGAGAGTCGTACGACTTTCAGGCGGCTCTCCAGCACAGCGTGATCGTGTTGACTAAAAAAAAACCTTTCACTGAAATGGTCTTCTACGTGTGCTTGGCTTGCAAGCACACGTAGAAGACCGTTTTAGCGAAAGGTTTTTTTTTTAGTTAATGAGATCGCGGCTCTGCTGCAGAGCCGCCTGATGATCTCTGACCGGATTTCCCTGCAGTCAGCTAAAATGCTGACTACGGGGAAGGGGGAGGGAGAGGGCGGGCAACTTTAGAAGCGTTCATCTCTCAAACCATAAAGGTTTGAGAGATGACACTGGGGGCAAAACGTTTCTTTTTACAAGTGCTTTAATATACGGATTTGTAATACTGAAGTATTACTATCCCTTTAACTATACTGGAGAATTGTCCATTTACAACCACACACTGTTCCCTATCTTTCAACCAGTTTTGTATCCAATTGCAAAGGTTATCTCCTAGCCCCAATTTCCTTCTTTTATACCCCAGCCTTCTGTGTGGCACTGTATCAAATGCCTTTGCAGAGTCTAGATATATTCTATCAACTGCCTTGCCATTATCAAGGTTGCTGCTTACTTCCTCATAGAAGCTGAAAAGGTTAGTTTGGCATAATCTATTCTTCATAAAATCATGTTGATTATTGCTAATCTTATTTTTTTTTGTGTTTAGCAGTTTTCCCTCTTCAGAGGTCAAACTCACAGGTCTATAATTTCCAGGTTTTGTTTTAGTTCCCTTCTTAAATAGAGGCACTACATTGGCTCTTCGCCAGTCTCGTGGCACTGGGCCTGTGGTGAGAGAATCTTTAAAGAGTAAATATAGGGGTTTTGCTAACACTGCACTGAGTTCCTGAAGAACCATTGGATGTATACCACCAGGACCCGGTGCTTTGTCAGTCTTAATTTTGCTCAGTCTTCCATGACATCTTCTTGAGTTACCTAAATATCTGATGAATGTTTTGTTTTATTAATTGCTTATTGAGGTGCTTCTACCATTCCTTGCTCCCTTGTATACACTGATGCAAAGAAAGTGTTTAAAACATCGGCCTTTTCCTTATCCTCATTAATCAACTCGCCCATCTCATTTTTGAAAGGTCCAATACAGTCCCTCTTAAGTTTTTTGCTATTTATACATTTGAAAAACTTTTTTGGATTGGTCTTGCTTTCCCTTGCAATTCTGGTTTCATTTTCTATTTTTGCTACCCTAATTGCCTTTTTGCAAACTTTGTTATACTCCATGTATTTTAAGGAAGAATGTTCAGTTCCTTCAGACTTAAATAGTTTTAATGCTTTTTTTTTCCCTTGTCATACCTTTCTTTACATGTGCAGTTAACCACATTGGCTGTGACTTACTTCTTTTGCATTTGTTCCCCATTGGTATATACTGTTGGGTACATTTCTGCAACCTAAATTTGAATTCTGAGCATTTTTCCTCAGTATTTTTGCCTTTAAAGCGGAAATAACACAGCTAAGAAACTTTGTAATAATTCCCTATCTGGAGACTAGCTGCTTAGTAGCGCTAGTCGCCAGAATTATTACCTCTTTATGGAGAAATATGCAGTCATCCTCGGCTGACAGGCAGGATGGAGCGCGGACATCTTGCCCTAGTGACGTCTGCGCGCCTGCTTTGTCAGCCCCTTCCAGAGCCGAATGGCTCCTAGCAACGCCTCCTACAGCCGTCTGGGACTGACAGAGCAGGTGCGCGGACGTCATTAGGGCAAGATGTCTGCGCTCCATCCTGCCTGTCAGTCGAGGATGACTTCATATTTCTCCATAAAGAGGTAATAATTCTGGCGACTAGTGCTACTAAGCAGCTAGTCACCAGATAGGGAATTATTACAAACAAAGTTTCTTAGCGGTGTTCCGCTTTAAATGATGTATCCCAGTCTATGTGTTGCATTGAAGCCCTTAACAATTTGAAGTTAGCTTTTTTAAAATTAAGAGTTTTGGTCAAACCTATACAGTTTTGCTTTGCCAGATTGATCTCAAATGTAACCATGTTGTGATCACTGTTTCTCAAATGTTCACTTACCTTAATATTGGACACCATTTCTGTGTTATTCATTATCACTAGGTCATATATTATTTCTTGTTGGCACTTCCACCATTTGTGACATGTAGCTTTCCCGAAGCATGCTCACAAACCTGCTTCCCTTAGCACTCTGATAGGTCTCAGTTTTCCAGTTGATACCTGGATAGTTAAAATCCATAATTATAGTATGCCCAAGCTAGTCCAGCTTTCCTCATTTGCAATAGCAGTTTGGCCTCAATGTTGTCATCAATATTTGGTGGTTTGTAGCCTTTTATACTACATTTAGTCTCAATTTCTACCCACAAGGACTCCACATTTTGGTCAGTTTCCTCACTAATAGCACCCCTCAAGACTGGATTTAGCTCTGGTTTCAAATATAAGCACACACCTCCCCCTTTTTTATTAGTTCTGTCTCTCCTAAACAGGGAATAGCCCTCTATATGTACAGCCCAGTCGTGTGCATCATTCCACCATGTTTCTGTTATGCCAATTATGTACAATTGCTCATTAACTGCCAGCAATTCTAGTTCTCCTATTTTATCTACCATACTTCTTGCATTTGCTAGCATACAATTAATTTTGAAGTCTTTACATATATTACTCCCTACATGCCTTTTTTCTACATCTTCATTTAATAGGAGTTCCTCCTATTTACTACATTTATCCCCACTTTTTCTCCACCTCCTGATCATTTACTTGGACCCAGTTCCTATCTGCTCTATCTACCCAATTTTTGCTATCTAAACCCTCTCCCCATTCCTAGTTTAAAGGGATAGTAATACTTAAAATGTAAAAAAATATATGTTGTAGGGTTTATCCCCCTGAGTAAAACAAGAGTACTCCCACTGCTGAAAGGTGTTTCATTCAAAAGTTATTAATTTTCAAAGTTGAATTTTTTAGGTGCAATATCACAGTGGCCTGAAATTGTACAGTGGCGCTGTTGCTACGCGATCCTATGGACAGCTCTGGCCCCGGGACCATAAATCTCCATAAGATGGTGTAGCAACAGCGCCACTGTACAATGTCAGGCCACTGTGATATTGCACCTAAAAAATTCAACTTTGAAAATTAATAACTTTTGAATGAAACACCTTTCAGCAGTGGGAGTACTCTTGTTTTACTCAGGGGGATAAACCTTACAACATATTTTTTTTTTTTACATTTTAAGTATTACTATCCCTTTAAAAGCTCCTCCAAGCTTCTTAGCATTCTCTCCCGTAGCACGGAGGCTCCTCTACCATTTAGGTGCCATCCATCACTTCCATATAGATTGTACCCAAGAGCAAAGTCAGCCCAGTGCTCTAAAAACACAAAACGAAGTGATAAAGTGGAGATGACTTCTCCAGTTTATCTGTTCTCCAATTCCTATGTTATTCTATAGAGCCTATTCGCTAAAATCTTCAAAGCTGAAGAAATCTCAAAACATATGCTCCATAGTGTAACATAGGAATTTGAGAAGTGATAAACGGGATAAGTAATCCCACTTTATAACGTCTTTATCACAGCTTACTGAATATCCCCCTTATCTTTAACTCTTTACAGGCAGATAAGTGTTTTATCCTTATTTTCTGTGTACCCAGGGCTCAATTCTTTGCGTTTCTCATCTCCTATGCGCATCCCTTCTTTCCTAATATGTTGACTCTCTCCATTGCAGACCAGTAGGTATTAAGGATTATTTCAGAAGGTTATCACATTGATTTAAAAGATCTCCATCCTTGTTGCTGCTTTGTGTTGAGTCCCTTGTGATTTAGTGCAGGGCCACTTATTCCTAGAAGCAGTTTCTTCCCTGATGGATATGCAGGTTCTGCTGCCTCTTCCTCCTCAGGAGAGATTCATGGGATTCTCTTCCAACCTTTTCATAGTTCCCAAAAGCATGTTGGCTATAGACCTATCATGTACAAAAGTGTCTCAGTCTTTGTTCGTAAACTTCTGTTCATGATATAATCTTTGCACCCTGTCATCACCTTGTGTCCAGAGGTGGGTGTTAGCTTCCCAAGACATAAAAGATGCGTATCTGCATTATCCTATTCATGAAGATAATCAGCACTTCCTTCGATTTGCTATTATCAGTTCACCTCCCTCCCTTTTGGGCTGGCGTCCATTAAGCAGGATTTCACAAAAGTCATGGCAGCATTGTCTGCCCACATTCATTCTCTGGGGATTTCCCTTACTCTTTATCTGGATAACCTTTTACTAAAGGCTCTTTCAGAGGGTGGAGTTCATTTCATCTAATAAGAATATTTAAAGGGATAGTAATACTTGCAAATTACTAATCGCCATATTGTAGCTTTGTTAAAAAGAAACTTATTGCCACCAGTGTCATCTCTCAAACCCTTTTGGTTTGAGAGATGGTAGCTCTCAAAGTTCCCCCTTCCCTGACTGAACTCTGACTGCAGGGGAAACTGTCGTACGACAGTGTTAAGTGCATCAGGCGGCTCTGCAGCTGAATTCTTTCACTGAAACGGTTTTCTACGTGTGCTTGGTTTGCAAGCACATTTAGATGACCGTTTTAGTGAAATATTTCTTTTTTTATAAACGTGATCTCGGCAATGCTGCAGAGCCGCCTGATGAAAGTAATACCGGATATCCCTGCAGTCAGCATTCAGTCAGGGAAGGGGGAGGGAGGGGGGAACTTTGAGTGCTAATATCTCTCAAACCATATGTGTTTGAGAGATGACACTGGGGACAATAAGTTTCTTTTTAACAAAGCTACAATATGGAGATTAGTAATTTCCAAGTATTACTATCCCTTTAAAACAAAACAAAAAATTTGCATGTAAGTTTCCAAACATTTTCAGTTTAGTTTGTCAAAGTGTGTCATACCTCTCTATTCTGTTTGCTCACAGTCAAGTGACTTTGAGGATGCATGTTATTTGGCCTTCTGAATACAGGACACCTGTGAAAAGTATATACTGCAAGATAACACTGTTCCTAGTTCAAGTACAAATTGTATAGGTTTTACATAGCTATGCATGGCACCAATTTACCAGTAGGTTAGTTTCTCCCTTTCACATGGGAGAAGCGGTAAAAAGAAAAGTTATATAATGGACCTCCTAACCTGTACTAGGCATCACTTGTTCTAAACCTGATAAGGACTTATTTCTGTATCAAGGGTCATGTATTCGTAGTTTGGTCCTTGCAAAGAAAGGTCATCTCTTGCTTTGAAGCCCCTGTTTTAAGTTCCCCCTTAGTGGTCGGGTATACAGGTATTTATTTATAATTATGGGCAATAGCATTGACTTTTCAGACACTTTTTTTGTGGTTCTTGATGCTGTTACTGGTTACATACAATTTATTGTATCCTTTGATATGCATTATTTTTATTCTCCTTATTTCTGTATGTCTGGTCTTCTACCCCTTTTTATTTGGTTGGATTTGCTTCTTTTTTCAGCTGCCCTTTATACAGACTTGCCCCCTCCACTTTAGGAGGGTCCACTACTAGTCATAGGTTCAGACCGTCTAATAATTTAGAGGGGGGGTTCTTCTTTTTGATAGGATCATGGATTTCTTGTTAGGACTTTTGATTATGTTCTGTTCTATATTTTCTTCTTCTCAATGAGTGTCCAAATTTTTCCATTTGGTTGTATTCTGATTCTGCCATTTGTATTTGCGATAAACCTGTAGAAGCAAGAATGTTGTGTGGGATTTGTCTCGAAAACAGATGGAATAGTGAAATAGCTTGGGTCATCAAAGAAGCCACCCAACCCTGATAATATATGATAAACATCTTGTGAAACCAGTCAGAACTGAGTGCATATAGCAGTAGGTCAAACTGGATATGTGAAGTGCGTTCTTATAGTGTCAGTGTGAAGGTGCTCAATGATTTCTTTTAAAGACTGGTAAGTGTTGGATTATACATAATTTCCAAGCCCATACAATGTACTGACCTGGCAAAGGTTAAAGAAAAAAAAAATAGACCATGTTGAGGGGACATCGGGACCCTCCTGATCCCCCCCAGAATTGTTCTCATGTCTCATCACAGTAGGCGATCAATGCAGGTGACACAGGGAAGGCAGCCACTGCCTTCCTTCTCCCCCTTCTCAACTCTTTGCAAGGTCTGAATGAAAAATAATACTGTGTGTGTGTGTGTGTGTGTGCGCGCACGCACACGCATGTGCATTCAAATGCGCTCCACAGGGTTGTCCAGTGACAACCCTCTGGCATGCACGCTGTCTTAAAACCCCCAGCCTGATTCTACTTCTCACTGGTAGTCCCAGATCCCTTCCATGCTGTCTGACCTTCAGCTTGATTTCACTTCCCACTAATTGACACAGATTACCCATATTCACAGTCTGACTCCCCAGCCTGATTACACTATCCACTGGTAGTTACAGACAACCACATATATGTTTTTATACTCCAGCCTTATTCAGATGGTAGCCAGAGTATCATACATACACTGACTGCTTCCCCATCTTTGTTCCACTTGTACCTATGCTCCTGACCTCAACTACACTATGTAGGTACCATTTTTCTAAAGCTGGTACTAGATACTGAATGCACTAGGAAATTCCATGATGTTGAAAGATTTTAGTATCTTCTGAAGTGTATAAATTTTTTTTTTTTTTTTTACTATAGCACAGCATCCTAGAAATAGTTATGCACATTAGTCTATAGGTAGAAAGGCAAGTGGCCCCTCATTTGTTGTCACTGGCTGTCTACTTTCCCAAATGGTATGCTTAGTCTACATTCTCTTCATTTCTGTAGTTGTATAGTCAAGTCCTGTCTGAAAAAAGTATGAAAAATTATACATTGTATTTGGCATAGTTTTGTGCTTCTGATATCCCTAATGTGTATAAACTCATACCAATGAGGTTCCGTTTTTATTAGACGAATGGTAGCTAATAATACAATAGGAAATGTTTGTTTTTCAAAGCTATATTTTATTCTGTTGGTACAGTCTACTGCTAAAAGTTGTGCGTACTATCCTAGGGGTAAAAGGTAAGTGACCCATAATTTGATGTGGGAGAGTATCTGTTGTATGCCTTGCTTACCTTTTCTTTATATCCTTAATTGATAAAACCATTTTAGTTCAGGCAGGTAATTTCAAAAATAAAAATTGGCATTTGAAGGTTAGTTCTTCTGACACTCCATACTGTATGTGAACCCATACAAATGGGGTAGCAGTTTTATAGAGCTTGTAGCAGGTACTGAAAACAGAAAATTCAATTGTTTTTAAAGTTTTTGTCATCTTTGAAGTGATGGAATTACTAAAAAAAATTATTTTTCCTCTGTGTCCAATCCACGGCATACTGTGGTAATTGGCTCCACCCTCCAGCTGGTAGGACCAGTTCAATTTCTATAAATCTCCTGGCTACCTCTCCTCTGCAGTTATTCTGGTCCTACCCAGCTGGAGGACGGAGACTCTTGCCTCTCTCTCTCTCCCTCCTATATGCATTTGTTTTTATGTTATCCCAATGTGGCCTGCCTAATCTCGGAGCACATTAGAATCAGTGCAGGTTACATACCAGGATATCTGTGCTGGATTATAGCCCCTTATATCCGCTTCATAGTGCAGAGGACTTGACAGTCCGCTCAGCGCTATGCCCAGTCTCTCCTGGATTCCATCCACATCCAGAACGCTGGCCTGTCAGCATGCGCCCGCTTACTGCTCTATCAACAGGGGAACAGGAAATACATCATGATGCTTTCCACTCGTGGAACTCACGCCAGACCAAACACAGGAAGTGGTTAACTTCGGTCCAACAGGGCATAAAAACAGACATGAGGATGGCATCCAGGTATGTGAGTTTATATATTTATACTGTGGCAATATCTTTACTGCTGTTAGTTCCATCTGTATTACTATATTATTATCCCTCAGTCTGTAGCCTAAGGCAGTAGATTATATCCATGTCTTTATCCAAAGAATCTAAAGGGGATAAAGCAAAGTCTTCTGAGACTTCTAAAACGGAGAAGGATCCTTCTAAGACAAAACCATGTGCAGGATGTGATCCCCAGCTACTCCTATCTGACCCTGCTAAACTCTGTCCTACATGTCTTCAGAAGGCTGCAGGTAGTGATGTTCCAGGGCTTGCTGTCCTAGATGAAAACCTTGATGCAGGAAACTTTTCCTCCATGCAGGAGGCAGCGAGGAAACATCCCAGGACATCTGACGCTGATGAAGGTCATTCTGGGGCCCACAATGACTATGAAGATAGTTTTATTGATCTTGAATCAGCGGCTTCTTCAATGGAGGGAGGTGAACTTACTGATGATGCAGGCAGCTTCAGTATGGACAAAATGGATAACCTGGTCGAAGCTATGCGGAAATCGCTAGGATTACCTGAAGTCCAGAAAGAATTGAATATTGTTGACACAGCATTTGTGGTTACAAAAAAACTAACCCCCAATTTCCAGCCCACAACTCAATTCAAGAGATTATGCAGAATGAATGGAAGCAGTGAGACAAGAGATGTGCAACGTCTAAATGCTTTCAGCATATGTATCCATTCGCTGACGTGGACACTGGAGCCTGGCATACACCCACTAAGGTTGATGCACCAATTGCACAGACCTCTCGCAGAACCACTATACTCTTGGAAGATGGGACTACACTTCGTGACCACATGGAAACCTTAACAGACACCCATCAAGTTAAAATGGGTCAGAGTTCACAGTACCTTAGCACAGATCAAAAATATATCCTCAAGATAAAAAGTCAAAATGGATGGATAATGAAAAAAGATGAAATGAAGGATAATGAGATCATGGAATGATGTAATGATGAATAAATGGTTCCTAAGTTCCTCTAGGAATTGTCTGCTGCTGCTAAAACTTTTGGTGTCCTTGTACACCCAAGAGACAAATCTGCAATATGTCAAACGCAAGACAAAACACAAGAGAGGAAATAAAATCCAATCTAAGTGTATTGATTTAATATTAACAAAATAAAAGCAAGCAAGTCAATCATTACATTCACATTTTTCCCATCTTGGGCTTTATGCATGTAAGAGGCCCCAACCTCTGTTAGCCTTTTGAACTGCGTCCCTGATTCCCCAATTATGCCGGTAGCGATTCCCTGGAGCGCTGGTCCCTTTAAATTAATCCACCAGTGGTCCTGATGTGCAAATACTCCATCCAAACTTCCGAACAGTCCACCAAATCCCTATCAATGAGTGGAAATGTTGGATGAAACAGTAACTGAAATGTCCGAGCCAGTTAGGAGGTATAGAGCTAACTAGCGCTCTAGGAGTTGAAGGAATCCTCGTGGTAAAGGGCCAATGCCGCCCGACAAATCATGCGACTAGCTACTGGGATGGGGGTGGGAAACTCGCAGGGGGCGTACTAGTGAGTGCTGTGACAGAATAACCCAATGCGTATCGTGGAGTACAATCTCCACTTCTTCAGGGGTATGCAGAAAGAAAAACTCCAACATCCAATGCTTCTATACCTTCAACATTAAAACAATAGGATGATGCAACAACCACATTTTTAAAATGATCCCCGGCATTGTGTCCAGTGACACCCACCATAAGGCACAATGCCAAGGAACAACAACCTATATACACACCGACTTTTTTGCTTTTATTCTTTTAATATTAAAATACTACACTTAGATTGGATTTTATTTTCTCTCTTGTGTTTTGTCTTGCCTTTCGCTTTGACATATTGCAGAAAACCTCAAGCCGGCCACAGCTATGGCTTCAATCTTCTGTTCCCTGAGCATATGGCTCACCGAATTAGAAGAAAAGAGAGAATCCTCAGTATCCAGGACTCAGATTCTAAAAGGATTATCAACAGTCAAGGATGCAATTAATTATTCCTGCGACACCTCCTTGGATCATATCCGCCTGTTGGCTAGATCTCCATTATCAATTACTGCCCGACGAGCCTTATGGATTAAGGCATGGGAAGCTGACCCATCTTCCAAGAATAGATTGGTATCCTTACCATTCACAGGATCCAAATTGTTCGGTGATCAGCTTGAGGACATAATTAAATGATCTTCTGGTGGAAAAAATCCCTTCTTGCCACAAGATACGAAAACTAGACGATCTCCAGTTTAAGCTACACTCCTTTTGTGATGCCAGAAGTTATAAGCCCGGCAGGGGATATGAACTGTGAAAAAGAGGTTCTCAACACACAGAGATCTGGAAATCGAGGAGATTTCCAGAAAAGAGGACAGGTTTCACAATGAAACCAGGAGTTCCCCTTCTCCTCCAGTAGGGGGCAGACTGGAGGAATTCCAATTGGCCTGGTCTCAAATTCATCAGGACAGATGGGTCATTGAAATCATACAGAAGGGGTATCCACTAGAAATTCAATCTGTTCCTCTCCCCCATCAGTTTAGGACATCAGATTACGGCAGAAGTCAAGAACTCAGCAGATGAAGATAGCTCTTCAGAACTTGCTTTACAACAGGGTGATCGAAGAAGTCCCACTACAGCAGAGGTTCAAGGCCTTCTTTTCCACTTTTTTTTAGGTTATCAAGCCTTCTGGGGAGCTTCGCCTAATTTTGGATCTCAAGAACCTCAACTCTTTTCTAAACACACAACATTTCAAGATGGAGACGGTGGCATCCACTCTAAAACTAATACAACCACAAGCATATCTCACGCGAATAGAACTACGCGATTCATATTATCTATGCTGACCATACCTCACCTTTAAAAAGGGACACATAGGAAACATGCATATTTCAGAGTACACCAAAATCAAAGCAACCCTGTAGTATGCATTTTTCATGTGTGTCCCTTTTTAAAGGTGAGGTATGGTCAGCCTAATATTATCACGTCCCTGTCAGGGAAAATCATCACACATACCTCAGGTTCCATTTCTTCGGGAGACACTATCAGTTCAAAGCCCTACCATTCGAGCTAGCATCAGCAGCAAAGGGTCTTCATGAAAATTATGGCCATAGGAATGGCAGAACTGAGACAGAAATACCAGATCAAAGTGATCCCATACTTGGACGACATACTCATCATAGAATCATCCCCACAGAGGTCAGTTCTCTGTACAGACATCTGTCTCAATCTCTTGCAGTCCCTGGGTTCGATTATCAACCACGACAAACGTTTCCTGTCACCATCTCAGGATTTGGTATTCCTAGGGATACACTTCAGTACACGACAGAATCAAGCCTCCCTATCCTTAGAGAGACAACACTGGATCCTCAACAGGATATGCAGGTTTCTCCAGAAAAAGACACCCCAAAAGTTTTTTTCCAGGCTTCTGGGTCATCTGGCATCAGCATACCAAATCCTTCCAGGGGCCAGGGTTCACTCCCGGTTAACCCAAGCAAACTACCTGCAATATTACAGAAAACATCCTTAAAACTTCCAGTTGATCCCAATATTCAGGCCAACCAGGAGAGAATTTGCCTGGTGGACTCGAGCAGCCAATCTTTCAAAGGGACGTCCTCTCACGGAACCAGAGTGGCAGATCCTCTATACAGACACAAGCAGAAAAGGATGGGGAGGAATTTGGAACAACCACACCATCCAGGGCACTTGGACCATTCAGGAGTCAGGCCTCCACATCAACATTCTAGAATTACTAACGGTATGGAAGTCTCTCAGACACTTCAGTTCAGACTTTCAGAAGACTGCTGTTTTCATCAGATCAGACAACGCATCAGGGGACGAGTGTTTCCTGAATCAGGGGGAAACACGGAGCACTCAGCTGAACTGTCTGGCATTAAAAATTCTCTGTTGGGCAAAGAGAATCCTTTCTGTCAGGACGCCTGAATACACAGGCGGATTTTTTCAGCCGAAATAAGGTAGACCCAGGGGAATGGGGATTAAATCCAAAGGTCTTCCAAAACGTAATGGACAATCTGGGTCAGCCGTCAGTGGATCTGATGGCCACAATCCAAAACAGGAAGTGTGTTCAATACCTGTCTCAGTGGCACGAACCACAGGCTTTGGCCCAGGATGCACTGCGGATTCCATGGAAATTCCAGCTTGCGTATGTGTTTCTGCCTCTACCCCTGCTAACAGAGGTCGTCGGAAAGATAAGGTGAGACAGGGCAGAAGCCATCCTCATAGAGCCCAATTGGCCAAGGAAACCATGGTACACAGACCTCCTACTGATGTCATGCAGACCCCCCATGATTCTTCCAGTCATCCCAGACCTGTTGCTCTAGGGTCCCTTATGCCATCCGGATCCTGTCTTCTTCCAGCTCAGGGCTTGGAGGCTGAGCGTCAGTCTCAGAGGCTTCAGGGTATGTTGGAATCTGTTATATAAACCATCATGAATGGCCGCAGAACATCCTCCACTAAAATCTACTATTGGGCCTGGTCTATTTTCCACAAATGGTGAGTATCGTACAACTTGGATAGTCAATCTATATCTCCTCCCAGGAGTCTTGAAAACGATACCTCACATCCATCTCCAAAATCAAGCCGACCATCCAGGAACCCATCCCTCCTTGGGATCTTAACTTGGTGCTGCAGCAATTGGCATCACACCCCATACTTTGAGCCCTTAGAGGCACTTTCCTTAAAACATCTTGCTCTAAAAACAGTCTTCCTCACGGCTATAACTTCAGCAAGGAGAGTAAGCGATTTGCAGGCCTTGATAGCTGTTACACCTTTCCTTATCTTCCATCAGGACAAAGTACTTATTCGTCTGATATCCTCCTTTTGATCAAAGGTGATCTCTCAGTTTCACCTAAACCAGGAGATTGTTCAGCTGTCATTTTGTCCTAAACCAGTTCATGATATTGAAAAAAATGTTACACAACTTAGACTTAGTCAGGTGCTTGAGCATCTATCTCGTTAGAACTCAAACCCTCCATATCACGTTGTATCCGGGACTGTATTAGGCTTGCTTATGAGTCTGCCAATATTGAACCCCCTCAGGGTGTCTTTGCTTACTCCACATGTGCCATATCAACATCCTGGGCACTGAAAGCTGATGCATCTCCTGAGGAGATTTGTAAAGCTGCTACATGGTCATCGGTCTCAACTTTTATAAAGCATTATAGACTGGACCTTCAGGCATCTGAGGACGCCAAGTTTGGTCGGAAGGTGCTTGAAGCAGCCATCCCTGTCTGAACTCAATACCTTCCCCTCCCTTCTTCTGGGGTACTGCTCTGGTAAGTCCCACAGTATGCCGTGGATTGGACACAGAGGAAAAGGTGAAATTTACTCACCGATATTTGTTTTTCCTCTGTGTCCTTCCATGGCAACCCTACCCGATGGTTATACTGGTATATTTATCGATTCTGTTAACTATCAGAAACGTATGAATGTATTAATACCAATTTCCATTGCTATGTCTAACCTCTCATATTTGTCAGCTTGGACAACTGTATAACTGCAGAGGAGAGATAGCCAAAAGATTTATAGAAATTGAATTGGTCCTATCAGCTGGAGGGCGGAGCCAATTACCACAATGTGCCGTGGAAGGACGCAGAGGAAAAACAAATATCGGTGAGTAAATTTCACCTTTTTTTTTCCCTTAAGCACCACTTTCTGGAACATTTGAGCACATCAGGCTAGGAGTAGAAAGTCAAGTGACATTATCTGGTGTGGTACGTTATCTTATTTCCAAACTGGCATGCTTTGTCTACCTTTTCTTCATTTCTGTAGTTTTGATGAACATTTTAGCCAACCCTGGTCATCAGGAGCTACGATCAGTGCATGTTTTCAGGCTATCCCTGAATGAACACATGTAGGCCAATTAAAGTGACTGAGCCAATAATTATTCCACCTGTGCTCCAGCTGGGATATCCTGAAAACATGCACTGTTGGTGCCTCTTGAGAACCAGGTTGCCTACCCTTGACCTATAGTATGTCGACTCATACCAGTGGAGTGAATTTTTTTCCTGGAAAACTACAGTAGCGAATTCCATAGTTTTAAATGATTTAACTACCATTGAGGGGTTGTAATGTGGCATTTATGTCATACTGTTTTTGGTTACACTAAGCTTGCTTGAGATGATGTACTGTAAACTGTGACTTTAGCATAGATTTCTGAATCCTTTCTGAAAACTGGTATTTTTAAGGAGCTTTCCTTGTTTGGGTTGTGGGTCACACTGTGCATTGCTGTGTTTTGCCCCAATGTATATCTTTAAAAGAGAATAAGTCAAGTGCCAGAAATTCTCTGTGTCGGACACACCTCAGGGTGGCAGTAAAGAGGAAATCTCTCCTCCATACTACCTGTTCTATAGGTACAGGGCTAGGGAGTGATTTCAACAGGAGTGGCCAGCCCAACCTACTCTCCCTCTCACCTCATCGCAACCGACTACCACCTGCCCTTTTGCCTCGCTGGCAGCCCCTTTCCTCCTTTACTCTTGCTGATTGTCTATGCATTATTTTGTCCACTGCATCCCACCTTCCCTGTTTCTGTCAGAGGCCGAAGTTAAAATGGGTAGTGCTGTGTGTGTGTGTCCGTGTCCATGTCTGAAGTTGAGTGAGAGAGTTGTGTGTCTGTCCGTCTGCGTCCATCTCCTAGTTTGATGTAGCCCTGTTCTTGTAGTCTGCTGAAGGTCACTTCTCCCTCTAGGCAATAAGATTCTCCCTGTGCTCTGTCCCTTTCTTAAGTACTTGGTGACCACATAATTGATTCTGTCCATCTAAGGAAGTAATGAGGGAATGGCTCAAAGGGATAACAGAATGCACTAGGAAGCACTTTTACTGCAGTGCAGGGCAAAGAGAAACCAATGTTTTGGAAGGGGACCACACTCCCATCTAAGCTCATGAGTGCTGGAGAGGTATCTAACACTTTAAAAAGTGATACGTTGGAGACCTCTTTAGATTCAAGGAGTTAAAAGCCCCATTTAGGTAAATATGTATTTGTGGTAAAACAAGATGTTGGTTTGGAACAAAACTGAAGGATTTTTTTTTTTTTTTTTTTTTTTTTTTTTTAGTGCAAGAGGGGTACCCAGCAAAGAGTCAGATACCCCTGTGGCACTCTTAAACTGCACAGGTAATGCTGTGCCATTATTGCTAGTTAATATCTAAAATATACACACTTTATAGTGTTTTCATGCATAGTATAACAATATAACCACTTGAGGAGTGAACATCATTTTGCTCACTTTCTATTTTGCAGCATTTACCAAGGGGCTTGTGCAAAAAAAGATAAATGGATAAATTCTGGGTAATACTAATGGCACCTCAAGGGACAAATGAAAATGCCCAATTGTTTAAATGGAGCTTTTAACCCCTTGACTGTAAGAGAAGTCTCCAATGCATTGCTTTGCAATCCATTGGAGATCTCACTGGCATTAAAGTGGTTCCAAGCTCCATTTAAATCAATGCGAAATTTCATTCGTCGAAACAAGATACAAGGTATATGCACCACAAACCCAAACACTGCCTACCGACACAGGATGATCAAACGCATTCATAAAAACATCTTGACATTATTGATCGACAGTATAAAAAAGTAGCAAACTTCATACCTGAGTGTTGCAGAAATCTACAGAGCAGGGGACAAAAGAGGATTTTAGTATTACCTGTTAAATCCTTTTCTCTTAGTCCATATAGCTTACAGGTAACTCTGGGGAAGGCGATCACCCCTTTAAGTAGGCAGGAACAATTCTTGGAAAGAAAGCAGGGTGGAGCCTTCCTTCCCTCCTTAGCTGGTCACCATCCAATCCCCAACCAGTTAGATTTGAGACACTAACCTATTGACTAGGTAGCAAGAAGGAAAAAGACTCCTGTGACATGTACCAGAAGGAACTCCCATGCTCGGTCACAGGAGAACCAAGCATGGTCCCTTGACAGGGTGGGAGACCTATAAGCTGTATGGACTAAGAGAAAAGGATTTAACATGTAAGAGAAAATCCTTTTTTCTCTGTTGTCCAATATAGCTTACAGGTAACACTGGGATGTACAAACATTGGGTTTCCCAGTGGTGAGAAATAAGGCAAGGACCAGGCACAAGGCCCCCAGAGTCACCAAAGCTCATATGGACTAATCAGATCCAAAATAGCCCTTAACACTTTGAGTGCCAGAGTGGCATGGAATGCATTGCTTTGCACTCAAAGGGTTAAAAAACTAAGTGTCAGCGGACACTGAACTATAACACAGCACACCAGTAACTGTAAAACAGCACACCGAACAAGATGCAACGGGGCTGAATGGTTAAAGATCACTAAGACGCAGAAAATAAATTCCTAGACAGGCAAAACTGCGTCCAGGACTTTCCTGCCAAAGCCAGAACATGAACAAAGCAGTGATTAACAAAGGTGTGCACAAACGACCAAGTGGCTGCCTTGCACAACTGATCAGCAGAGGCCTGATTCTTATAAGCCCAGGAGGCCCCAACAGACCTGGTGGAATGAGCCGTGACACGAGAAGGAGCAGGCTTCTTCATGAGTTCATAGGCCTTACGAATAGTAGACTGGATCCAAGATGCAATAGTCACCATGAATGCAGTCTTACCAGTCCTGGGACCCTCAGGGATGACAAAGAGTGCATCAGTCTGGCAAACAGACTCAGTGCGGTGCATGTCAAACTTAAGGCAGCGCACCACTTCCAACAAGTGGAGATCCCTCTCCTTGTCAGATTGGGGTCAGGACAAAATGAAGGCACAATAAACTCCTGGTTGAAGTGGAACTCAGAGTCCCCCTTAGGATGAAATTCCTTGAAGGTACAAAGAACCACCTTTCCCTTATGAAACAGCAAGAAAGGCAGCTTGCAGAACAAGGCCTGCAGGTCATCAACTCTGCGAACAGAGACAATCTCCAAGAGGAAAGCCATCTATCAAGTCAGAAGACTAAAGAGTAATAGTAGCCAAGGACTCAAAAGGAGGCCGCTGCAAGACTCCTGAAACCAGATTAAGGTCCCACTGAGCAATGGGATACTGAAAGGCAGGGAAAGCATGAACGACACCTTGAAAGAAATCCTTGACATCTGGAAGGATGACAATGCGCCTCTGAAAAAGACGCAAATACCATCTCTCAAACCCCTACAGTTTGAGAGATATTGGCAGTCAAAGTTCCCTCCTCCCTCCCCTTCTCTTGATGTCAGCTACAAAGCTGACAGCAGGAGATCCGTATCGGCTGACACGAGGAGGCTCATCAGCAGAGCTGAAATCCCGTTATTGCAAAAGAATTACTTCGTTGTAAAGGTCTACAAAGTTTGCTTGCAAACCAGGCCCACTTTGTAGACCTTTACAATGAAGTAATTCTTTTCTAATAACGGGATTTCAGCTCTGCTGCAGAGCCGCCGGCTGATCCCAGGACTGGGATCTACTGCTGTCAGCTAGACGCTAACGTCAGGAGACGGGGAGGGGGGGACTTTGATTGTGACTGTCTCTCAAACCATAAAGGTTTGAGAGATGGGTTTTGTGGTAATGCTATTATTATTTTCATCCTCTACAAATCTATTACAAATTATTTCTGGACATTACTAACACTTTAAAGGCGTGGGATTCAAATAAAAGAAATTTTGAAGAGAGTCCCAAAAGGTGGAAAACTGCTAGAAAACACATGCACATAATCAGAAAACTCTGACCCCCAAGGGAATAGTGTGAAAATGCCCCCCCTCCTGAGGCACCCAGCATGGCAAGGAAAGGGTTAAATTACCACAAAGAACCCAAAGTGCTCCAAAGGCCCCAGCAGAAAAACATATATACCCAAATGAGTGCAGGAGTATGGGTGTAGGAACTCCTAAAGGAGACCCCTGTGCAGAGGGGAAGCAATGGGACAAGTGGACCTCGGCACTCAGAGTTTCTCACATTTTTTGCAGGTCTTCTGTCTTCAGATTACAATTGAGAAAAGATGAAGCCTAAGTGGGCTTTTCCTAGGGAAAAGACATAGCATGAAAGGTTTTTCCCTCAGGGCTGGAAGGTCCACAAACAGCACCTGTTAACTAGGAATCCACCATTGGGAAGTCAATAATGGTAATCCTCCTAATGGGAGATTTCTACACCTCATATCTAACAGAAAACAATAAAATAAGCAGAACTGTTCTCTTGCCTGTCTTGTTCAAGGAACAAATCTAACTTGTTGGGGACTGGCTGGTGACCAGCTAAGGAGGGAAGGAAGGCTCTACCCTGCATTCTTTTCAAGAATTGTTCTTGCCTACTTAAAGGGCTGATCACCTTCCCCAGAGTTACCTGTAAGCTATACTGGACGACAGAGAAACAATGTTTAAAGAGATCAAAGAGATCGTGCTAGAAAATCACTTGTTGTATCATGAGTGAGTGCTTTGCTAACGCAAAACGCTTTGACCTATTTTAAACATCGTTTGTTCCCTGCTCTGTAAGTCCCCTCTTACCTGTAGATTTTTGCAACACTCAGGTATTTTGATTACTATTACTATGTTTCTTTGCCTAATGAGAAGTGTTTGCAGAGTTCTGCTCATGTGTGAACAACAAACCCGTTGTAGTCTATGGTGAAATTTATGAGATGTATCTGACAGGAGTACAAGCAATATGAGTGAGAGGCTGCTTTTCAGATGGGCATTTCCTCATTGATGCCAGGTCTCCCATTAATTTTCCTGTGCACCAGTACCTGCAGTGAAATGCTTATCAAATAACTGATCAAATAAATAAAATAAAAATAGAGCACAATAGTATAGTGCCGTATCACTTGCAAAGATAAATAACCAAATTATATAGGGGTACCCTATATAGTAGCAGTTGGTAGGGGTTTATATCACCTAACAACAATAATCGCAGGCATAGATATTTGGACCTGTCTTTACTCAAGTTTGCTGTAACATGAAGAAAGATGCTGTTCCAAATGTAGAAAATGATGACGTTTAATTTAAAACAATAAAATATCCTTAAATAATAAAAGGCCATTTTTGCCTGCAATTATTATTGTTAGTTGGTATAAGCCCCTACCAACCACTACTACATGTGAGTACCCCTGTATCATTTGGTTATTTATTTTTGCAAGTGATAAGGCACTGTTGGGTGCCCACTTTTGTTTTTTCTTTCTTCCCATAAATTATACTTCCTGACAGATGTGTTGAGTGGAGCAGCCTGACACTAATTTTGGGGTTAACCACAGCCAGAATTTTGGTGAATACTGTTGTTGGGGCAATTTAAAGATCCCTCCTGCTTTACCTCCGGCTAACAAGTAGGTGTTGGTCCTGGACACCGGCTCAGTGAGTACCATTCCTAAGTCAGTGGTGGCATCTAGTGATATTGTCCAATCAAAATAATGCTGCACTAGGAGAACCTCCTACCTTTTTTTCTTCATTTTATCAAACAGAAATAAAGGAATGCAGGTACGATTGTTCCCCCCAACATGCTAACATTAAACACTGATAATATCATGTTTCAAAGGTATGTCGAGATACATCAACTTTTATACACACACACACACACGTCTCTGATTACTACCATGTGTCCTTTCATACTGGAAGAAACAAGTCCACTTTACCATAAAAGTACATATATTTAAGCTCCCTTGAATGTATGCCATAGATAGTGTGATGACAAATTTAGATGATTGTTGAAATATATTTTCTTCTACAACTTGTGTGTTTGTTTCTTTTATAGGTGCTTACACTTTCAGCAGCTTCCAATACTTTACTCTGGAAATAAATGAAAACTTAAACTAGCAATTCTTTCACCAAGACCTACTGACTTTCATCTCATTTACCAATACGATATGAAATGTACTTATAATGTTAATTAAAAATAGCTGCTAAAAGGAAGTACAATATTTTGGATGTTGAACTGAGTGACTTCTGATGAAGTTGTATTGTTCTTGATTTAAGGGTACTTTACACAGATTAGAACAAAGCTTTTGAAACAGTGAATGAGTTAAGTGAACAAAATAGCTTTAGCATAAGCTTATGTCCACTTAATAGTTTATAGTAGATGTAACCAGAGCCTTGGGTGAATATTTACAGACAAGAGTCTTGTCACTGCCTTCTGCCATGTCTTTGAGGTTTGGTCAACATCTTATCAAGCCGTCCATCATATTCCTAAAGTCTGAGCTCTCCTTCGCTCTGGTGAACAGAAAGCCAGTGGTGCCAGGTCATGTGCTAGTTTGTCCACTGCGTCCTGCAAAGCGCTTCAAAGATCTGAGACCAGAAGAAGTTGGAGATCTCTTCAGTACAGTTCAGAGAGTGGCAATTGCGGTAGAATCTCATTTTGGTGGCACATCACTTACTATCTCTCTCCAGGATGGCCCAGAAGCTGGACAGACTGTTCACCATGTTCATGTGCATATACTGCCCAGGAAAGCAGGGGACTTTGAAAGGAACGACAAGGTGTATGATGAGTTACAGAATCATGACAAGGAAGGACAAGACACCCCAGAGAGTTGGAGATCTGAACAAGAGATGGAAAGTGAGGCAGCAGAGCTCAGAAAATACTTTTAATTTTTACCTTTGATTAGCCTATTGCTGCTTTTTAGTTTAAGATATGGTCTGTTTACAGTTTTTTGTGTAAATATATTCACACTGTTGAAGTGTAACTTTTCATTTGTTTTCATTAATCCTTCTTCTGTTATCCACATGAAGCCCATCACCTGGCTATTTTTTAGCTAATATTTGATCACTGTATGAAGCAATATGTATCAACATATTGCTAAAAGATCACAAAGTAGTGGAATAAAATGTTTTTAAAGTGGATCTACCAACTTAATTCAAGTTTGCATATTTGAAAACTGCATTAAAAAGCTGCCTGTGTCATGTTAACCAAAAGGCCAGCAAACATACAGTTCAGGAGATAGTCACACTTTCATATGCTAATTACGGCATAGTGCAGCACAAGTGATGTTTACATATGCTAATTACGGCATAGTGCAGCACAAGTGATGTTTACATATGCTAATTAAGCAAATCACTTATGTTGCATATGCTAGTAAAGCCTTTTCAGTGAAATGTCATATGCTAATAGAGGTTTCAATGATGTTTGAAATGCCAATGAATTTCTGTGCAGTACCAGGAAATGTTTAAATTCACTTTGACCAGAAATAAGTGTGAATATCTCCTGAACTGTACATCTGCTGGACTTTTGGTTAACATGACATATAGGCTGTTTTTAATGCAGTTTTCAAATATGCAGCCTTGTAAGGTGATGGATACACTTTAATGGGGATGTATCACCTTATAGAAAGGTGTTACCATCTGCTTTATTAAAGTGATGGTAATGTTTCACAAAAACAGCAGCTCCAATTAATCTTCATAGTATTTGAGCCATAGATAGTGCTATTTCATTAGTGTGAGCATTGTAGCTCAAGAGTAATTGAATGATAAATTTCCCCCCTCCCACCCCTTTTACCTAGTGTAAGCCCCCACTCCTCAGATGTGGAATCCAGTCCATAGACCAGACAGCTCACATCAAGGGACAATATTCTTACTGTGAGAACAATGAAAACCCTCCCTTGACGGGTTTTTCAGCTTTTTCTCTTATCTTAATTGAAGATTGTCCCTGTCTGCAATCTGCCTGGATACTCCCTGCTGCTCTAAGCTGAGCAGTGTTACATCAGTAGAAGGGGCAGGAGGGGGATACTTTATCATTCAATTACTCTTGAACTACAACTCTGACAGAACTGAAATAACACTCTCCAAGGCTCAAATACTATGATGATTAATTAGAGCTGCTTTTATTATGAAACATTACTATCCTTTTAATAAAAGTTATTATAGGAAAGCTATGTTTAAAAAAAAAAAAATAAATAATTGAACTTCTTATAAAGATATTCCCTCTTCAAGTGCAGAAGACCTTTGCCGAAGAATCATTGTGTCCCATTCTGCTGACCGGCAAAGCTCTTCTGCACATCCTATTTCTCCTCCCACCTCCCTCCCAGCTGCCCCAGAGAGCGCGTTCACACTTCCCTTCAGCGTTCTGTAAATTGCTCCTAACTTTACAGCAAGCTGCGATTAGCATTATACTGAGGTTGCAACCTCAGTATAATGCTATTTGCAGGTTGCTGTAATGCTTGGAGCCGTTTACAGCACACCACAGGGAAGCATGAACGAGCTCTCACCAAAAAAATCTCTTTGGTAGATTGAGAATATTTGAAAAAAAAAATCTGTATGTGCTAAATCATTTTGCATGTTCTCCATTATGTATCGCACTCAAGGCAAGGCATATGCAAATATCTAAGGGTTGCTTTTGGGAGTTGACTTTTTAGATGTATCTGATGAGTCATAATGTTTACATTTAGGTTACTACTTTTTTTGCAACTGGTGTACATCATTCAGAATTGTATAGTTTACCTTTTTTTATTATTTATTTATTAATTAGTAACACACTGATGCATTTGCCGGATGTGTCACATAGGCAGTGATACAGGATTACTGGAAAAACAAATAGCTGTATAGAAAAGGAAAATAAATGCTCTATGAAGATATATTTAAATTCCGCTTATGTGTGTGGCCAAACACATTTATGGTTAATCCTTGTTTGCTTGGATCCCTTCCTCAAATGCACTATGAATAGCCCAACCTTCTGCAGACAACTAATGTACTTTCTCTTGTGTCCACTGGGGGAACATAAACCCCATAAGGAGAAATTCCATCCACCAGAGGGCAGGGTATTCAAATAGTTAATATGAAACTAAGAATTATTTATTTATTTAGAAAATGTTTTACCAGGAAGAATACATTGAGATTTCTCTCGTTTTCAAGTATGTCCTGGACAGTTTTCAGTAGAGGGTTGCATATTTACACAAATTGAGAAACATTATATATTACATGTTATTAAATATACATAAACATATGAATATACATACATATGGAATATTAAAATTATATACAGTTACACTATGTTTTTAGATATAAAGAAGCATTTACTTTTAAGGATTTTAAACTGGGAGCAGATTTGATTATTTCAGGCAGATTGTTCCAGGCCTTTGGAGCTCTGAAGGAGAAGGCAGATCTTCCTGCTTCTTTCTTGTATTGTGGTATACGTAGCGAGTTGTTTGCGGTGGACCGGAGGTTATAGTTAGTATGGAGCGCAGGAGTGAGCATACTGCTCAGGTAGTCTGGTAGTTTTCCAGAGAAGTGGTTGTGTACTAAGCAAGAAAGGTGAAGGGCACGTCAAGATTTGAGTGTTAACCAATTTAGTTCTTTTAGCATATCACAGCGATGAGTAGTGTAATTACATTGGAGGCTAAAGCATCATATTGAATTATACAGGGTGTCAAGTTTACTAAGATGGATTTCTGGCGCTGGAGCATAAACTACATCACCATAGTCTATGACAGGCAGCAACATCTGTTGCACAATATGTTTTCTAACCAGGGGACTTAAACATGATTTGTGTCTACAAAGAGTACTAATTTTGGGATAAAGCTTGGAGGTTAATTTGTCAATATGATGACCAAAAGTGAGGTTGGGGTCAAGCCATATACCAAGATATTTGTAGGAGTCCACCGGGGCCAATTTACGAGTAGACTCCGTTACAATGGATAGGTGTGTATTGCCGAGATTATGCAGTTTGTGCTTTGTGCCAAATATCATTGTGACAGTTTTGTCTGTGTTTAAGAACAATTTGTTCCTTGCTATCCATCTTTCAACCTCGTAGAAATCATGTTGTAATATGGCCTCAAGGTGTGATATGTTTGAGTTTTTAGCATAGAGAAAGGTGTCGTCTGCATACATGTGTACTGAAGATGATTTGCAAACCTTGGGCAGATCATTTATAAAAAGGGAAAATAGAAGAGGGCAAAGAATGGAGCCTTGAGGAACTCCACTTGTTACTTTGAGCAGAAGGGAGTCATTCCTGGCAACTGACACATACTGCATTCTGTCTGATAAATAGGATCGGAACCAGTTTAGAGTCTTATTACCCAGTCCTGATCTTTGTACTTTGTTTATAAGAATATTATGGTCTACTGTGTCAAAGGCCTTGGCGAAATCTAGGAAAATGGCTCCTGTGAGGTCATCATTTTCCATGCCTTTCTGAGTATCGTTGGTTACTTTTAGGAGGGCCGTGACTTAATCTCTAATTCCTCTACTGGACTGTATACCCCTGAAGCTCTGCTTGTGCAGCTTGTTTTTTTTTTTTTGTTGTTTTTTTTTTTAATTTAAATGCATTTAATCAATTGAATGCCAGATGTACACAATGCATTACAAAGCAATGCATTGTGCACTCCTCTGGCACACAAAGGGTTAGCCCCTTTTGAGTGCCAGAGAGTTATTGCATTGCAATGCATTGGATACCTCTCTGGCACTCAAAGGATTAAGGAAGAAACAGATCAGGTCTCCTGCTGGAAAATAATTCACTTTACATTAAAATTTATATTTGGATTTCCACATGTTATTCACAATGATTGAACTCACATCTCTAGGTTGCATATTGAAAGACAAAGATTAACACAGAGATTCCACACCATATTGAAATGGGTGAGAGCATGAGTATAGGGCTATTGAAGTTTGCTCCCTGTCAGGGTAGGATTGCTACAGCGTAAATCATGTGAACATTCTTTAATGTGGAAACTGTCCATAAAAGGGCATAAGATTGGAGGATAGGAGGTTTCAGCTTCAGCAGAGGAAGTTTTTTTTTTTTTTTTTACAGTAAAGTCTGTTAAATTGTGGAATTCCCTGCCCAATGATGTGGTAATTGCAGATACAATGGATACATTAAAGAGAAGATTAGATACCTTTATTTCAAGAGGGAACATACAGGATTATACTGTGTATTAGCAGGCAAAACAGGAGGTTCAGATAAAAACTAACTTATTTGGCAATAAGCTTATATAATTCTAATTTTTCTGGGTTATGAGGAAAAGGATGAACTTGATGGTCTTTTTTTCAACTTAATTTACTATGTAACCTGCTTAATATCGGGTAAGGGTTTCCAGGATCCACTTATATGTAGCTCTGCTTTATAAGCAAGTGCCTGGCTCCTTTGGAGGCTGCTCTTTGGGCTCATAGATTACTTTACAGACAAGTGAAGCTTGAAAGAATCAGGAGTTAGAACAGAAGCAGGAATTTGAAATCTTAAGATCTCTGTGGTATGGAGAATTTCAATGGAATCTGGCAATTGCAAGCAGGAATTTCATTTCATTTTCTGTTTAAGAGGTTTAGAAAAGCAAATTTACTGAACACTCAAATTTAAACCTGGTATATTTAAGCTAAAAGTGCGAGTCAGTAATACCAGTTGAATTGTAGAACTATAAGCATAAGTGGTAGCAGGTGGACAGTCGCATGCAATGCTCATCTTGTCACGTTTGAACATGTTCCAAGGGACATACCGCTGTAGCAAGTGTGACTATATTATCTTTTTGGAACCAAGGCAGGTGGTGGTAATAGGAGACTATTATTGGTAGGGTACATAGGATAAGCTGTCACCAGGAACGTGACTGATGAACAGTGCGTCATCTCCTAGGTACTCTGGTTTGGCATATTGTGGACAGGGCACACAGAATACTGGGATGGGCTGGAAAGGATCCATCTGTCTTGGTACATAATGGTACCAATGAAAGAGGAAGATGGATAGTAACATAGTTGACGAGGCTGGTAGCAGGTGGACAGTCGCATGCAATGCTCATCTTGTCACGTTTGAACATGTTCCAAGGGACATACCGCTGTAGCAAGTGTGACTATATTATCTTTTTGGAACCAAGCTAATGGATCTGGAAACAAATATTGCAACACTGTGTTACTATGATATTGGAAACCTAAAAAGAAGCTTTGAGCTCCCTGAGCAGATAGACTTGAGGTTAGTGGTAAAGATGGTGGAGTTGTAGATGAGGAACAGCAGAACTGGGCAACATTAAGGACAGGAGGACGTGGACAAAGGACGGTCAGCACTGAGCTAAATCAAACCAACAGATTTGCAAGACTGTGTGAAAACGTTAATCGGGATAGTTCATAATTAGCACTACTGGAGAGAATGATTTCTCTTGCGGCCAGGGGAACAGACTTTCTTCCAGTTTAGATGGGATGCAAAGTAGACAGAAACCAAGGCAGGTGGTGGTAATAGGAGACTATTATTGGTAGGGTACATAGGATAAGCTGTCACCAGAAACGTGACTGATGAACAGTGCGTCAACTCCTAGGTACTCTGGTCTGGCATATTGTGGACAGGGCACACAGAATACTGGGATGGGCTGGAAAGGATCCATCTGTCTTGGTACATAATGGTACAATGAAAGAGGAAGATGGATAGTAATATAGTTGACGAGGCTGGAAAAAAAGACATGCTTCCATCAAGTCCAGCCCATGCCTACACACCCTGTTGATCCCAAGGAAGGCAAAAAAAAAACAACAACATTGAAGCCATTTCCAATTAAGCCCCCACGTGGGTAAAAAACCTTCCTGACTACAAATAGCAGTCAGTCCCCTGGATGAACAACCTATCTGCATTGAAGCCATCGGTCATAATTCTCAATATTGTTCTGTGCTAGATAGGTATCCATTGCTTTTTTGAAAGCAGTTATAGTATCTGCAATCCCTGCCTTTGTTTAAGTCGAAAGCGCCTTTCCGATAGTCTTAATGGATGACCTTTTGTTCTTGGCTCAGCTTTTTGTATAAATAGCATCCCGTGCATCTATGGCTTTTTTATGCAGGATACTACCCTATTTACTCTTGCAGCAGCTAAGTGACTCTGCAAACTACTGTGAAGTCTATAGACTATCAGTACTCTGACTCTGAGGTTTCCCCAAGTTTTTCTCACTTACAACTTTAAACCAACTTGAAAAGGTTCCATTTACAACAACTATCTGCCATCTATCATTTAACCAGTTCTCAATCCATGTACAGCTATCACATCCCAAACCAAAGCCTTTTCATTTATGAAGTAAACTGTTGTGAGGCATTGTATCAAAGGTTTTGGATGTCCCTAAAAAAACATCAAGGATCTAAGATGCAAGCTCAAAGCAAGGACCAACAGGGTAGTGTTTTCTGAAATACTACCACTGCCATGCGCTAATGCAGGTAGGCAGAGAGAGCTTGGGGAGTTTAATGCATGGCTTAAGTATGGGTGTAGGAAGGAGTGTTTTGGGTTTTTAGAGCACTGGACTAACTTTGCTCTTGGGTACAATCTGTATGGTAGTGATGGATTACACCTAACTGGAAAGGGAGCTACTGTGCTAGGTGATAAAATGCTTAAAAAGTTGTATGACCTTTTAAACAAGAAAAGTAGGAGGGGGTATGCAAACTTTGGGTAGACAGAGCAGATCGGAACTGGTTACACATAACGGATCATGGGGTTGATAAGGGGTGAGGATAAATGTAGCTAATGGAGGAACTCCAATTAAATTCAGATGTAGAAAACAAGTAGTGGTTAAAATACATAATAATGACAAGACTAATTGTTGGCAAATGCAAGATGAAGTATGGTAGACAAAATGGGTACACTGGAATTAATACCAGATAATGAGCATTTGGACATAATTGGTCTAACCGAAACAGAGTGGAATGATACACATGATTGTGATGAGAATTATTCCCTGTTTAGAAGGGACAGGATAAAAAAGTTAAAAGAGAGGGCATGGTCTGATTATATTTGAAACCTGATCTAACTCCAAGTTTAAGGGAACATATTTGTGAGTAAACTGTAGATAGTGTGGAGTTCTTGTGAGTGGAAATTAAAGCCCACTATGGTGTAAATATACTACAAATAACCACATATTACCGAGGATACGGAGGTGTAAATTGTTATTGCAAATAAAAAAGTTGCCCATCTTAAAGGGATAGTAATACTTTAATATTACTGTTCCCCATATTGTAGATATTTGAAAAAGTATTTAATTGCCCCAGGTTCATCTCTCATTTAAGAGATAACCAAATGCAAAGATCCCCCCTCCCTGAAGTCAGCGTTGTACTGACTGCAGGGATATCCGGTCTGATTTTCATCAGGCGGCTCTGCAGCTGAGCCGAGATTGCGTTAGTAAAAAATAATTATTTCACTGAAACAGTCTTCTATGTTTGCTTGCAATCAAGCACATGTAGAAGACCGTTTCAGTGAAATAATTATTTTTCACTAACGCGATCTCGGCTCAGCTGCAGAGCCGCAAGCCTGTCATATGACAGACTTCCCCTGCAGTCAGTACAACACTGACTTCAGGGAAGGGGGAGGGAGGGGGGAACTTTGAGTTTGGTTATCTCTCAAACCATAAAGGGTTGAGAGATGAAACTGGGGGCTATTAAATTCTTTTTCAAATATCTACAATAGGGGAAATAGTAATATTTGAGTATTACTATCCCTTTAAACACACTATAATTATTGGAGATTTTAACTATACAGATATAAAATAGAGACATGACACCTGTCAGAGTGCTAAGGAAAGCAGGTTTGTGAGCATGCTTAGGGATAGCTACATAACACAAAAGGTGAAAGTGCTGACAAGAAATAACTATGTATTTGACCTAGTGATAACATAACATAGATATGGTAAGTGAACATTTGGGAAACAGTGACACACTAACAAACAGAAAAAATGGACTACGGTAGCTAAATTTGCACCCATTGGAAGCAATGACAAAGTAGTTGAATTTGCGATTCAGTTACATGTGATGGCTAGTAACATGTTAAGGGACTCTTTTATCTCCAAACATTACCTCCTAGAAAATCTGAGTTGAGTCTCCTAACAAAAAACAAAAAGTAATAACTAAATGCAAAAGTAGAGATCCCTACACAAGTGACCCGTGGATGTATTGATATGGGACCCTAAGCTCCATATCAATATATCCAATGTACCAAACGTGTGTAAATGTAAAATAAGTTAATCATTTGAGTTCCAGTGGTGTATGTAAAGCAATGCACATTATTGCATACCTCACTGGCACTCAAAGGGTTAATCCCCCCAAAACGAACACTATCCAATTAGAATAAACACTTACCTGTAAGTCTGATGTCCAGCAGGGTCTTCTGCACCCTGGTCTTCCGCTTCAATTCTTCTTCTATAAGCTTTCATCTTCTTCATCTGTCATCTTCATGTTTCCTCTTTTCATCTGTGCTCTTCTTTAGTCTTCTTCTTTAAACTTAGTGTTTCCCCGTAAAAAAATATTATAACAATTAAATCCATCCTTACAGTTACTCTGCCGGCAGCAGAAAAAAATAGACCAAAAATCCAACCTTCTTGTACCTTTCGGGCCATTGCCTGATCCTGCACTGAGGGAAATTTGAATAGGGACGGCCTTTTATATGGTCTTTTATATATATTGTTTCCTCTGGGAAACAAATGCAAAACGATTAGATCACAACCAATGTGGGTAAATGCATAAATATAAAGAAGGCAGGCAAAAAATAAGTCTGAAGAAATAGATAACTCTTTCCAGAAATACAGGGCGTGCAACAAAAATTGTGAAAAGTTAATTAAGATAGCAAAAATAAAAAATTAAACAACAATTGCAAGGGAGAGTAAGACTAATCCAAAAAGTTTTTGGAGGATTTGAAGTACGAAGAACATATTTTTTTACGTTAAAGAAAAGAAGCCTAATAGGGAAATACTTTGCATAAGTATACAAGTATATGTTCTTTTGAGCTTTTCATTCCAAGGCTGGATAACATTACTAAGGGTTACCTCCTTATGATTAAGAGAAAGGGGGTTTCAACTTAAGAATGGAAGGGGTTTTATACAGAAAAAGTCTGTTAAAGTGTGGAATTCTTTCGACTAGTGTTTTTTTTTTTAAGCATATGTTACTTCTGTATCAGATGAACTAGTCTACAGACCCTCTCCATCCTCACCAACTTCTCTAATATTATTTCCTTTTCTACACTATCTATCCTATTATATCTTGTTGCACTCTCTCCCCTTTCCTGGTCTAAACTTTCTTGCAACTCTGTAATCACCCTAAACCCTAGCACAGTTCCCTTTTGCACTAAGGTATAATTCTCTCATTGCATTTTTGGTGTAGAGCATGGCGCAGGTAGAAAATACCACCTTAGAGGTCCTTTGTTTAAGCTTATGATCTAAATCCCTGAAGTAATTGTTAATGGATATTCATTTCCTTCTGACTTAACATGTACCATGACAGCCAGGTCATGCACATCTCCTCCCAGCAGTCCATGAACATAATCCACTACATGACTTAAAAAAGAAGCCTTTTGGATACATACTCTGGCCAGCCATGACCCAATGTGTCCGAATGAGTAGTTCTCGTATGCTTTCATATGAGCCGAAATAATCCAGAATGTCTCCTTTTTTCTGAATTGACATGGATTTTTTTTTTGATTTGCTGTTACTCCCATAGTGTTTTTTTTTTTTTTTTTTTTTTTTTTTTTTTTTTAATTTTCATTACAGCCAATATAGTAAGAGTCCTTATTTTATGTATTATTTCTGAACACTCTCTCTAGGCTAAATTACTAATGTATACTTCGTTTTGTGCTTTCCTCCTCATCTGGCATCTTTGCATTTTTCATTTGCCATTCTGGATTATTATTATTGTATGGTTTTATTTACTTTTTGTATCACACCTTTTGTTATGGTTACCCATCCTGTCCTATTCATTTCAGTCAGGGTTGGTATTGTTACGTTTACTAAATCACTTTAATCATTCATGTCACATATGCATCACATAGTATGAGCCACTTTTAAATTGATGTGACTGGTCAACCTTTAGTAGGGTCAACTGTATTTATTTTTTAGTAGTTAGCTGCATGTGTCACTCATGGTATGTATTGTCATCATGCTAGTTTATACACGGTTAGCATGATTTGCATAACATGCCCAGCTTGTCTTCTCTTCTATGCACTATTTAAGTTACTCTGTACATTTGCTACATGCTGCATGCAAATTTACTGCATATCATAATGTTTCACTTCTGGTGAGTTTTCCTGATGGTTAGTATGAATCACAGGTTTAGACACTAGAATATAATCTAGGAAAAGGCTTTTGTCTGAGCTGAAACACTGACAAGTTTGTGTGATTTCTTAAATAAACAGACAGGATTGTAAGACCCATAAGTGCTTGCCTTATTCCAGTAAAACAAAATGTAAGAGATATTATGTATAGACCTCTACATCTGCAGCCAGGAAGAGGGCTTCTGCAACAAAAGTAAACTCTGCCCCAAAACACCTTTGGGGCATACAATCTTTTTAAACATCCTGTATGTGAATCCTGAAATAAATGCCTAAAGCAGAGGTCTCCAACATTTTCTTTAGCAGGAGCTGCTTATTCAGTGAAACATGTACCAACCTACTTTGAAAAATCTTGAAAATGTTTTATATTAAACGTCTCCAAAGTGGGTCTTATCAACCCTTCATTCCTTCCCTCACTTTGCAATAACATAATAGGATTTTAGTCTTACCTATTAAATCCATTTCTCTTAGTCCATATAGCTTACAGGTAACTCCGGGAAGGCGACCACGTCTTTACGTAGGCTGGAACAATTCTTGAAAAGAAATGCAGGGTGGAGCCTTCCTTCCATCCTTAGCTGTTCACCAGCCAATCCCCAGCCAGTTAGATTTGTGATGCTAACTATCGAATAGGTAGCAAGAAGGAAAAAGAAGACTCCTTTGAACATCAACCCAAAACAACTCCCACGTTCGGTCACAGGAGAGCCAAGCATGGTCCCTTGCAGGGTGGGAGACCTGTATGCTATATGGACTAAGAAAAGGATTTAACAGGTAAGACTAAAATCCTCTTTTCTCTGTCATCCAATATAGCTTACAGATAACTCTGGGATGTACCAAAATTAAGTTTCCCAATGGTGGGAAAAAGGCAAGAACCCAGAGCAGGTCCCCAAAGTCACCAGAGATCATACGGACTAATCAGATCAGGATAGCCCAAATGAAAGGGAGTGTCAATAGATACTCAACTGGAATAAAACACACCAGTAACTGTAACGCAGCACACTGATCTAGAGCCAACCGGGCTCAACATTTAAAGAATACAGATGCACAATAGAGAAAAAGTCCTAGACAGGCAAGGCTGCCTTCAGGACTTACCTGCCAAAACTGGCTTCAGCCGAAGCCATGACATCAGCACGGTAGTGCTTGGCAAAAGTATGCACAGACGACCAAGTGGCCTCCTTGCACAATTGATCAGCCAAGGCCTGATTCTTGTAGGCCCAAGAGGCCCCAATAAACCTGGTGGAATGAGCTGTAATACAAAAAGGAACAGAGTTCTTCCTGAATATATAAGCCTCGCGAATGGTAGACTTGATCCAAGAAGAAATAGTCACCTTGGAAGCAGGTTTAACAGCCTTTGAACCCTCAGGGATGACAAAAAGTGCATCAGTCTGGCAAAGAGACTAGGTGTGGTGTACATAAAACTTAAGACAACGCACCACATCCAACAAGTGGAGATCCTTCTCCTTGTCAGATTTAGGATCAGTACAAAAAGAAGGTTGTGATGTGAAACTCAGAGACCACCTTACAAAGAAATTCCTGAGAGGTGCGAAGAACCGCCTTGTCCTTGTGAAACACCAAGAAAGGCAGTTTGCAGGACAAAGCCCGCAGCTCGGCAACTCTGCAAACAGACACAATTGCCAATAGAAAAGCCATTTTCCAAGTCAGAAGATGAAGAGGAATGGTGGCCAAGGATTCAAAAGGAGGGTGCTGTAAGACGCACAGCACCAAATTAAGATCCCATTGAGGAGTGGGACACTTAAGGGCAGGGCGAGTATGAGCAACGCCCTGAAAGAACACTGATATCTGGAAGTATGGCAATGCGCCTCTGAAAAAAGACAGAAAGCACAGAAGTTTGAACCTTCAAGGAACTCAAGCTGAGGCCCTTGTCCATGCCGTCCTGTAAAAAGGACAGGAGAGTAGGAAGGTTGAACTCTTGTGAGGACAGATCCCTACCCACACACCAATAGTGGAAAATAGACCAGATTCTGTGGTATGCCTTAGAGGTAACAGGCTTCCTACTATGAAGCATAGTAGCTACGACCGCTGAAGAAAAACCTTTCTTCCTCAATATTGAGGATTCAACCTCCAGGCCATCAAACCCAGATGGTCCACATCCTCCTTCCACAGATAACCTTGTAGGAGGAGATCCGGTCTGCGTGGAAGCCGAAAAGGTTCCACCACAGATAGGTCTACGAGCCCTGGAAACCAGCGTTGCTGGGGCCAGTATGGAGCAATCAAAATGACCGGAGTCCATTCCAAATGCAACTTCCGCAGTACACTGGGAAGCAGGGGAATGGGAGGAAACACATACGCCTGGGAAAATTTCCACAGAATGGACATGGCATCCACTGAAAGAGCCAGATGATCCTTCCAACGGGAACAAAACGTCAGAACCTTCCTGTTGTGTCTGGTCGCCATCAGGTCGATCCAGGGAAGTCCCCATTTCTGAACAATGAGGTCGAACACCTCCTGGTGGAGTTCCCATTCTCTGCTATCTACCGTGTGTCAACTTAAGAAGTCGGTTAAGACGTTGTCTACTCCAGGAATATGAACTGCGGATATGGCAGGAACATGTTCTTCTGCCCAGGTTAAGATAGCTTTGACCTCCAACCAAGCTGCGAGACTTCTTGTTCCGCCTTGCTTGTTGATGTAAGCCACGGCTGTGGCATTGTCAGACTGGACACAAACTGGACATCCTTCTAGATAATAGGAACAGTATTTGAGAGCATGGAATATCACCCGAAGTTCCAGGACATGATGGGTAGGAGAGACTCCTCAGCTGACCATCGACTCTATGCGTTCAGGTGACACAGGAACGCTGCTCCCCAGCCAGATAGGCTGGCATCCATCGTCACATGGTCCAAAATGGTGCCAGGAAAGGTCTGCCCTTCCTCAGGTTGGAAATATCTTGCCACCAGGTGAGACTCAGCTCCACATGTAAGGGGGAGAGAAACTGACAGCTTCAGGAGATCTGGATTCCCTCTGAAAACCTGTATCATGAACATCTGAAGTTCCCTCGTGTGAGCCATTGTGAACGGCACCGCCTCTATGGTGGATATGAACTTGCCCACCAGTGAAGTCAACTTCTTGGCTGGAATAGGATTGCAGGCCAGAATTGAGGATACCTTGCGGGAGATTTGGTGAATCACCTCGTCCGTAAGGAACACCATACCTCTCAGGGCATAGAACAAGAGACCCAGGAAAACCAGACTCTGAGATGGAACTAAATCCGACTTGTCCATGTTCAGGATCCACCCGTGATGGGTGATAGTGTGGACACAGTCCTTGACCTGCTATTGAAGGAGTTCCAGACACGGGGCCTTCAAGAGTAAGTTGTCCGTGTATGGATTGACTCTGATGCCATCCCTGTGCATGACGGAAATTAGCGCACCAAGGATGTGAGTGAACACCTGGGGGGCCATGGTCAGACCAAAGGGGAGAGCAAAAAATTGCAGGTGCCCTTTGTCGCAAGCAAACCGGAGGTACTGACGACTCTCCGGATGTATGGCTATGTGCAGATAGGCATCTTGGAGATCCAAGGAAGCCAGAAATTCCTCAGGACACATTGCCGTAATCACCGATCTTAAAGATTCCTGGTGATGATGAGTCTTGACAATGAAGGTATTGAGATCCTTCAGGTCCAGGATGGGATGGCAGCCGCCGTCCTTCTTGGAGACCACAAACAGGTTGGAATAGAAATCGGAGCCGATTTCTGGTTCAGGAACTGGTTCCAAAATCTCTTTGTCCAATAGGTCCTGGATTGTGCCTTTGAATAGATGCTGCTTCACCATTCCCTGAGGAGTGTAAGAAGGGAAAAACCTGAAAGGAAGGAGGGAGGAGAATGGAATACTGTATCCCTCTGAAATCACCTGCAAAACCCACAGATCCCCCACGGAGTCTGTCCTGACATCCAGAAAATGTCGCAGTCGTCCACCCACTGGCGCTTGGGTTCCGGGGTTTGGTGAGTCATGCCGAAGAAGGTTTGGAGTTCTTGGAGTTGGAGGAGCACTGCTTGGCCCTCCACATCTGTTTGAGCTTGGAGGAGGAACGTGAAGCCTGTGGCACCATGGGTGCCGTGGTACGAGCTTCAGTAGCCTCACTGATAAGGTTCTTCAGCTCCGGCCCAAACAAGGAAGTGCCCAGGAAGGGCACAGAGACTAAGTATTTCTTAGATGTGGTATCCGCAGACCAAATCTTAAGCCACAGCGCACGTCTTGCTGCAATAGAAATAGTGGAAACTCTGGCCTCCAGTCTGACAGCATGAAAAATAGCTTCAGAGACATAATGTTGTGCTTCAGAAATATTAGCCAACAACTGTAACAAATTGGAAGTTGGAGATGCGCCAACAGTGGCAAATATAGCTTTCATCAGGGTCTCAAGTTTCCTGTCAGGTAAATCTTTGAGAGCTGAACCATCTTCCACCGGCAGAGCTGTGGTTTTAGAAAGCCTAGACACTGGGGCATCAACCTTAGGTGGGGAAGCCCACTGAGTTAACGCAGCCTATGAGAAAGGATATAGCTTAGCAGACTTCTTAGGCAGTGTCAAACATTTTGTCATCTAAGACAATCTGGTCAAGAGAGGGATTTGGAGGAAAAACAGTATGTTGCTTCTTAGGTCTCTGAAAGACATCAGAAGCATCTTTAGGTTCTTCAGAAACAGGGGGATTGTTCAAGGTATTAAGGACAGCTCTGATCAGACACTCAGCGGAGGATTCAGGGTCAGCCTCAAAGGGGTCTCCAAAGAATTGGGAACAAATTCCTTCAGAGCATTCACCCTCATCTGAGTCCACTAACAATTCCTCCTCAGATGAATCTGACACGTCAGGTACACCTTGTGGTCTGGGCACAGAGGACCTAAATAATGCAGGTTGTTTACAGGTCTGTATGACCCCCTGCAATTGAGTGGGAAGGAGTTGCAAAGTAGTCTTTAACTCTTTCATCCAAGGTGGCTCTACAACATGGCTGGAGGGCCCTGGCGGAGAATCAGGTGCTGCAGCGCATGAAGGGCATAAATGACCTGAGTATTCTCTAGGAAGCCGTGTGTGACATGAGGAACAATGCGTAATGGGGGTCACAGACACCCCAGTGTCTTTAGTCTTAGGTCTAGCCCCAGTTCCCAATGGGTCTGACATCCTAACAGTATATAAAGTGTCTACAATATAAGGAATAATCCAAATACCGTGTCAAAGATTAAATTTTCATTCCAGAAAATGCTAATATGCACTTAACTGGCAGGTAAATGGTTAATCTGGTGAGGAGAGAAGGAGAGTCCAAGCCCTGTGTAGGATACTTGTGAAGGGAAAGACAGAAAATGGCATCCACGGCAATAGCCAATCAGAAAAAAGCCTGCGAAGCGGGTGCTCATGGGAACTGTAGTTTCCCTTCAAGTACCCCAATAACAGTGACCGAAGCTCCCTGAGCTCCCCAAGACACTCAGAACACTAACCGGATGATAAGACAAGGGTAGACAAGTAGAATGAGCCGTCTCTGAACTCGCTACATTTAGCAGTTGCAAAGATATGTCCCAAAGAGTATAGTCCCATAGAGGTGAATGGATCATGGCGTCTATGTGGTAAAGCTCGCCTTAAAGGCACAGAACTCAAATGAGGGTATTTAGACAAAGTGAGTCCAAACACTGGAAACCCATAGGCAAAAAACACTGAACCCACAGGCAAGAGTGTATAAAACCCCATGAACATGCTCAACTGGGGAAACGAGGGGTTAAATTACCACAGAAACCCAAGTGCTCCAGAAACCCAACAGACTAACACGTAAACCCAATGATTGCAGGAGTGTATTAGGAACTCCAAACGGAGACTCCTGTGCAGAGGGGAAGAGTGGGACAAGTGGACCTCAGCACTCAAAGGGTTGCTCACCTTTTTTTGCAGGTCTTCTGTCTTCAGAATATCATTGTTAACCCCTTAAGGACAGGGACTTTTTTTGACTATGTCGTTGTTCAACCATATTTTCTCTTTAATTCCTTTTGTACACCCACACAAATTATATACTGTTTTTTTAGGCACAAGTAAGGCTTTCTTTTGATACCACAATTATATGAATACCTCATTGTTTAATTTGATTAAAATAGAAAAAAGAGCAAAAAATAAAAAAACAACATTTTACTTACATTTTCCTGTCAGGAATTGAATACTATTAGTTCATTACAAAAAATATCCATAAATATATTCATTTGCTTCTCCTGAATATAAGAGTACCCCATATGCCTAGTATTTCAATCCCTTTCTCACATTTACAAGGTAAATATTACAAGACTAGTTTAAGAGCCCGTTACACGGGCCACAGTGCCACTGCCACCCAGTCGCGGGGCAGTCATGCGCAGTAGAAACTGCTCGTGCCGTGGCTAGCTCTGTATCAGCCACGGCGTGGGCAGTCTCTACTGCGCATGATGCTGCGTTACACACGTTTTAGCGAATTATTATATAGGATGGATGCCATTATTTACAACTTGTCATTTTTCAACAATTGGCATGTGAGCATCATAGCTTAGTTGACGGTGCCAGAACCAGAAATGTCCCACATAGTTATATGTTTCTGAAAACTAGATAACATAAGGTAAATAATCAGGAGAATTTTGGAGTTTTTTATGCAGCTATTTTTCCACAAATATTTTTCAAAATTGTGGTAATATTTTGTTTTTTTGCAGTTTTCACACTTACATTTCAATATTACTGTTGATATCAAGCACGGGATAGTTGAAAATTTAAAAATATCCATTGTTTAGTGTTCATCTCCTTCTTCTGAGTACGGCAATACCCCATATGCATACGTTTCTGAAGGTTTGGGGGAGCTACGGGGCCCAAATGGGAACATGCGTGTTTCCAGTTTCACATTTTGAATTTTCACAGCTTGCATCACTGGTGCCATGTCTCATTTGTGGCTATGTAACAGTGCTCCACTCTAAGATTTCCCCCCAAAACTGTATATTTTTGGAAAGTAGACACCCCAGGCTTTCATTTTATGTATGCTTTCAAATTTTTTATGCAGCCATGTTACCACCAATCCCTCGTAAATCTTGATGTAAGTAAAAAAAAAAAAAAAGCGTTTTTCACACTTTGACTTCAATGTTGATGTGAATTTCAAGCACAGTATAGGTGTAGATTTTAGAAACTGCATTGATTAATGTTTAGCTCCTTCTTCTGAGTAAGACAATACCCCATATACGTAGGTTTCTCGTGGTTTGGGGGAGCTACAGTGCCCAAATTTGAACAAATATTGAATTTTCACGTCTTGCTTATCTGGTGTTTCTCATTTGGGGCTATGTTGCAGTGCTCCACTTTAAGATTTCCCCCCACAAGTGTATATTTTTGGAAAGTAGACACCCCCAGCTTTCATTTTAGGTGTATTTTCAAATTTTTTACACAGCCATTTTACCACCAATCCTGTGAAAACTTTACATAAGTAAAAAATTCAGCGGTTTTCACACTTAGATTTCAATGTTGATGTGAATTTCAAGCACAAAATAGGTGAAGATTTTATAAACTGCATTGCTTAGTGTTTGGATCCTTCTTCTGAGTAGCTTTCTCATGGTTTGGAGGAGCTTCGGGGCCCAAATTGGAACATGTGCATTTCCAGGTTCACACTTTGAATTTTCACAGTCTGCGTCACTGGTGCCATTTCTCATTTAGCTTGTGTAACAGTGCTTCACTTTAAGATTTCCCCCCAAGTGTGTCTAGGATCTTCTTCGGTTCTTTAGTACTCCCTCACTTTTGAGCCCTGTTGGCTCTAGTTCAGCGTGCTGTGTAACAGTTCCTGGGGTGTTATTACCCCTGTTCAGTGTCCGTTGACACTTCATTTGTTATTGTTGGTCTATCTCTGATCTGATGGTTCATATATGCTCTAGTGACTCTGGGGGCCCTGCGCCTGGTCCTTGCCTTACTTCCCGCCTCTGGGAATCTCAGTGGTTGGACATCCCAAAGTTACCAGTAACCTATATTGGACGACAGAGAAAAGAGGAATTTAGTCTTACCTGTTAAATCCTTTTCTCTTAGTCCATATAGGTTACTGGTAACTTGGGTAGGTGATCCACCCCTTTTAGTAGGCAGGAACAATTCTAGAAGTGAATGCAGGGGTGGAGCCTACCTTCCCTCCTTGGCTGCAGCTAGCCAATCAGCTCCACTAAGATCTGAGATACTAACAATTGACTAGATAGTACGAAGCGAAAGAAGACTCCTGTGAGCATGAACCCGAAGGACCCCCACGTTCTGCCACAGGAGAGCTAAAGCATGGTCCCTTGACAGGGTGGGAGACCAGCAACCTATATGAACTAAGAGAAAAGGATTTAACAGGTAAGACTAAATTCCTCTTTTTTTATGCAAGACAGGACTTTGTTTGCTTTCACTGGTCACGGTTTCCAAGTTTGTAGTTTACAAGGATTTCCTGGTCTTTCTCTAGCAATTAGTCCCCTAAAATGATTCCATTAAGTTCATAAGTGGCATTGGGATTTTTTTTTTTCTTCCCAAATGCATGACTTTACACTTTTATAACCACACACACTGTTCCCTATCGTTCAGCCAGTTTTCTATCCAATTGCAAAGGTTATCCCATAGCCCCAATTTCCTTATTTTATACACCAGCCTCCTGTGTGGCACTGTATCCTTTGCAAAATCTAGATATACTACATCAAATGCCTTACCACTATCTAAGTTGCTACTTACGTCTTCATAGTAGCTGAAAACATTAGTTTGTTTGAATAGGATTTTAATGAACTTACCGTTAAATGCTTTTCTCTTTATTACATATGGAACAAATGAGCCATGGGGTTAAGCTCCCTCCTCCAGGAGGGTAGGGCACTTCAAAAAGACAGTCTATGGGGCAGAGAATACCTCCTTTTCTCCTCAACTCAACCCACCGCCTTGATTGAGGTTCATGGTCATATGCATGTATCTTTAAATAGAGCCATATATATACACATAGTTTTGCAGAAATGGTAATAGTACAATGCAAATAAAAAAATAAAGGCTACAGTTAAGAGACGCAGGCTAAAGTGCAATCATCGCATTATTAGTGTGTGTGTGTGCGTGTGCGTGTGTAGCAATGGGAATCATATAATGAGAAGGAGACCCTGCTCCCAAGGAGCTTACAGTTAATTAGTAGTCATGATAACATACAAAAAGGAAAAAATACATCTTTTATTCTCTCACAAGGGTTTTATTCACAGTAGGGATAAGGTGATGTTACTGTTTTTTTTTTTTTTATTGCAATACTTAGCACATATAGGGACTTTCCTAAATCTGGTGAGCCTTGATGGGGCAGGCAAGCTTTTTGGCCAAAAATATTACTAAACCCCACAGATTATTATTTATAGTAATTCACAGGTTATTTATATGTAAAGGTCAGGATCTGATGCACAGACTTTCCTTTTGTTTACTTTATATATGTAGTCAAGACATTGTCCTTGCTGCTCTCTTGACTACACACACATGTAAGTATTGGCACATTAATAAACGCTACTATAAGCTCACAGGAATCTGTATATTTTATGTTTTTGTATTATTCTGGGAGCTTTTGGCTCCTCCTCTCTTGGTTGGTAGCTCCCTAAAATCAGGTGATAGCTGAACAGGGAAGGTATAAATAGCTCCCTTGTTTCCCTCACAAGGGGTTTGTTCATAGTAAGAGTAAGGAGATTTTACAGGTTTTTCAATTGCATTATACCAAACACATGCTCACAGATTTGAGGCAGATTGGGACTCGCCTAAATCTAGGGTGCCTTGAAGGGGTAGGCAAGATTTTTATGCTTTTGGCCAAAAAATATATTACTTCTAGTAAGTCACAGGTTATTTATCTGTAAAGGTCAGGGTTTGATGCACAGACTTTCCTTTTGTTTACTTTGTATATGCCCTTGTGCTTTCCTGACTACATACATATGTAACTATTGGAACATTAGTAGTAAATTCTATTTTGAGCTCACCAGGAACCTGTATATTTTATGACAACAAACAGAGACAGTAGGAGGAGGATCACAAGTACAAGACTTCTTTAAAGGGCCAGTAATGTCCCATAAAAAATGCTTAGAGTTTTGTAGAGATTAAAAAAATAAACGCTATGCCACAAATCCTCTCTCTCAAACCGCTATGGTGTGAGAGATATCCTCTTTTAAAGTTCCCTTCTCCTGACTTCAGGAGTTCCTGGTCCAGGGACCGACAAGTGGCTCTTCAGCAGAGCCGCAATAGTGCAATTGCAAACCACGCACACTTTGTGAACCGTTCCAAAGAAGTATTTCTTTTTAAATTGCACTATTGCGGTTCTGCTGAAGAGCCACTTGTCGGTCCCCGGACCAGGAACTCCTGAAATCAGAAGAAGGGGAGGGAGAAGGGAACTTTAACAGAGGATATCTCTCAAACCATAGCAGTTCGAGAGAGAGGATTTCAGGCATAGCGTTTATTTTAACCCTTTGAGTGCCAGGGGGTATGCAATGCATTGCATACCCCTCTGGCACTCAAAGGGTTAAACTCTACAAAACTCTAAGCATTTTTTTATGGGACATTACTGTCCCTTTAAAGAAAGTGCAGAATGGTTCTGACATGACTGTCAGTATGCACAAGACTATTGTTACTGAGATGCCTACTTCAGTAGGTGGGATTTTTAGGAGAGGCTTGAAAGTGATGACTAGCAAATGGTGAAAAGGAAGACATTCCAAAATCGAGGGGCATTGAGAAAAGAGGTGTGATGAGAACCACAGAAAAAGCAGAAGGTAAGAATCTGTCTTAGTAAAGACCCCAAAAGGAGGCCCCTGAGGCCAGGGAACAGATGATTGGTCAGTTTTTCCTCCAGGTGGGGGTTCTAGGTTCAGTTAGGACTAAAGAGATAAGGATTTAATGGTAAGTTCACTAAAATCCTATTTTCTCGTACATCAATTATGAAACACAGGAACCATGGGATATACGAAAGCATCACAAAGATTCAGGGAAGGGAAAAGAAAAAAACTCTCCCCATAGGATACAAGTAATTCACAGACTAAACTGCATCTATGTATGGCAATGGACACTGAACTATCACAGCAAACCAACCAAAACAAGAGCCAACCAGGCTCAAATTACTCAAACAAAACATAGCAATAGGGGAAGAAAAAAAAAAGACAGAAGTCCTTAGACAGGTAAAACTAAAGGACCTTCCAGCCAAAGCTGGCCTCAGTGGTAGTGTTTGGTCATCTTAGTACTTCGTAGTCTTGCACAGCTGTTCAGCAGAAGCCTGATTTTAGACCCAGGACGCACCTGACAATCTATCGGAATGCACCTTGCGACTTTGAAAGTAACAGGTCTCTTCCTGATCACAAACGCCTGACATATGGTAGCCTTGCTCAAAAGCAGCAATGGTGAGTTTGGAAGCTGCCCGACCTTTCCTAGGGCCCTCAGGAATGACAAAGGAGGAATCAGAATCATGGAAAGGCTGAGTATAAGCATATGGAGCGGGATTCAAATGCAGGAAATAAATGTTACCTCTGGTTTCTCCTATTGAAGTATATGGGGAAACCTGGAGATAAATGCAGAGATAAAATTAGCACCTGCATTTGAATCCAGCCCATAATGCTTAAAGTGATGGTAATCTTTACCTATTACAGTAAGATACAGTCTTCTATATACATTTGCATAACTATGTGTAGCTTTATAACGATCCCTAACTTTACAGTTTTTGTTTTAATCTACAATAAAGCTTACTCCTCCAGCCCTATGTCAAGCAGCCTCACCCCCAGATCTTGGAATCCAGTCATTTGACTGACCAGATCGCAGAAAGGGACAATCTTCTTTCTTTTAGTATAAAGAAAACCCTGCACCCTTAACGAACAAGGTCAGATTTTCCTCATGCTGAAAGAAGATTGTTCCTCATTACAATCTGTCTGGACAGGCGTGCAAGGCTGTTTGACATGTGTAAAAGGGGTGAGAGGGGGATGCTACTGTAGAATTTAAAAAAAAAAAAAAAAAACAGCAAAAGTTAAGGATTGTTACAAAGCTGCAACATCATTATATAGAAGACTCAATCTTACTGTAATAGCTAAACATTAACATCCCTTTAAGACATCCCATCATGTCCAACATTTTGCATGCAAAAAACATAGATGACATTGGTGGTCAGGATGGTTAAGGGATATGCAGGTAGGAGTCCTGAAGTTGAGGTTGTGGTTAAGGCATTTCAGGGACAGACTAGGGTAGCACCTGCTGTCCTTCATGGGAACTACAAAAAGGTTGGAATGAAATCGGAAAAGCCCTCTTGGGCTGGGACTGTTGCCAGAACCCGCTTGTCCAGCAGGGAGGAGATAGCATCTATAAAGAAACAAGCTCTGGGTCCTAAGGAACTTTTCACACACAAAAGAAAAAAAAAGAAGAAGAGGAAGAAGGGACATAATCTATGCTGAACCCTTCTAAAGCCACCCTCAAAAACCATTGGTCTGTCATGGAAGATGCCCAAGCATCTTTATAATGGCACCAATTACACCATACAGGTAAAAGCAAACCAGGACTCTGTGAGTCATGCAGAGGTTGGCTTGTCAGACTTGTATTTTGAAGCAGATTTTCTTGTTCTATCAAAGTCTGTCTGAGCTTTTGCTGCAGGGCACGTCTTCAACCCACTGCACACTGGATTAGCGAGGAGGGACAAAATCCACACCTTCCTTGTCACAACTGTTTAGAAGAAATCTGTGGTAAAAGGGTACTTTTACAATACTGGATTTCTACTTCTGTCTGATGGAGTACAAGACCATCAGCATCAAGCAGCACAAGGATTAAAAAGAAGCTATTTACTCATTAATTATTTGTGGTAACAATAACCACATGTCATCATTTCTACATACTAACCATTTTCACATCAGAATCATCCATTTAATTCATCTTCTGGATTCATAAGGTACTCTCTGCATCCTTACTAATGTGGGTCTATCATCATTCATAAAATAAATAACTATACCTGTTATTGTATTCATCCTGACAATTATCTTATTACAACAGAATTCATTTCAGATTGGATTTCATGCATGGACTTTGTTTTTGCTTATTCATTTATCATTCTTTGCTACAGCAACAGTAATATATATATATATATATTTTTTTTTTTAAAGATTGTACCATTTATTTATACATTTTTTTGGTTTTATCTGTTTCCTATATTCATATATATTTAAATTATATATATCCATAAATATACACACACAGGTGTAACTGATAGGTGGTTAAGTGCGCAGTTAATGATTTTAGCATTTAAAAAAGGCTTCAGTAAGGTTCTCATTCCAAAATGTTAGCAAAGCAAGCATAATTAAAAGCATCAGACTTTGCTTCAGCGTGGGTTAATAGGGCTAGGCTATAGCTGTCTGGGGCAAAGATGGGCAGCAGAGCTGTCCCTGTGACTGCAAAATTAGCTTTTAGAAGGTAATCAAGGTATTTGGCAGCCTGATCCTTAAGGCCTGCAGCATCTGTCAACGGAAGAGCTAAGTTTTTTGCTAAGCGTGATAGGGGAGGAGTCCACTGCACTAAAGCCTCAGCTGTAAAAAGGGTAGACTTTTGAGACATGGTTAAGGAAAAGCCTTTTGTCTGGAGTTTTCCACTCATCCAGAAGAATCTGGTCAATGATGTTAGGAGGGAAGACTAGAGAGTCTCTTGAAAATATACGGAGAACCACATACCCCCATCGAAGTTTGAGACCTGAAGGGTCTCCAACATCGCTGTAATTATCCACTCAACAGAGCCGGGCCAGGATCAGCCTCATAGTAATCCCCAAAAGGACAAATTAATCAAACTCATCAGATGAAGCCTCAGTTACCTGGGTATATCCCCTAAAAACAGGATCAACCTGCCTGATGGTTGGTATGGGTCGGCAAGAATGGAGGGCACCCTGAACAGAAGATGGAATGGATGCCACGGGGGGAGGGGTATCAGAGCTTTAACACAAGCTGGCTCTAGATCAGTGCTGGATGACACCAGGGCAATAGTAGTGGCCACACTACAGGAGTAACATAGGTACCCAGAATATTCCATGCATGGCATGAAGATAAACGAGTTAGGGGGTTAACCCCTAAAGGACCGGCCAGGCACGCATGTGGTGGTCACTTAATTTTTTTTTTTTTTTGAGAATCTGATTCCGACTCCCCGAACAGCATGCAGCCACATGGGGAGCCCGGAATTCCATGACATACATGTACGTCCTTGGTCCTTTAGGGACCACAACCTCATGATGTTCATGTACATCATGGGTCGTTAAGGGGTTAAAGAAGCTCCTGAATCCTTAGGTTTGGTTTTCCTCATGTCCCTTAGGATCATATATGTCCAGAGAAGTAGACAAACTAGATAAAAACTAACATCATCAGTCTAATAGAAAGGCCCAGAAAGTACTTATCTGGTATGTAAATGGTTAAACAAGAGTCAGCCTCAGCGTACTACAAGCAATGAAGATGGCAGCCAAAAAAAGATCTGAACCAATCAGAATAAAGCATGTGAAAGAGAACTGTGGCCAATTCTGGCAAATTATACATTACTGGGCAGTCATAGTCCTGATCATACAATAGAGCATAATGAGAGAATAATGAGCCAACGCTAACCAAATAGATCAAATGGGTGCAGATGTTTCCCATAGTCTATGCAGCAAGGATGGCTGCAATGTGGGCTCCCATTCTGGGGCTATGATCAGTTTCAAACTAAGCTAAAAAGTTCCAAAAACACCTTGGTGCACCATAGGGAGAAAGTGCCTTCTATCGTTATTTTATATGGGGACTCTAGCTGTATAATTAGCATAACCGCTACCAAAGCGCAAAGCAGTACTGAAAGGGTTAATTTGGGAAGAGAAAGTAATGCAACAATATCTGCTACTCAGACCTAAAGGAAGAGAGATAAGGAACAGTAAGTGCCTATTCACCACACAAAGTGTGAATGTGAATTTAGTGGGACATAGAATAGAACCATGGCACTCAAAGGGTTACTTCTGTTTTCAGGCTTTCATCTAGATAAGGTAGAACCCTCAGAGATTCAGCCATGAGGAACAGATTTATCGTAAAGTCATCCTCCACAGGGAAAGGTCCATAGAAACTCCTGTGAACTGGACAATCCAACACCAGCAAAAATCAGTGATTAGAGCCCGCCTAATGCAGCACTATACAAACTCATATGTAAAGAAAAAAATCAATAAATAACCTAAAACCTAAGAGAAGTGCCATTGCACCTTTATTCACCATTGCAGGGCACATGAATGTGGATTAAGGTGGGGGTTGAGATGGATGAGGGAATCTCTGCTCAAAGATCCTCAACCTAATGGTTCATGTGTTCCATATTGGACATAAGATAAATACATTTTAGAACTTCCTTGGGCATCGTGTTAGCACCATGAAAGAACTATAACAATTCTCACACAGGGTATGATTTTGCAAAGAGAAGGGGGTAAAAGTGAAGGGAAATGACACTTTCAGTGCCCGATTGGTGTGCAGAGCAAGGGCCACCCCTCTAGGAGTGAAAAGGCTAGCATTTCCAAATTAGACATGCGGCGAGGCATTCCACAAATTAAGTCTCCTCTCACCAGGATTCTTGCTGTACCTCATGGGCACCCCACAGGCATTGCAAACTGTAATGTCCCATGGGCAAAACAATGCTTGCTTCTGAAGCATTTAGGTAACACAGCAAGGTTTACAGGGAGAGAGAATGAGAAAGCTAGATTGTGGGAGAATAGGCCATTAGTCATAGTGAAGTAAGGAGCATTTGGGTTGGTGTGGGCAGCATGTGGTGAAAGTTACTAGCATGCATTGAATTTGTGCACTGCACAGGGCTACAGCAAGGGTTTCACAAGGGAAAGAAAGGAAAACATCAGAGGGAAGGCCACCTTAAAAAGTAGTGTGCTAAGAGTATGTGTACAGCAATGGAAATGATGCTAGAAGACTATGTGTAACGATAGCACACATCACACACTGCATTTATGACCTTACCCAGCTGTGATGTATGAAAAGCTGGTGAGATAGCTCAGTGGTAAATTCCCTGACTATGGAACCTATTCAAACCACAAGGTTGCAGGTTTGAAGCCAGGCAGGCTCAACTCAGCCCTTCATCCTTCCAAGGTTGATAAATGAGGATCATTGATTGGGTAATAATAACACCTATTATTTCAACTGCCGATTTGGTTAATTCCGAGATTGTGCGCTAAAAGTGCTTTGAGTCCCACTGGGAGAAAGGCACTATATAAATGCTAGTTATTATTTGTTAGACAGTCTCCCAGCATCCTGTTCCTTGATGCAAGCAAAATCTAACCTTGAAGGGCAGTGTTGGTTCTGGACACTTTTGTTGGTGTATGTGGGTAGTTGGGCTGGTGAAGTAGAAATAGCAAGGCTACAAGATAGTAACATAGTAATTTAGGCTGAAAAAAGACTTGCGTCCATCTAGTTCAACCCTTTTCCTATTCCTGTTTACCATCGTTGATCCAAAAGAAGGCAAACCCCCCCCCCCCCCCTCAATACTGCAATTTCAAATTCTACCCTGAATGGGTGGAAAAAATTCCTTCTTGATTCCAAATAGCAGTCAGATTTCTCCTTGGATCAACAAGCCCTAACTAAATATTAATCCCAATACGAACGTACATAGCCCTCTATGTTATGCTCTTTTAAATAAGTATCCAGGCCTTTTTTTTTTTTTAAAGCATCTTATATATTCAATAGCACCACCTCCTCAGGCAGTGAATTCCATACCTTTATAGTTCTTACCATAAAGAAACCCTTCCGCTGTTGTAAATTAAATCTCCTTTCCTCAAGTCTAAGCGGGTGGCCCCTTGTCCTTTGTACTGTTCTGTTAATGAACAGGTCGTTGGAGAGCCTTTCGTATTGGCCCTGAACATATTTATAGAGTATACTCATATCCCCTCTAAGACACCATTTTTCTAGTGTGTACAAGTTTAACTTTTTAACTAAAACTTTCCATTCCCCTTACTAGTTTTGTATCACTCCTCTGCACTCTCTCTAGTTCCATATTGTCCTTTTTCAGAAAGGGCACCCAGAATTGAACAGCATATTCTAGGTGGGGTCTTACCACAGACCTGTAAAGAGGCATAATTATATCTTCCTCCCTTGAGTCAATACCCCTTTTAATACATGCCAATATCTTATTGGCCTTTGCAGCTGCCATTGCATGCTGCTGCTAAGTCTATTGTCTACCATTACTCCCAACTCCTTTTCATTAGTAGATTTCCCCAGAGAAACACTATTTAAACTATATGTTGCATTTTTATTATTATACCCAAAATGCATAACTTTACACGTGTCTATATTGAATCTCATTTGCCTGCCCAGTTACTCAATTTATCCAAATCCTCTTGTAATGAAGACACATCCAGTTCAGACTTTATTACCTTACTTTTGTGTCATCGGCAAACACTGATACATGGCTCCCTATGCCCTCTGGGAGGTCATTAATAAACAAATTAAAAAGAAGAGGACCCAGGACAGATCCCTGAGGTACTCCACTTATCACGTTTATCCAACTGGAGAACTTGCCATTTACTACAACTCTTTGCATTCTTTCAGCCAATTTCTAATCCACACACACAAACATTTTCCCCTAGTCCTATTTCATTCAATTTCTACAGTAATCTTTGGTGTGGAACCATATCAAATGCCTTGGCAAAGTCTAAATAGCTCACATCAACCGCCGCTCCCTCATCTATATTTTTACTTACTTTTTCATAAAATGCGATCAAGTTAGTTTGACAAGACCTGTCTTTCACAAAGCCATGTTGGCTTCTGCTAATGATATTCCTGTTCAAGCTGAATTCTTGAATATATTCTCTTAGCAACCCTTCAAACAGCTTCCCTATCACAGATGTCAAGCTTACAGGTCTGTAGTTTCCTGGCTGTGACTTCGATCCCTTTTTAAATATGGGGACCACATCTGCTTTACGCCAATCCATGGGCACCATACCTGAAATAAAAGAATCCCTGAAAATCAAATATAATCGTCTGGCCAGGGCCAGATGGTGATGGGATTTGTAGTCCTCCAAGAGCTAGAAGCCTTTTCTTTGTGTACATCTCTGATTCGGTGTCTTCTGAGATTGGGTGGTGAGGAAAGCAGTGTGTCAGCCTTTATTCCGCCAAGAGCAGCCGCTGAGGGCAACCAGACTCCTTGCAGAGGTTTTGACAGAATCCAAGGCCACTCCTGTCAATACCTACCTACCCCACCCAAACATCTCTTCATAAGACATAAAACATTATGTAGTATTTAGCAAAATGTAGCAAATTCCATACATTGTAGAAGAAAAAAATCTCAGTTCTTTTGAGGAACTAGCAGTAGGCCAGCTTCACACTGGTCCAGTGCCCATTTCATACATCCATATCATTACACTCTAGTAGCCTAAAGTCCAGCAGAATTACCCCAGAATTTCTCTCCTCTGCCTTTCTAATTATGGGCCACATTTTCTTATAAAGTTGCTGGGGTTTTTTTTGTTTTTTTTTTTTAAGAGAAGTGTTGCAAACCTACCTTATTTACTTCCAATAAAGTGGTTTTATTGTTCTTGCACAAAACAGATGCAGGCAAGTGTAGCCATGAATTGTAAGAATTCAGGTGTCTTGATGAACAGTGTTTACTCTGGCTCATTTCAAAAGAATACGATGAGAACAAGGGAGCTTATACATACAGGTTACCTTAGTCCTGGTAGAACATACCCATGTATTAGTCAAAGGCACCTAAGAGTGGATCAATCTTTGTCTCCTACTCTCTACTTTTGTTATTCACTCTTGCTTGCTTTAAGTCTGTCTCACTTCGAGGATAATGAGGAGGAGATGCAATAAGGTGTGATAAAGCAGAGATAACGTATCTAGTGTGATAACCTCTCTTGTTCTTATACTATTCTTTGAAGCCTATGCAAAATGCTATCTCCAACTTGGGAGACCTTAGTGCTTAGGTTCAAATAAGTAAAAAAATAAAATGTTGTTTCACACTGGGGAAGTTGCCTCCTCTTTATGACATCTTCGTGCATAACCCCGTAAGAGCTGAATTCCAGGAGGTTGCTCATCCTATAGTCTGTACAAATTATAGCTGCAGATATTCTGTTGAGAGTCTGGGAAATCTGGCAATTTGAACACTTGTTACATTGATTCATAGCAAAGTGGTAGCGATAATCTTTGAATTGTGCTGGGACTAAGTGCATCACCTGCCACAAAATGGAAGACTCAATAGTTAAACAGGGAAAAATCCTAAAAACACAATCTTACTCAGTGGCATCCAACCTCTGTCCTCTAGAGTTACAGTGCACGTTTTCAAGATAATGCTGCTGGAGCACATGAAGACCAATAAATGGTGTAAATGGTTTTATTTAACAGATTCACCTGTGTTTCATACAGGAATATCCTGAAACATGTTCTGTTGGCAGCTCGAACACTGAGTGTTGAGACTAGGTGCTTAACAAATTCCCACCTGGCCCATACAACCTGTCATGTGACTTCTCATTATTCCACAATTTATCGCATAGAGAGCCATCTTTGTAATAAATGAACCCTCTAGAGCAGTGTTTCTCAACTCCTGTCCTCAGGACTCACTAACAGGCCAGGACTTAGGGATTTCTCTACTAGAGCACAGGTGTGGTGATCAGATGCTCATTCACACTGATTAACTCAACTGTGCTCCAATAAGGAAATCATCAAATCCTGGCCTGTTCGTGGGTCCTGAGGACAGGAGTTGAGAAACACTGCTCTAGAGGACCAGCACATTGCTTTACCATGCAATAAGTACCCCTCTGGTCCTTATAGAGTTAACTTTTTTCAAAAAGGCTGTGTCTGGCTTTTTCACATCTGTAATATACGATCACAAAGCACCCAGGTCATCACTGAGTATTTACACAATGTGTTGTTTTTGTTTAACCCCTCAGAGAGGTATCCAAAGCATTGCAATCTGTTGGATACCTCTATGGCACTCAATGGGTTAATAGAGATTACAAAGGCCAACAAAGAAAATGGAATACTTTTGGCACATCCCTGCACCATATGGCACAGACAAAAAAATTGCCAGATTTCCCACTAATTTAAAGTGGGCTTCTAACAGAGTGCCAAAGTGATCTCTAAATGCACTGGACCCCTGCCTGGCACTCAATGGGTTAACCCATTGAATGCCAAAGATGTCCCTAATGCATTCACAGGGTTAAAGATCCAATTTACATTACCAGAAATTTCATTTGGTTTCATATGGTGCAGTTGATTTGTTCCACTTTTTTCTCTGTGAATAAAGCCCATGGTGTTCAGAAGGGGCAGGGAAAGAGAAGCAATGAGCTTCAAATAGCTTAATTAACTCCCAGTCAATAACAAGATTGCAGCGCAAGTGAATGTACACATGTGGGTTTGAACCCAGGATTCACAACATGGTTAAACAGTCAAGTGCTTTTTTGTTTTATTGCAATTCAAATATATATTGCTAAGTGGGACTAAACCTTCCAAACAGAGTCCCATTTGCTGCTGAAATACAACTGAACTGTTCCCGGCCTAGCTAGAAATAAGAAAGAAAATTAAACCATTTGCAATTTACTTCCAAATCTAGAAACTCGTCATGTGCCGCAGGGATATATGCGCAATGCCGGGTGTTTTCTGTGGTATTGGTCAAGTCGTATCAGACGGTAATAAGAGGGGGAGGAGAGATCTCGCCGGATCGTGCAGATACGCTTGTGGTTCACCCACAGTGCTGTGGTTCTATGCCTGCAAGGTGCTACGCGGTACCTCCAAATTTACTGGACAGTTTGCCAATCAGGTTCATCACCTTGGGATTACTCTGATATTTTGAGATATTGGCCGGGTTCTGAGCCACATCCTGGAATGCAGCCATCACCTCAGGGTCCTGAGGAGGGAAGGAATAAAATCAGATGTTGACTGATTATACTAGATTAACATCTTCTCCCTGAGACTTAAAAGGATAATAATGTTTCATAATAAAAGCAGCTCCAATTAATCATCATACTATTTGGGCCATGGAGAGTGTTATTTAAATTCTGTCAGAGTTGTAGTTCAAGAGTAATTCAATGTCAAAGTATCCCCCTTCCGCCCCTTTTACTGATGTAACACTGCTCAGCCACAGCAGAAGGGAGTGCCCAGGTAGATTGCAGAGAGGGACAACCTTCAATTAAGATAAGGGAAAAACCTGAAAAACTTGTCAAGGGGGGCAGGGCTTTCATTGTTCTCATAGGAAGAAGAGTGTCCCCTGCTGTTATCTGTCTGGTCTATGGACTGCATTCCACATCTGAGAAGAGATGGCTTACAGTAGGTAAAAGGGGCGGGAGGGGAAACTTTGCTTGTGAATATCTCTCAAACCATAAAGGTTTGAGAGATAAGACTTCTATCGTTCATGTTTTTTAATGCCTACAAAATAAAATAAAGATAAAACTAAGTATTACTATCCCTTTAAAAAAAGGACAGTAAACCAGTATAAGGAGGGGGAGAAGAGATACTTTTATTTTGTATAGCTCTTCCTGCTTAGTAAAGTAAGGGTACACACCCACAGGTGCTTAATTCAAAAATTGTTTCACAGAAAACATTCCTTTTTTTTTTTTTTTGGGGGAGCACTAGTTGTAGGCAAAAACCTTCCATAGACCACAAAAGCACCAAATATGGACTTTAATGCAACAAGAAATGTTCCGTTTAAACACAGTTGCATGTCTAAGCTATAACATTTGACTGATGTACCTCAGCACAAAAATACCTTCTATATTTATATTATAGACTTTTCATCTGCACCCCCTCATAAGAAGCAGTGTCTTAAACACCCCTCTATCACTCAAAGGGTTAACAGTTTTAGGCATCATGCTAGAAATGGACATCAGGTCAAATGCCAGTGCCACCCAGGGGTGTTCAATCTTTACCTGCATAGCTGCCAAAACTTCAGGGTCGGAAAGGATTTCACTGACTCCAGGCATTCCTGCCATACCAGGCATGCCACCCATCCCAGGCATGCCTCCCATGCCAGGCATGCCTCCCATGCCAGGCATGCCACCTGGGAAACCACCTATAAGTAAATAAAAAGTGTTAGAGGCAGCATATACCAAGATGCTACCAGTCATACCCACTCACTGTGTAATATAAAAAGTGCAACAGCCTTACTGATGAATTATATCCCATAACGTCACTCTAACATACCATTTTTGTACATTAAGACTATTCAAGCTTATAGTATTTTCCTCAACTGTGATGAGTGTACCAAGTTATGAATCTAAATCAATTTGAAGGAATTTGTATCCCTTCCCTTTTAACACTTAGGGTGCCAAGGCCATACATCATATGGGTTGACCTTCTGTGCCAAGCCTGTACAAGGCACTGCCTCAATGCAGCCACTGCATGCTGGAAGTACCGATTTATGCAGTGTGTAGCTCCTCCTGTTTGAATAATATAAAAAATTGCCAGGCCCCTTCTGATTTCCCCAGCTATTAATCTCCCTGTAGACAGGCTGAGAGATCAATAGTGACAATGGTGGAGAGCAAGGTGGCTCTCCAACTTTAAAACATTTTAATTAATTTAATGAAGCAAAATTTGTCCCCCCCAGTTATTGATCTCCCAGCCATCAATAGTGGCGACTGCAGGAGAAAGGTGTGCTCTTCTGCTTCCACTCCTACCAGAACTTCCAGGTAGGAATGGGAGGCCTCGAGGAAAGCCTCAGCATCACCAATTATGTCACTCGTGACACTGAGGCTTTCCCCAATGCCTCCCACTCCTAACCGGAAGTTTAGGTAGGATTGAAGAAGGAGACCACGTTGCTCTCCTACAATGGCCACTACTGATTTCCCCAGCCCTGACCGACAGAGAACAATACCTGGGGGGAAAGGACATCAAGAGTGATCCTGATGCCCTGATCTTGGTGCCCCAGCTATTGCTGATCTCCCAGGAGTCATCAAGAGGGTTCTCTTAATACCTCCATCAGAGTGATTTTTTTTGTTTTTTCTTTTCTTTTTAAGATGTGAGCCAGAGGGCTTTTCAATGCATTGCTCTGGAACTCAAACTCCCCAGCTACCTCAAACAACTTAACAACAATATGGCAACCAAGTGTGCAGGTCCCTAAACAGGCAGAACCACCTGCAGGACCTTCTGGCCAAAGCTGGTCTCAGCCAAGGCCAGAACATCTACATATAGGTGCTTAGAAAAGGTATGCAATGAGGACCAAGTTGCCATCTTGCACAACTGCTCAGCCAAGGCCAGTCTGTTGTAGGCCCAAGAGGTCCCCCCCAAAGACCTAGTGGAATGCAAGGTCATCTTAAAGGGGAACAGGTTTGTTCTTCATACTCCTGGTGTATGGCAGCCTTGATCCTAGAGGCCACGGTGACCTTGGAAGCAGCCTGCCCTGCCCTAGGACCCTCAGGGATGACAGTCAGCCTTGTGAAAAGGCTCAGTACAGTGCACATAAAATTTAAGGCAATGCACAACGTCCAAGAAATGGTAATCTTCTCCTCATCAGACAGGGTAGGGACAAAAAGAATGTACAACAATCTCCTGATTGATGAGGAACTCAGAGACCACCTTAGGAGAAGAAACTCCTGGGAAGCACCTCCTTGACTTATGAAAGACCAGGTGGTTTGCAAAACAGCCTGCAATTCAGCGACTCTGGACTGAGCCTACTGTCAAAAGAAAAGCCATCTTGAGCGTCAATTGATGCAGAGGCATGGAAGCAAGGGGCTCAAAGGGAAGGCCTCTGCAATACTCCCAAAACAAAGTTAAGGTCCCACAGATGAGTGGAAGCCTAAAAAGGCAGGGAAAACATTTATGTCCAGAACGGTGGCAATACATCTCTGGAAAAACACAAATCGCCAAAATCAGAACCTTACATGAGCTCAAATGGTATCCTTTGTTTACTCCATATTGGAGAAAAGACAAAACCCAAAGGGAGGTCAAACGCATGCAAGGACACAGGCTTGTCTGCGCACCACTTATGAAAAATAGCCCATAACCTATGATAGACTTCGGAGGAGACAGGTTTTCTAGCCTGAATCTTAGTGGAAATAACCTCTGAAGAAATCTGCCTCAGGATGTTGGTTTCAAGAGCCATGCCATCAAAGCCATTTTCTCCACATACTCATGCCACAGGTAACCCTGGAGCAAGAGATCTTGCCTGGAAGGAAGGTGCAGCGGATACTGAACCGAAAGACTGACCAGGTCTGCAAACCACTCCCTCCTGGTCCAGGGAGGGACTATCCAGAATGACGGTCGCACCATCCATCCCGATCTTCTAGAGTACCCTGGGAATGAGAGGAAATTGAGGAAACACATGAGAGGTTTAAGTTCCTCAAAATCAACTCGTCAGTAGCAAAGGCCAGAGGATCTCCTGTCTGGGAGCAGAAAATCAGAACCTTCCTGTTTTCCCTGGTGACCATGAGATCTATTGTCGGCACACCCCACTGTAGCACAATCAGGTAGAATGCTCCCGGGTTGAGTTCCCACTTGCCTGGATCGAGGTCTTGTCAACTGAGAAAGTCTGCCAGAATGTTTTCTACCCCAGGAATGTGAATGGTTGAGATGCCTCCACCCAACGAGGAATGTACTGCACCTCGAACCAATCAGCTGCACTGTGAGAGCCCCCCCTGGAGACTGATGTATGCCACAGCTGTGGCATTGTCCAACTGAACCCTCACTGGATTCCGCTTCAAGAGTGAGGTCCAGTACACAAGGGCCAGCAGGATCAGCCGCAGTTCAAGATTGATGGACTGAAGGGTCTCTTCCTGAGCCCACCTGCCTTGGACCCCCAGCTGGCCTGGAACTGCACCCCAGCAGCTCAGGCTGGCCTCAGTCATGACCAAAGTCCCCTCTAGAATCAGAAAGGGTTTCGCCTGCTCTGGGTTGCACTAGCACAACCACCACTGGAGGTCCAGACTGGCCTTCAGGGAGAGAAATCTGTTGATCCCAATGTTCCAGATTCCCAGACCAGCTTTGACTGACACGCCTCTGAAGTTCCCTTGTGTGGACCTGAGAGTAAGGTACAACATCTAATGTTGACACCAGACTATCCAGAACCTTCATGTACTCCCTAATCGTGGTTGAGGGCCACTCCAGGGTCTAGGATACTCCCTGCGTTACAAGACCAATCTTGTCCTCTGATAGGCTTTCCCCTGACGGGTGTCGAACCTCATCCCCAAGAACACCAGTTCCTGGGAAGGTACCAGAGAAGACTTGAACATGTTCAAGATCCACCCATGGTGGACCAGATGTCGGACGCAGTCCTGAACGTGATGAGCCAAGAGCTTCTCCGAAGGAGCCTTGAACAAAAGATCGTCCACGTAGGGAGTCACGGAAATATCTCGGATGTGGATGAAGGCCACTAAGGCCCACATGACTCTGGAGAACATGCGAGGCTCCAAAGCCAGTCCAAATGGCAGAGACATGAACTGATAGTGATCTGAACCTACACCAAAATGCAGGTAGTGTTGGCTGTCCAGGTAAATAGGAATGTGTAGATATGCATCCTGAAGGTCCAGAGATGACAGATTCTTTCCCAGGTACATTGCCACTATGACAGAACACAAAAGATTCCATTCTGAAGAACTTAGTCACCACATACTTGTTGACACATTTGAAGGCCAGGATGGGACGACAGCCGTTGTCCTTCTTCCGTACCAGAAACAAGTTGGGATAAAAACCTGAACTGCTGTCGGGATAGGTATTGAAACCAGAACCTGTTTTGTCAGCAGTGAATCTACTGCCTCCTGGAACAACAGTGCCTTATCTGGCTCTTTTGGCAAAAAGAAGAGAAACTGAGGAAGGGACCTGAAATCTATGCAGAACCCTTTCAATATTACCCGCAAAACCCACTGGTCTGTGACAGAGGACTAGGTGTCTTGAAAAAGGCGATGACAACCCCCTACAGGCAACAACACACCAGGAGTCCGTGAGCCATGCAGATGAGTGCTTGGCAGGCTTAACTCTTGTAGCAACTCGCTTGGGCTGCCAGTCTGGGCTTCACGGCGAAGCTTGCTTAAGAGGCTTGTGAACTTTATTGGGGGTGGGGGATGAAAGAGACACAGTTTCCTCAGCATGGTCAAACGTATGGTGGGTATTTGCAGCAACAAGGTACTCTTTCCATCATTAGCATCACAGATAAGCTATTTCAGTTCAGGTCTGAACAGGGGCTTGCCATGAAATGGCAAGGAAATCAGTGGCTTCTTAGAAGATTGGTATGCAAACTAAATCTCAAACCAGAGTGCGTTGTGCAGAAAAAGAAAAAGACAGCGGCCTTAGAGGACAACCTGACAGTCAAAAAAAAAAAAAAAGTCTCAGAAACAGTTGTTGGCCTCCTTAATGTTGACCATAATGACCAACTAATCCTCCTTGGAAACATGAGCATGGATAGCCTCCACCATCTGTTCACCCCACAGGACAACTGCACTGTTCACCAAAGCAGAGGTAAAAATAGTCTGTCAGCTGGTTCCTTCAAATCTGCTGCATCTGCCAAAGGTAGAGCAATAGACTTAGCTAACCGAGAAATACGGGGGAGTCCCCAGTTGGGGTGAGGCCAGCTGTGCCAAGACTGCCTCAAAAAAAGGGTATGGCTTACAGAACCTTTTGTTGATGTACAGCTTTTTGTCTGGGGTCTTCCACTCAACCAGAAGAATCTGGTCAAGAATGGCATTGGGAGGAAAAAAAGGGAGATGACTTCTTACACCTTTGGAAGACATAAGTATAGGTAAACCTTCATCAGAGGGGTCGTAGACCAGAAGAGACTCCAAGACTGCTATAATGAGCTCCTCGGCAGAGGGAAGGGGGTCAGCCTCATATTGATTCTTCCTACTCCCATGGGTATTCCTATCTTCATATTCCCCATCATCCTTTTCCCATTCAGATAATTCTTCTTCAGAGGAGGCCCCTAGTATCTGATGAACACTCTTATAAATAGGAGCCACATATTTAAAGGTAATGGGGGGCTTCCAAGAGTGAAGTACCCCCTGAAGAGATGGGGATTTGGACCACTGAAGACAAAATTGTTTTGATACAAGCTGGCTCTTGATCGGTGCTGGAAGGTCCCGGTGGAGTAGTGGGGGCCACAACGCAAGAGGTGCAGAGAGATCCCAAATACTCTCTAGGAAGCCCAGTTTGGCATGAGGAAGAGTGTGTGTGTGAGCGTGTGTGTGTGTGTGTAAGGTATGCCACTGAATCCTTAGCCTTAGATTTAACCCCATGTCCCTTGAGTCTGAAATCCTGTCAATAAAGTGTCCCAACACTAGTATAAAATACTAGAATATAAGTCCAGAATAAAACATCACCCTTAAAAGCCCACAAAATATGCTTATCTGGCAAGCAAAGGGTTGATCAGGATAAGAAGAGCAAGAAGAGTCTGCCTCTGCATAGGATAAACAAGATAAGTTAAATTGCCACTGAAAAACTAACAGCCAATCAGAAGAAAGCCCCAGAAACAGTAGTTCTGGGAAACAGTCTTCACTGTTGCCTAACACCTACAACTGTTTGTGGAGTCACCATGAGCCTCCTGGATACTCAGGACATGGATCGGATAACAGGGCATGAGGCGACAAGTAGATAGCACCTCTTACTTTCATATCTGAAACGGTTGCAGAGATATGTCCCGTAGAAGTTTTCCAAAGAAGTCAATGGAGCCAAGATGGTAACAGGCTCCCGTTCTTAAAGGGGCTGTATAAAATCAGGCAAAAACAAAAAGGTAACCCAGAGACCCATATACCCCACGGAACATCTAAGGGGGAATAAAACTAAGGTGCAAGTGAAGAGAAAGTGACAACAGCCCCCACAAAGCCCCAAAAAACAACAAAGTAGCCAAAACTGCAGTGAAAGGGTTAACTCCTAACAAAAAGCATCCATCCTTAATCCAAAGTCCTATGTATAGTTACCAGACAGTTAAATGAGTGCAAGAGCCTGAAAAGACTCAGAATGCCCCTGTATGGAGAGGCACATGACTGGGACAAAGTTGGACCAAGGTACTCAAAGGGTTACTCTGCAGTCTTCTGGTTACCATTGTAGCAAGAAGCAAACAGAGACCCAACTCTGCTGCCACATTTTGTTTTATTTTTTACTCAATCTGTTTAATTCAGGAAATAGATAGTAACTGTGCATTACAATTTGTACAAAAGATTAAGGCTGTCGTCTGTAGAGGTTAAGTTAACTTACTTTCACTTGGAAAATTAACAAAACATGTAATTGGGGATGCCCAAACGTTTTCAAACAACTGTAAGCTCTATGGGCGCTCCAAAGAAAGACACGCCAAGACTGTCAAAAACACAAAAACACGGGAGTGAGAGAAAACGCTAAAAGGCAAAACAACCACAAAGGCAAAGATAGACAAACCATGAACTGCTTCTGCTGATGGCCACCATTACAAAACCCAGACAGAGGAAAGTCCGTGTTTGAACTGTATCTATCACCCCTAAACAAGTTAGTCTTAATATGTAGGCAAAATAGCGAAACATCGTTATTTGGCCGAAATTTAAAGAATAAATGTGGCCCTGCACCTACTTCCGGACAGACTGCGGTTACCAGCTCTGTACCTCAGTCTGTCACTCTGCCTTCTGCTCCCCGCCCTCTATCCAGCCTCCTCTGATGACAGAGGCTGTCTGTATGCTGGAGCTCTCTCATTGGCTAGAGATCGCTCCAGCTTACAGGCAGAAAGCCTCCATCATCAGAGGAGGCTGGATAGAGGGAGGGGAGCAGAGGCAGAGTGACAGACTGAGGTACAGAGCTGGTAACCGCAGTCTGTCCGGAAGTAGGTGCAGGGCCACATTTATTCTTTAAATTTTGGACAAATAACGACGTTAAAAAATTAAGACAATATAACACATATTCGCTATTTAGCTTACATATTAAGACTAACTTGTTTAGGGGTGACAGATCCCCTTTAAGAAATATGGGAAGAATGTCTACTCAGCTGGTTACCACAGCCCGTAACACTTTTCTCCTGGAAAACTCATCTCAGCAGTCAAAAACATCGACTCTGTAATATTAAGTGAATGTGTCTAGACATCCATGTAGCAGCCTAACACAGCTCCGAAAACTACTTGATTCACATGAAGGACACAGGATTGCCTTAAGGCCGACTACCCTGAAACTTTGTTCGGTCTTCAGGTCAGTACAACAAATCGATTAGAGTAACAACTTCTGAACTTGAGTCTCTGGTATTGAAGGTATCTACTCCCAAGTTTAATTAAGGACTTAAACTGCTCTTTGAATATTCTTGACTTTTTGAAGTCTTTTGGCACCCTGGGTGTGATGAAAAGGGGAAAGTCTACAGTCAGTTCTGTATCTCATGGAGAGAAGATGAAGAATCAAAAAGGGCCTGAAACCAGTCCACTCCTTCTGGAATAGTTGCTGTCTTCTTCCTACTGAGTGTTTTCACACACAGACAGGAAAAGTCATGAAGATGAAAAGGATCTGGACTAGTGAAAATAGTTCTGTAAGGATCAAGAGAAAGACCTGCACTGAAAACCCACCAGTCTGAATCATTGCTGAGGTAGCAAGGAACTCTTGCCACCTCACCTTACTGATCAAGGTAACCAGTTCTAGGCCAAATAAGGTTTCCCAAAATAAGGGAAACAAAGAAACCATCTGGACAAAAAAAGTGTCCTCCAAACAAATATAAAGCCACAAAATGAATCTAGCCAAGACAGAGTGGAATGTGAAGCAATACATTTTGTGGTGTCATGAGCAATGGCACAGGAGTACAGGTTCACTTCGAATCTGGGACAGTGTATGCATGACAGTATATGGAAGTGTCCTCCCTGGTAACATGAATCAGGCAGTCACACCACTGGTTAATGGATCTACTGACTCACACCATGGCAAAATCAGGACTGAGTGCTCTTCCACTGGTAGTAAAAGTCATGTTGCTGAGTGTGTCCAGGAGTTTATCCAGAGGGTCCTTGAATGCTCCCATGACTGGTAAGGCCTTCTATTTAGGAAGACACAAAACAAGTGGGTCTCTCACGAAAAAAATCCTTGTATTTGTGTGACAAACCCACAAACTGAAGGATTCTTTAGTGAAAGTATAAAGATGACAGATGCTTGGGCAAAATCACCTTTGGAAGGAAGAGAAGGCAAAGGAATTGGTTGGTAATACAACCATCCTAATATGTTCATTGGATGTGGTATAAATGTTCCACCTGTCCGGTTTCAGAACCAGAGAAAAAAAAAGGGGTTGAAGTAGGCAATATTATTTTTTAAATGGATGCTGCTTAGCTGCATCCATTTATGTAGTAGGCATCACAGAGCAAAACTCCAGTGGCTGATTATGAGGCAGGCACATCAGAACACACTGCATTAAGACTTTTTTTTTTCGTCTGGAGCAGCAGGGCTGAAGACAGACAGTCCTTGTTCTGTAAGGTTCTCTGTGGATTTAGTAGCAGGATGGAGCTTAGGAGAAATGAGTGCCTTTGTAGAACAATACAAACACGAACAACACAGACTCTCCAAACACCAAGTAAAAAGCTCAGCTTTTCAGTAGCCTTGTGTTTAAGGAAGACAGTGCTCTTTACTGTGACATCCAAAGCAGAAACATCTATTCCCTGCCATACAGGCCTATATGTAAACATTGTTTGAAATAATGAATAACAGAATTATCCTCGGTTTAATTAGCAGAAAAGAGGATTTTAGTCTTACCTGTTAAATCCTTTTCTCTTAGTCCATACAGATTACTGGTAACTCTGGGAGGCAATCCACCCCTTTAAGTAGGCAGGAACATTTCTCTAAATGTATGCAGGTGGTGGAGCCTCCCTTCCCTCCTTAGGCTGCAGCTAGCCAACCAGCTCCAGAATGATTTGAGACACTAACTAATGATTAGATAGGAGAAGGGAAGAAGACTCCTGTGAGTATGACCCCGAAGGGCTCCCACGGTCTACCACAGGAGAACCAAGCATGGTCTAATGACAGGGTGGGAGACCAGTAACCTGTATTGACTAAGAGAAAAGGATTTAACAGGTAAGACTAAAATCCTCTTTTCTCTGTCGTCCAATACAGGTTACTGGTAACTCTGGGATGTCCAACCATTGAGTTCCCCAGAGGCGGGAAAAAGGCAAGGACCAGGAGCAAGGCCCCCAAAGTCACCAGAACCTCTATGAACCATCTGGTCAGAGAAGCCCAACAAAACTAAAAGTGTCAACGGACACTGAACTGGGTAAAAACACCCCTGGAACTGTTACACAGCACACTGAACTAGAACCAACAGGACTCAACAGCAAAGGAAGCACTAAGAACCCGAGAAGATCCTAGACAGGCAAGACTGCCTCCAGGACCTTCCTCCCAAAGCTGGCATCAGCCGAGGCCAGCATCAGCCTTAGGGCTTAAGGTCCACAAAAATGCACCTGGATACTGAGCTAGCCACATTGAAGGGCATTTGTCAGTCATGGTAATCTGCTTAATGGTGGTATTCCATATCTGACAGAAAAAAAAAATAAAATAAATAAAACTATAGAAGAATGTTCTCCACCTGGTGTTGTCGCACCGAGGAACAAATCATTCTGAAGCTGGTTGGCTAGATGCAGCCTAAGGAGGGAAGGGAGGCTCCACCCCCTGCATACATTTAGAGAACTGTTCCTGCCTACTTAAAGGGGGGGGATCACCTCCCAGAGTTACCAGTAACCTGTATTGGACGACAGAGAAAGCACTATAATATATCCTTCCATAATACAGTCACCTACTAGAACACCGTTTATGAATATTTTACCACAGCACCTTACCAGACAAACAAACCTGACAGTTTTAGCTTATAATTTCCAATCAAGAAAGTAGGCTTCATTGAATTCCATTAACCCAGAAGAGACTGTACCTGGGAATCCTCCAAACTGCGCTCCTGCCTGACGTCTCGTCTCTTCCTCCTTTTATCATACAGAGAGAAATATTGGTGTTACATATTGGTCCTATTTGAATACAAAGCAAAAAAAAGTAATCTGAAAACATAGAACAACTGTACTACACACCAATGTGCTGGCTGTATCCCTGTTTAAAGCGGAACTTTCAGGTAGTAATAAGTCACCCTTCAATAATTAAACATATGGTGGCTAGCATCCTAATACATGTATTACACACCTCTGTAAAGTGCCACATTCTAAAGAAATCTTACATCTTCGGAGACTGATGGCCAGGTTATTGCCGTCTAAGGCACCCACAACATCAGTCCAGTTACCTTGTGGCATGATGCAATGCTTCTTTGAGGAGACAGTGACTGACAGCGCAGGAGCACAGACCAGATGTCTGAGTCAATGCCTGGCTTCCGGTCTCTGAAGATGAAAGATTTCTTTAGAATGTGGCACTTCACAGAGGTAACACATACATTAGGATGTTAGTCGCCATATGTTTACTTATCGAAGGGTGACTTATTACTATCTGAAAGAAATGTCAATAGGAAAAAGTACCAGATATGCAGCAATATATATATATGAGGAATGAAGATTACTACATTATACTATATATCACTCACCCTCTGTGCTCTCTCATGTTCCTCTTTAGCTTTCCTCAGACGTTCCTTTCTCTCATTGATTTCCCTCTCCTCGCGTTTACGCTCGTATTTTCGCCGATGCTCTGCAATCTTTTGAGCCTGAATGACATATTAGTACAGTTTTGATTTGTAGAGTTTTAAACAAGGCTCCTAAGTGGCAAAATATATAAATTTTGTGTAAACTAGGTTTCCAGTCTTTAAAAAAGGTCTATTTTCTGAGGCCATACAAAGCCACGGATACATTTTTAGCCCACAAAGTGGCAGACGTGTCCAAGGGCGAAAAAAAACGTACACAGATTTTCTGTTAACAGAATAATAGTTAAATGTATGTACGTATGTATCTATTTATATAGCGCCATACACGTACGCAGCGCTTTACTGAAGTTGAAATGATACAATACACAAATACAGAACTGGGTTAAGAGCATTAGGCTAAGGTGCGTTCATTTCATTATTTGAAGGGGAAAGTGCAGCAAGGGAATCATACAGTGGGAAAGGGACCCTGCCCCAAGAAGCTTAGAGTCTAATTAGAATTTATGACGACATACAGAGACAGTAAGAGGAGGATCATAAGTGCAAGGCATAGTGAAGGAAGTGCAGAAGGATTCTGATGTGCTTATCAAGGAGGATATTGCCTCCTTGAGCAGGTGGGTTTTGAGGAGATGCTTAAAGTGATGAGTGTGGATGATTGGCAAATGGTGCTACGGAGGGCATTCCAAAGTTGAGGGTCAGCCAGTGAAAGATTGTAGCCGAGAGGTAGCTCGAGTTGTGTAGACTGGAAGGGGTGTAGTGGGAGATAAGAGTAGAAATATAAGAAGGTGCTGAAGAACAAAGAGGCTTACAGAAGAGGAGGAGAATCTTGTAAGGAATACAATACTTTATAGGTAGATAATTGAGCGATTTCAGGAGGACATGAAAAGGAAGGTATCTGGGAGCAAATGTAGTGATTGTTGTGGCTGAATTGATAACAGACTGAAGTGGAGAAATATGAGAAGCAGGAAGACCAGAGAGTTGAATGTTGCAGTTGTCAAGTCTAAGGAGAATGAGTGCTGAGGGAGAGTTTTTACAGCTGACATACAGAGGGAGGGATGTATTTTGGCAATATTTTTCAGGAAAAAGTGACATTTTCTGATGACAGCTTGGATACAGGGGAGAACGTTAATGTAGAATCAAGTATGACCCCAAGACAGCATGCTTTGGATACTGAATGGATGACAGAGTTGTCTACTGTGATGGAGAATGGTGTTGGTGGATGGGTTATAGGGGGAACACAACCAACTCGGTCTTAGCCATATTAAGTTTAAATTAGCGGTGAGCCATACATGATGAAACAGCTGAGATACACTGAGTGACTCGAGACTGCACAGCTGGAGTGAGATCAGGGAAAGAGAGATTGATTAGTGTGTCATCTGCATACAGATGGTAGTTAAAGCCAAGAGAGGAGACAAAGTCACTGAGTGAGAGGTGCAGAGGGAAAACAGAAGTGATCCCAAGACTGATCCTTGAGGTACACCTACTGAGAGGCCATGGGGAGAGGAGAAAGCGGTAGCAAAAGAAACAGTGAAAGTACGTTTAGAGAGATAGGAGGAAATCCATTCTAGAGGACTGTCAGGATGCATAGGTTGTGCAGTGTGTCCAGTAGGAGTGCATGGTTAACAGATCTAGTAGGATTAGTATACCGTATTGTACTTTGCTGTGTGTAAGTCATTAGTAATTTTAGTTAGGGCTGCCCCAGTGGAATAGTTGGAACGGAAACCTGACTGTAATAAGGGTTCAAGCAGAGAGTCTGAATTGAGAAAAGAGATTACGCGAGAGAATACAAGGCATTCCAAGATCTTAGATGCAAAGGGGAGGAGTGAAACTGGATGGTAATTTGAAAGACAGGTGAGGGTTTTTTGGGTATAGATCTGACTATTGCATGTTTGAATGAGGAGGGAAAAGTTCCAGTAGAAAGAGGAGTTAAAGATATTAGTAAGGCTGGGAGCAAGAGTAGCTGCAACATCCTTAATGAGAGGGCATGGGATCCAAGGGGCAGGTAGTGGGTAGAGAGGAGGATAGTAAGAGAGATACCTACTCCTCTGTTATAGGAGAGAACAAGCTGAGGGTTGTTTGAGGTGAACTAGGGATCAGGGGGATAGGAGGAGATGATGTAGAGGCTATCCTTTGTTGGATGGACTGTACCTTATTTTTGAAAATGTCAGCAAAGTGCTGTGGAGTGTTGGAGATGGATGAGCAGTTTAAGGTTGGGGGTTTGAGAAGAGAATCAAAGATTTTAAAGAGGTATCATGGGTTAGATTTGTGGCAAGTGATGAGGATAGAGAATTAGTGCTGTTTAGTCTGGGTGAGAGCTGTATTGTAACAGGACAAGATGACTTTATAATGGTGGAAGTCGGCAACAGAATTAGACTTTCGCCAGAGACATTCTGCAGCTTGACAACAGGTGCATAGCATGTGGGTTGTTGAATTTAGCCAGGCTCTCGGATTTCTGGGGCAGGAGTATCGAAGTTGGAGAGGAGCATGCAGGTCCAAGGAAGACGTTAATGAAGTGTTATATTATATATATAAGTGTTATATAATAACTACAAAAGTTTATACTGCCACCACTTACCCGTGGCTGTACCTCCTTCAGCATGGCACTTGCATCCTCATCATAATCCAGTTTACATGCCATGGCCAGGTCATGAGCTGCATCTTCCCAATGCCCAAGGAGTCTACCCAGAAGAAAACAGCCAACATGAGGGTTATTTTCATCATGCAAAATCCATGGGTAAACACACACCTTGGCTGACTCACTAAGGCTGATGTACTAAGAAAAGTGGTGCAATTCTGAGGGAAACCAACTGCATCATAAGCCACCAAAGAGTATAAGTTTAGGAAAGTTTGGCCACAGACTGATTTGTTGCCTTAGTAACCTGCAGGGAAGGATTGCCTTAGGTGTGGGGAATCCTTCCCTGCACAGAGTGACCACTGGGATATTTATGAACTCTCACAGCTGCTCTCATATTTATCCCTGTAGAGAAAAAAAAAAAAAAAACCCGCCATGCTATTTGGAAGGTTTTGTCACTTCAAAATAGCACTTGTGTTGATAAAAGTGTAAAGACAAACCTTGAGTAGTTCAGGGCTAAACCATTTCCACCACAGAAATTAGTTTTGAATCTATTGAAATCTAGACAGGTGTCAAAAATGAAGTTCTTGTGGTCTAAAACGGCCTCAGGCTGAAACAGTCTGCAAAGGGGAAAGTCAATTATTGGGCCTCCAGGTGTTTGGGACTACAGCTCCCATCATCCCCCATCAGCTATTATGGGAGATGATGGGAGCTGTAGTCCAACAGCAGGAGGTCAACAAACCAATACCAAGTGTGGACAGAATAACTGGCCCACATTATGTAAATCAGGACCTAAATGGGTCCTATAAACTTGCTTATTGCTTCCTGACTTATCCAGAAGTATCCTTGTATTGACACTCAGCAAGCTTTTTCACGCCCTTCCCGACTTCTTTCTCCTTACTGACCTGTGCGCTTTCCCTCTCCACTTGTATGGCTGAGCCGAGTCAGGGTTGATGGCTATTGCTCTGTCACAGTCCCGGATTGCTGCGTTTGGCTTCTGTAGTTTCACATACACACTGAAAAATGAAATTGGGAGTAAAAGATCAGCAAGATATAAGGAAGTTCTATGTAGAGCAATGATCCACATTACTGGATTCCAGCTACTAGCTGCTACTACTGCAATACTTTCACAAAAAAAAACTAAACTCTAAAACTTAAAAATAGATAAATCAGTGGACCCAGATGACACACACCCAAACTTATTAATAAAAAAAACAAAAAAAAACAAAAAAAAACAAAAAAAAAAAACCAAACAACTTAGGATTGTTCAGTCACTGTTTGCAAGAATAGTTCCAGAAGAAAAGAAGGTAGCAATTGTAGTACCGCTTAACAAAAAAAGTAGCAGCGAAAAGTGAAGAGTCTGGCAAGTCTTAATTTAGTTTCCCAGTAAAAAAAAAATGTAAGTCCTAAATTAAGTCCTCCTCAGGGAGGAGCAATAGATATAGCTTATCTAGATTTCAGTAAGACATCTGATATTGTCCTTCACAGATGTCTCAAAATTGCAGTGTTTGGGTCTGGATGTAAAAAAGTCATTGAATTGATAAGGCAATGTCAAGAGACAGAGGGCTCTAGTTAATGGAGAATAATCCATGGAAGGTCATGTAACTAGTGGGGTTAGATATCTGTACTGTGTCCCATTCCTTTTAATATTTTTATAAGTAACATATTAAATTAGGTTGAAAAAGGACAAGCCCATCAAGTTCAGCCTTTGCCTCATAACCCAGAGAAATGAGAATTATAGTTTTCCTTCTGCCAAATAAGTTAGTCTTTATCAGAAATTCCCGTTTTGCCTACTAATACACAGTATAACCATGTATGTTGCCTTTTGAAAGAAATGCATCTAATCTTCTCTTACATTTATCCATTTTATCTGCCATAACCACATCCTCTGGGAAAGAATTCTGACCTTACTGATTGGGGGGGGGGGGTTTCTTCTGCTAAAGCTGAGACCTCCTTTCCTCTAATCTTAAGGGGTGGCCTCCGGTTATTTGATCAGGCACTGGAATAAAAATCTCATTAAAGAGATCCTTGTATTGTCCGCTCATATACTTGTATACTGTAATAAGATCTCCTCTTTGGTTTATTTTCTCTAGAGAAAATAAACTAACTTGTCTAGTCGTTTCTCATACGTCAAGTCCTCCATTCCCTTAAATTTTGTTGTGCTTCGCTGCACTCTCTCCAGTTCTAGAATATCCTTTTTTCAGAACGAGTGCCCAAAACTGCACTGCACATTCAAGGTTAGGTCTTGCCAACAATTTGTACAATGACAAAACAAGGTTATCCACTCTTGCTTCAATACCTCTTTTTATGCAAGACTATGCAAGGAGATTTTGTTTGCATTTGCTACTGCTATTTGACACTGGTCACTGCTTCAAAGTTTGTAGTTTAAAAGGATTCCCAGGTAGTGCTCTAGCACATTATTGTAAAAAGAGCTTCAAGGTAAGGTACGCCTTTTTTGCAAATTATAAAAAAATCTACAATAAATGTAAACATTCTGGCAGGGGGATAAGCAATTAAGCTGCAGTTTAATGTTGATGAATGTAAAATATTGCACTTAGGATGTAAAAATCCGAAGGCAGACTATAGTATTAAGGGTGCCCATTGATCTGGTGGAGGAAGGGTTTCTTGCTGAGCACACACATGTCAGATGGTTTCCTCGATCCAGGAAGCAGCCTGGCCCACACAGGGGCCCTCAGGGATGATGAAAAGGGAATCCTATCGCCTAAAAGACTGATTGTAATGAACATAGTACTTTCAACTGCGTACCACATTCAACAGATGAAGTTCCTGTTTGCTAGAAGGATAATTTCAGAAGGGAGGAGCAATTTCCTGGTTGATGTGAAAATCCAAGATGATCTTAGGTAGAAAGCGTCTGAAAGTATGAATCTCCTTGTCCTGGTGAAAGACCAGGAAACGCGGTTTACAAGACAAAGCCTGTAGTTTGACTACTTAACGAACAGATACAGTGGCAAGAAAGTACATGTTAAGTATCAGAAGATGCAAAGAGGGAGCTGAAAGAGGGTCAGAGGAAGGCTTCTAGAGAAGTTCTAGCACCAAATTGAAATCAAACGGTGAGGCGAGATCCCTAAAGGCAGGGTAGGTCTTGACATCAGGAAGAAAACAATGCGCCTCTGAAAGAACAAAAAAAGCGGAGATCTGAACATTGACGGAACTCAGACAGAGTCCCTTGTAGATACAGTACTGAAGAAAAGCCAGACCAATAGGAAGGCTGAAGGGCCATGGAGGTGCATCCCGATCAAAACAGCATTGATGTTAGTTTCAAAGGCCCTGCTGTTAAAGATAGCCTCTCTACCCAAGGATGACAAACCGAGCCTTGGGTCAGAAGATCTAGACTCTGGAAAGCAAAATGGTGCCACAATGGAAAGTTTAGAAGATCCGAGAACCAGGGACAGAAGGAAGCAATCAGGATGACTTGTGCTTTCTCCAGCCTGACAACTCAGCACCTGGAACATCAGGGGGACTGGAGGAAACAAACGTTAGATGAAAGTTCCATGGTATGGACATTACATATATTGCAAATGCTAGAGGGCCCTCTAACTTGGCACATTTTGCAAGTGGCCATGAGATTCACTTGAAGGTAATCCCCAACAGCAGACAATCATGTTAAGTTCCCAATTCCCGGAATCCAGACACTGATGACTTAGAAAGTATGTGACCATGTTTTCCACACCCGAGGTGTGAAACATTGAGATGGCCAGAAAACACGCTTTTGGCACAATCGAAGGAGCTCCTGAACCTCTGCCCAAGTGGACTCGCTTTTGGCTCCTCCTTGGTGACCGATGTATGCAACAGCTGTCTCACTGTCCTAATGGATCACCACTAGTGTCCCTGTCAGGACATAGGACCAGTAACAAAAAGTTACACAAATGGCCATATTTCCAGAGTATTGATTGGAAGACTCTCCTCTCTGGTCTAGAGACCCTGTACTGTCTTGGGGCCCACTGTCACCCCCACCACCAGACTGTCTGTCTGGCATCTGTGGGGATCAGAACCCATTCCAGAATGACAAATGGACATCACAGTGTTAGATGGGACATTTGAAGCCACCAGTAAAGAGGATCCTTCATCCTCTGAGACTGACATGGAGTGGAACAGATGAGTGTGCTACCTTGAACAGCTCCTAAGAATGTTTAATTGCAACAGCCTCATGTGGAACTGATCACATGGGATGGCTTAAGACGAAGAGACCAGGTAATCTAGCACTCTCATGAACTCTCTCAAGGTCATCAGCCAGGAAATTGCTTGATTCACCTGAAGGGCCGGAGACCTGATCTCATTCTCTGGCAGAAAACACCCTTCCTTGGAGATTATTAAATTTCATTCCTAAGAAATGCAGAACTTGTAAAAGTACCAGAGAGTATTTCTTGAAATTGAGTACCTAATCATGTTGTCCAAAATGTGAACACACTCCCGAATCTGAGAATATAAAGTAGCCTCAGAAGGAGCCTTGAGTAAATCAGTTAGGCAAGGAGTCAAGGAAATTTTTTGAACGCAGGTGTGAGCAATAACAGAGGACATGACCTTTGTAAAGATCCTTGGAGCAGACGCTAGTCCAAATGAGGACAGTAAACTGGTAATGACTACCCGCAAAGGCAAACAGTAGGAAGCTCTGATCCAGGTGAATCAAAAACATGAAGGTTGAGTCTTGGGATGTCCAGTGAGGCAAGGAACTCCCCTGGACACATGGCTGAGAAGACAGTTCGCAGAGACATCATTTTGAAGTGTGAAGCTAGCATAAAGTGGTTGAGGTACTTCAAGTCCAGAAAAGGGAGGCAGCCTTTGGCCTTCTTGAGAACTACAAAAAGACTGAAGTAGAATCCAGTAAAGCTTTCCTGGGCTGGAACAGGATCCAGCATCTGCTTTTCCAGCAGAGAGGATACTGCATCTATAAACAGATGACCCGGAACCAGATACCAAGAAACACAAGACAGAAAGAAACTGTGAGGTGGAAGGAACTTGAGATCTGTGCATTACCCTTCTGAAATGACACTCAAAACACATCACTGTCAATCGTTGAAGTCTGCCAAGTGTTTTGAAAAGAGGCAAAGGAAACCTCCAATGGGCAAAGACTGGATAGGATCCCGTAAATCATGCGGACGGGGATTTTACAACCTTAGGCTTCTGAGTAATCTTGTTTGACCAAGACAGTTTGGGCTTGGGGATGTGTGAGCTTCAAAAGGTTAAGTGGGTTGAACTCTAAGTGGCCGAAATTGGCGGGGATAACAAGAGCCACACATCTTTTTTTGGGGAAAAAGGCATTCTTTGGTGGAATCTGAGACAACAGAGTTATGTAGCTGCCAGTTGTGTTATGATGACCTTGTCTAGGTCAGGTCCAAAAAAGCAGTTTCCTAACAAAAGAAAAGGACACACAGGATTTTTTGGAAGATTGGTCAGCCGACCAAAGCTTAAGCCACAAAATGTGATGCTCAGCTACTGAAAGGCTGAGGATTTTCCAGAAAAATCTAGCATTATAAAAGGCAGCTTCTGTAAGATATGCATTAGCTTCAAGGATTTTGGCAAGAAAACCAGCAAATCTCCTTTGGGAACATCCCCACAGATAGCACCGGAGAGCAGCTATAGTGACCCAAGCAGTAGAAAAGATGGGTCACGGATTGGCCCCAAAGTTTGGATTTAAGCAGGAATCAAAGTGCTTGTTCACTTTGTTGTTAAAGGGATAGTAATACTTAAAATGTAAAAAAAAATATGTTGTAGGGTTTATCCCCCTGAGTAAAACAAGAGTACTCCCACTGCTGAAAAGTGTTTCATTCAAAAGTTATTAATTTTCAAAGTTGAATTTTTTAGGTGCAATATCACAGTGGCCTGAAATTGTACAGTGGCGCTGTTGCTACACGATCCTATGGACAGCTCTGGTCAATTGACCATAAATCTCCATAGGATGGTGTAGCAACAGCGCCACTGTACAATTTCAGGCCACTGTGATATTGCACCTAAAAAATTCAACTTTGAAAATGAATAACTTTTGAATGAAACACCTTTCAGCAGTGGGAGTACTCTTGTTTTACTCAGGGGGATAAACCCTACAACATATTTTTTTTTACATTTTAAGTATTACTATCCCTTTAAGAGAAGCAGCATAAGCCAGAAGCATGGCAGTGTTCTTAGCAAGGCGAGATATTGGGGGAATCAACCACAGGTGGAGAAGCCCATTGTGTCAAGGCCGCAGCCGATAAAGGACAGAAGTTGTAAGTGTGCTTGTTAAGGAAGAGTCCCTTATCAGCTGTCTTCCACTCCTCCAGGAGAACTCAATCCAGAGAGTGATCGTGTGTTTGTGTGGGGGGAATATGGATACCTAACTTTTGCACTGGAAGATGTCTGTTGAGGGAGATTCAGATGCTTCAGAGATTTGAAGGGTCTTCAATAGTGCTCTAATGCCAAGGGGCAAAGAACCTTCCCATCAGACTCTCCATCCATCTCAGAAGGACCTCTGTTCAATCCATAAAGCCCAGGAAATGGGGGACAAGAAATGTAGTTTCTCCATGTAATCGTTACAGCAACCAATGGCTGTTCAGCTTTTATAAACTGCAATTTTTGTACTCTAAGCTGAACATGCAATAGTGCAGGTAATCAGATTTATTTTCTGATAAACAGGGACTGACATAGGTCCCTGAGAAGAATTGCATGCAACAAAAATGGCCTCCACACAGCACCTGGTTCTTAATGGGGCTGTGTCAAATACTAAAATATATATATTATATACATATACATACATACACATATACATACATATACACACACACACACACACACAATATATAGTAGAAAAAGAATATTGTGAAGAAATCTGTTCAGGAGACAGGAGAAGTCCAGTCATAAGTGTAAAACAGCCCAGGTACAGAACGGGTTAAATAACAATACGGTACAAGCAGCAGCCTTTAAAAAATACAGTACAATAAAAATGTATAACAGGCAAAAACAAAAAACCGCAGAAGTGGGTGCCACAAAAAGAGGGACATAGACTACATGAACCAATTTTCAGATACCTTGCCTATTTAAAAGACAGAATTTCAGAGAAGATCAATAATGAGGCACAGACATCCTCCACATGGAATGGTCCCTGTGAATTGGTCAATCCAACTCCAAAGGAGGCCAGTTTTTTTCTTAAAAAAAAAAAAAAAAGAAGAAGAAGTCTAGCTAAAAGATCAGAGCCCAAAATACCCTTTCATGAGGCCAGGTCATTTGAAACTGAGGTGGCGGGAAGTAAAGCTGGAGGGTAGTCTCCTCCTCAGAGGGCCTGCCGTTTTTCAGTGCCCTGATCTTCGGAGGAGGGGAGATTTACCCCATGGTTCCTATGTTCTTAGCTGAATGTAAGAGAAAAAAGTCAATGGGCAATTTTATTGTTACTTATGGGGCAGTTGGTTTGCCCATAAATTACTCCAGTGTTCAGTCTCAAAACATCAGCACATTGCTACAGGCAGGTAAAATATAACATTGCAGGAGTACTCCACACTAATAACAGACACTGTTTTTGAAAACCAATCAATTCTCTCGGCTCTCACCTTGCTCTTTTTGCATATAAAATGGCAATCCGAGGGTTTAGTTTTATGGCTTCAGTGAACAGGTCAATGGCTTTCTGTAGTTCACCTGAAGTAAGTAAAAGAAAACAAACCTTTAGTCTTACAGGAACAAGCAGCCACATCCCCTCCAAGGGCTGCATATGTGACTCAATTCAACAGATGGGCCACACACTTGCATAATATGTAAAGCCAAACTGACTGGTATAATTCCCAGCAGCACTAAGATCTGGTTTAATTGTTCAAAATTATACTGCCAATGTTTCAGCCAGAGGTCCTGGCCTTCTTCAAGACAAAGTTCACTAGTGAACTGAGGTGACTTAAAATCTCAAGTGTATGTGAATTAGGCACCAAACTAGCATATTCAGTCGCTGATTAGGTCATTGCCCGTGGGCGGGACAATGCATCGCCGAGATGTGAACCAATGTGTGCAAAGTGACAACGACAAAAAAAAACAACAAAAAAAACACAACACCCCATAATGGCAACAACCGCAGTACAGAAACAGAGCAGGCTGGCAATTAAAGTATACTCAACTTTGTGTGCCAATTGTACCGGTTTAATGTTATCAGTGAAACCCGCATATGCTAACATCTACAGTCTTCAATAAGAGCATGAGTCTCTATGCAATGAACATTACTTGTTCAATAAATGTTATATTCTAGGACTTTTTTCATATGGTATGGGAACATACAGACCCTAATGGACTGGACCATTGAGCTCAATTCTTTACCTTCACCGAATTTGTCTCAAAATTATAGTGCCACCACAGTGGATTTTTTTTTTTTTTTTTTTTTTAAGATCTCAGGATCTCACGAACTGGACTCCAAACTCACAACCACCTTATACAGCAAACCTACTGTTCGCAATTCCATTCTGCATGCTAAAAGCTGTCATCTAACAGCACTTAAAAGGGGTGCCCCATACGCACAATTTTTGCAAGAAATTAGGAATAAAAGACGAGCGTGCGAAACAACTGCAACTGAAAGTACACAAATTCTTACAAAGAGGATATAACCAAAAAGAACTGGATCCGAGATGTAGGCGACTTGGAAGATTGGGAATGGGACATGGCTAACAGGGGTCCTAAAGCAGTGTCTGCGACAACTAATCACCAACTCACACAGCTAAAAATTTTACATAGAACTTATTATACTCCAGTACGCCTTTGTAAAATAGGTAAACTACAACACAGTAACTGTGCTAGATGTGGTAAAGAGAGGGCTGACTTTTTACATTTGATTTGGTAATGTCCTTTAGTGCTCTCCTTTTGGAGTGAAGTAACAGACACACTGTCACAACTTGTAGGATGGAAGTTATCCTTGTGCCCTAAAATTTGCTTACTTTCCATTTTACCTGATCAACTTCACTCGACAGGCGAATATATAATGTTGAGGGAGGTGCTGATTATGGTGCAAAAGATGGTGTCACTGGTATGGATGGGTGTTAGGGCTCCAAGGCAAGAAGATTGGGTTACATTAGTCAACAAAAACCACCTCACTATCGAGGACTATATCTTAATAGGGGTACTCCTGACAAGTTTTGGAGAATGTGGGGGATTTGGATATCCTACTTCTTTGAGAATTATTATGACCAGAGTATGAACACATGGTGAATTATATAATAATAATAAAAAAAAAAAAATACCAAAACTACACAGTGTGTGGGTACTGGAATACACACTTATTGCGACAGTGTCGGGGACTTCTTGGGCACTTTTCAATAGAGGTATAGGAGACGTGCACTATTAGAGTAGTTATACATCTTGCTGAGAACGTGTTACTTGTGTGTGGCTGCATGCTGCTACTTAGCTCATCTATGTCCTGTAATACATCTCAAACCAAGTATATCTGGGATATTTTCCCTTCCTATCTGTCTCTTTTGGGTCTTTAGTCCTTATTGGGGCTGGGATGGGTCCATCTGTCTGCATGGGTATTGGGGTTGGGGTTACTAGGTAGCTTTTTTTTTTTCTTTTTTCTTTTTAAGGTTTTATTACACTTCTTCCTCCCTTGTTAGGAGTAGGAGTGGGTTGGAAATAGAAAATCAGAGATAATGTGGTGCTTCTATTATTTGTCCCTTTTTGTATGACATGTAACACCTGCTAACATGTCACTTTCTTCGTATTACATGTACAAATACATTTTCTTTCCTTGTGACTGTCTTTAATAAAAATAAATAAAAACTGGATCTCCAACTGTCAAGCTGTATAGTGGTAACATAAAGCCAACTTCAGTACAGCAATAAGGACACAAAATCATCAAGAATTAATTTTGTGGACTATGTCCCAAATAGCCTACAAATGGTGAATGCAATTAAGAAAAATTGGTCCTTCTTGGCAACTGATCGTGCTTTCCCATTCTATAATAGGCAAAACCCTACGTGACATTCTGATGAAACCTTATAGACCATTGAAGAATAAGAAAGAATAAATAAATAAATAAATAAATAAATAAGAGGAGGACCGCATAGGATGCATGTGGGTGTCACATCAACAACAGAAACTGGGTTCCTTAATTTATTAATTGCACTACCTGCAATAGTCTTGACACACTGATTAACATATACATGACTTGCTTAATATCCTCCTTCTGTTGAATAATATGTGTGTGCTCATCCTTTTGGGTTCGCACAGCACCTACTGATACCAGGTGTTACTTTGATATGAACAGTATTCAGTTTATCTCCAAAACTCACACGCTGTACAGCTGTGATGTGACACAGTTGATTGTACACCGTCACGAGTGCTGCCAGCTAGGACTACTGGACATTCCTCCTTCCCAACTGAAGCCTGCTGCTGGCGCATCATGTGAGGTTGAATTGCCGGCTGTTGCTGAAATGGCCACTAACATTTATCCACACGTATGCCCAGTCTGCGACAGTGGATCCAAAAAACCAGACACAATTTGCTATCCTTCTTAGCGATAATGCCTATTCTCAAACACCGAGTCATTTACCATGGACGGTGCTCTACCAGCACAAAGGGTAAAGGCTGCATGCTACGACCTCACGTCTCCCATGTACCCCCTTGCGTTACGGCACCCAATGTGTATGCCCATCTCCCAGATTCACTGATAACCTTAAACAGGTACAATTAGCATACTAAGTTGAGTATACTTTAATTGCCAGCCTGTTCTGTTTCTCTGTACTGCTGCCAAGATTTTTTTTTTTGTTGTCACTGCCACTTTGTACACATTGGTTCACATCTCGGCAATGCACAGTCTCGCCCACATGCGATAACATAATCAAGAACCGAATACGCTAGTCTGGAGTCTAATTCACATATGCTTGGGTTTATAAGGCACCTCAGTTCACTTGTGAAGTTTATCTTGAGGAAGGCCGGGATCTCTGGCCAAAACGCTGGCAATAACATTCTGAACAGTTAAACCAGACCTGAGAGTGCTGCTGTGAATTTCTTCTGTATACGCTGAGCGCACCCAGGCACTTATGTCTCTAAGAGCTATTTCTGATAGCACAATGTGCAACTATGTTTAAAACACAGTGAAACAATGAAGACATGCCTACTCCACAAAATACAGATCTGTGATGCAGGCAGACTTGCAACACTGTATGAAAACCCCCCACTTCCTCTGTCAAGGACATAATAAAAACATATGAAGATGGGGGATACAGATAATTTAACATTATATATTAAGCTTTAGCAGAATGTCAGAATCCCGTCCATTAATAAAGGAAAAACAGCTAAAATTCACTGCTCCCACACCTTTCAAGGTGGTAGAACACTCACACTCACCCTCTCCCAAAGCATTAATTGCTTCACATTTTTTTTCATTGGCCTGATCCATCATTTCTTCTGTTACCTGATGAGAGAGAACGGTTATACCAGGAGGAGAGAATCAACCATTCAACATGGATATATGACCTAAAAAGCTTATATGGCTGTTTTATGCAGAGAAAAGCAAGAGTAATTCTATTGCTGGGTGATCTTCATTCAATTGTTATTACAAAAACGCAAACCCCCCCCAAATCAAAAATAGGATTTTAGTCTTACCTGTTAAATCCTTTTCACTTAGTCCATACAGGTCACTGGTACTTCTGGGAGGCGATTCGCCCCTTTAATAGGCAGGAACAATTATGCAAATGATTGCAGGGGGCGGAGCCTCCCCTCCTACTTAAGCCACCTTCAGGCCAGAGCCACTAGATTGATTTGAGACCCTAAAAACTGACCCCAGGTAAGCAAGAAGAAAGACTCCTGTGAGCATGCCCCAAAGGTCTCCCACTGAATGCCACAGGAGAGCCAGGTCTGGTCCCTTGACAGGGTGGGAGACCAGTGACCTGTATGGACTAAGTGAAAAGGATTTAACAGGTAAGACTAAAATCCTATTTTCACTGTCGTCCAATACAGGTCACTGGTACTTCTGGGATGTACAAACATTGAGCTGATCCAGAGGTGGGAAGAAGGCAAGGACCAGAACAAGGCCCAAGTCATTAAAACTGCTATGAACCAGTTAATTACATAGCCCAAACTGTAAGTGTCAACGGACACCAATCAAGGGAACAATCCCTGAACTAACACAGCACACGGAACTAGAGCCAACTGGGCTCAACAGTAAGGAAGCACTAAGGATCACAGAGTGGAAGACCTACACAGGCAAAACTGCCTCCAGGACCTTCCTTCCAAAACTGGCATCAGCCGAGGCCAGCACATCAACACGGTAGTGCTTTGAAAAGGTGTGCACAGAGGACCAAGTAGCCGCTCTGCACAGCTGATCAGCGGAAGCCTGATTCTTGTAGGCCCAAGAGGCCCCAATAGATCTGGTGGAATGGGCAGTCACCCGGAAGGGAACATGCTTATTCCGCAACTTGTAGGCTTCACGGATAGTAGCCTTAATCCAAGAGGCAATGGTAACTTTGGAGGCCGGTCTCCCTGCCCTAGGCCCCTCAGGAATGATGAATAGAGCGTCAGACTTCCTGATAGACTCGGTGCGATGAACATAAAACTTGAGGCAACGCACCACATCCAACAAATGGAGATCCCTTTCCTTGTCAGATGAAGGATTAGGGCAGAAAGAGGGAACCACAATCTCCTGATTGATGTGAAACTCGGACACAACCTTGGGTAAGAATTCCTTGGTAGTGCGAAGCACAGCCTTATCCTTGTGGAACACCAGGTAAGGAGGTTTACAAGACAGCGCCTCTAACTCTGCTACCCGGCGAACTGAAACAATAGCCAAAAGTAAGGCCATCTTCCAAGTCCAGAGACGTAAAGGAATGGAAGCCAAGGATTCAAACGGTGGTCGCTGGAGAACTCCCAGCACCAAATTGAGGTCCCACTGGGGAGCAGGACTCTTGAAGGCAGGTCGAACATGAGTCACACCTTGGAAGAAAACTTTCACATCAGGAAGGATAGCAATCCTTTTCTGGAAAAACACAGACAAGGCAGAAGTCTGAACTTTGAGGGAACTCAGACTGAGCCCCTTATCAACACCGTCCTGCAAGAAGGCCAGGACAGTGGGAAGATGAAACTCAAGGGATAATTTCTTATCAGAGCACCATGCCACAAAAGTTGACCATATGCGATGATAGATCTTGGAAGACACAGGCTTACGAGCACTGAGCATAGTCGACACCACAGAAGGAGAAAAGCCTTTCTTTGCTAGAATTGAGGATTCAACCGCCATGCCATCAAATGGAGAGAGTGAACATCCTCCTTCCACAGATATCCCTGAAGAAGTAGGTCCGGACGGGCAGGAAGTGGGAACGGATCCGCCACTGACATGGCCATCAACTCCGGATACCAGGACTGGCGAGGCCAGTTTGGAGAGATCAGGATAACAGGACAACGCTCCCGCTTCAGTTTCTGGATGACTCTGATCAATAGAGGAAGAGGAGGAAAGATGTAAGCCAGAGAAAAATCCCAAGGGATCGACAAGGCATCCACTGCTAGAGCAAGTGAGTCCCTCCGCCAGGAACAAAACACCGGAACTTTCCTGTTGTGTCTGGAGGCCATCAGGTCCACCTCCGGCATCCCCCACCTCTGAGTGATTAAGTGAAACACATCTGGATGAAGAGCCCATTCTCCGCTGTCGACGGTATGACGACTGAGGAAGTCTGCCATGACGTTGTCCACGCCTGGAATATGAACTGCAGAGATGACAGGCACGTGATCTTCTGCCCAAGACAAAATATCCTTGACCTCCAACCAGGCGGTGCCGCTTCTTGAGCCGCCTTGCCTGTTGATGTAAGCCACCGCAGTTGCGTTGTCGGATTCCACTCTGATCGGAAGACCGGTCAGTTGAGATTCCCAGTGTCTCAGGGCAAGCCGGATGGCACGCAGTTCCAGAACATTGATGGAGAGCAGAGATTCCTCCAGACCCCATTTCCCCTGAGCACTGAAGCGACCCAACACAGCACCCCAGCCCCAAAGGCTGGCATCCGTCGTGATCGTGGTCCAACAAGGAACTAGAAAGGATCTCCCTTTCAGGAGATGGGAGAGATCCAACCACCAGTGCAGACTCGATTCCACATGAGGAGGTAGAGAGACTGACAGATGCTGATGATCTGGATGATTCTTGAACGTCTGGATCACAAATCTCTGAAGTTCCCTGGAGTGGGCCATGGCAAAAGGAACCGCTTCGATCGTGGAAATGAACTTCCCCACCAGGGATGACAACTTCGTTACCGGCACTAGGTCCAGTTCCAGAATCCCCGCCACTCTGATAGCTATCTGATGAGCCACATCCTCCGGCAGGAACACCATGCATTGGCGAGTGTCGAACAGGAGACCCAGGAACAGAAGCCTCTGAGATGGGACCAAGTCCAACTTGTCCAGATTCAGGATCCAGCCATGGCGGTTCAGAGTGTGGATACACTTCTGCAATTGCTGGTGAAGAAGCTCTGCCGAAGAAGCTTTGATGAGGAGATCGTCCATGTAGGGAGTCACCCTGACCTGGTCCTGATGAAGCACCGCTATCAGGGAGCCCAACACTCTCTGGAAGACCTGAGGAGCTGAAGTCAGCCCAAAGGGAAGAGCAGAAAACTGAAAGTGTCCCATGTGGCAGGCAATCCGGAGGTACCGCCTGCTCTCTGGATGAATAGGGATGTGAAGATAAGCATCCTGAAGGTCCAGGGAGGCAAGGAACTCCCCTGGAGACATTGCTGCAATCACAGAGCACAGGGACTCCTGGCGGAAGTGGGAAGTCACCACATAGGCATTGAGATCTAAAATAGGACGAGCCCCTCCGTCCTTTTTGGCCACCACAAACAGGTTGGAATAAAATCCTGAACCTGTGTCCTCCTGAGGAACCACTTCCAGGACCTCTTTGTCCAAGAGATCCTGAATAGCGTCGTCGAACAGACGTCTTTTTGTAGGTTCCTGAGAAGGACGAGTAAAATGGAACCGAAAAGGAGGAAGGGAGGAGAAAGGGATCCTGTATCCCTCTGACACCACCTGAAGAACCCACGGGTCCGCCACTGACTCCTCCCAAGTCCGGCGAAAGATGCGAAGACGACCCCCTACAGCCGGATGCGGACCCGGGTTCGGCGAGTCATGCCGAAGCAGTCTTGGAGGTCTTGGCCTTGGGGGCCACTTTGGGCTTCCAGGACTGTTTGGGCTTGGAGGAGGAGCGCGTAGCTGGAGGACCCGTCTGGGCCGAGGAGCGTGTCTCAGTCTGAAAGGAACGAAAGGACCGATTGCGTTTGGCTGGAAACTTTTTCTTAAAGACGGAGGGTAGAAGAGTACTTTTACCGCCAGTAGCCTCACTGATCATTTCTTTGAGCTCAGAGCCAAATAGCAAATTCCCCTGAAAGGGCAAGGAAAGCAAGGCTTTCTTAGAGGCTGTATCAGCAGACCAAATTTTCAGCCAAAGGGCACGTCTAGCCACCACAGAAGCAGTGGAGGCCCTCGCCATCATGCGCACAGCATCAAAAGCAGCGTCAGCAACATAATTCTGAGCTTCAGTGATATTAGCAAGAAGCTGCAACTGTTCAGATACTGGTGCATCCTGGCGAACCGCTTCAGTCAGTCGTTCAGTCCAGGCCGCAATGGCTCTATTAACCCACTCCACTGCAAAGGTTGGACGCATGGCAGTGCCAATGGAGGCAAAAATAGACTTAAGAGAAAGCTCTAGCTTTTTATCCGTCCAATCCTGCAGGGCAGAGGCATCAGAGACAGCCAAGGCGGTAGACTTGGATAGCCTGGAAACAGGAGCATCCACCTTGGGGGGATGAACCCATTTTGCCAGCTCAGTCTCAGGAAAAGGGTACAGTTTAGCAAACTTTTTAGAGACAGAGGAGGATCTATCAGGATTCTTCCATGCCTCAGAGACTAGACGGGCAAGAGTAGGGTTAGTTGGAAAACAAACAACAGGCTTAGATGGTTTCTTTTGAAAAACATCAGTAGGATCATAAGTGGATTCCTGAGTCAGAGGAAGGTTGAGCGTATTCAGCACAGCTCTAATCAGACCCTCAGCCGAAACTTCAGGGTCACATTCATAAGGGTCCCCAATGGACCTGTTAGACTCAATAACAGTGTGTTCCTCAGCATCAGAATCCTGCAAGAGTTCTTCCTCAGAAGAATCAGACACATCAGGAGCACCCTGTGGCTTAGGCAGGGAGGTCCTGATTGTAGCGGGGGTCTGCCAGACCTGGAGAGCCCCCTGTACCTGAGAGGGAAAGAGTTGAAGCGTGGATCTGAGATCCCTAGTGGCAGCTTTAAACTCCCTCACCCAAGATGGCTCAATAGCATGGCTGGGAAGCCCAGGGTTGCTATCTTCATCACTGCAGTTAGGGCATAGATCCCCCACAGTATCACTAGATAGCCCAGTGTGACAAGAGGAGCAAAACGCCATGGGGGGGCAGACCCCCCATCCTCCTTAGACTTGGGTCTAGCCCCTAGCTCCAGTGAAGTAGACATGCTCACAGCGTCAATATACCCCACTTTAAACTTTATCACCCAGAAAAAGTGTGGAAGATTAAAGTTTCACCCCAGAAATGCCTAATATTGGACTTATCTGGCCAGCGAAGGGTTAATCTGATGAGGGGAGAGAAGGCTCAGTCCCTGTGTAGTGTACTCGCTGAGGAAGAGCTCCACAAAATGGCGGCCGTCAGAATAGCCAATCAGAAACGAGCGCAAACCGGGCGCTCATGGGAAATGTAGTTTTCCCCATACAAGTACCCCAAACAGTGCCCGAAGCCCCCCTGAACACCCCACACTAATAAAACACACACCGGATGATAGAGCAAGAGCTTAGCATTAAAATGAGCCCTCTCTGGAGTTGCTGTGACAAGCGGTTCCAGAGATATGTCCCAGACTGTGAAATCTCATAGAGAGTAAAGGAGCCATAGCGTCTAAGCGGGAAAAGCCGCGCTTAAAGGCGCGGAAGACCATTTTTAATAAAGTTTACCAAAACATTAAAAAGTGCCCAAACATACATAAAACACATAAGGAAATACTATTCAAGGCTCCAAACCCAGAGAATACCACAGAAACTGCATTAAATACAATAAATGCAAATAAAAACACCCTATGAGTGCTGGAGTGCAAAGCAAACTCCCAAATACAAGCCCAGCAAAGGGACACTGTGGGGACAAGTGGACCTTCAGCACTCAATGGGTGGCTCACCTTTCCTGCAAGGACTTCTGTCTTCAGGTGACCATGATGAAGTGGGAATAGACCAGAGGAAAATTCCCCAGTAGGGAAGCTGCTTAACTCAAGCTGTTCCCTCTTCAGGGCATAAGGTCCACAGAAAATCCCTGGAAGCTGCACCAGCCACTTTAAAGAGGGCAATTCACAGCCATGGTCACCCTCCTAATGGTGGTATTCCATATTTGAATAAAAATAACAAAATACTAAGTTGAATGCATAGATGTTCTCTACCTGGTGTGCACAGCACCCAGGAACAAATCAATCTAGTGGCTCTGGCCTGAAGGTGGCTTAAGTAGGAGGGGAGGCTCCGCCCCCTGCAATCATTTGCATAATTGTTCCTGCCTATTAAAGGGGCGAATCGCCCCCCAGAAGTACCAGTGACCTGTATTGGACGACAGTGAAAAACAATTTACAACAGATCAAAAATGATAAATAAAGCAGCTGTGTGAGAACTTGAGTTAGACAACAGGGGAGCTATGCACTAAGGCATGATAAAGAGGAGATAAAGTGGAGATCACTTGACCAGCGCTCTAAACTGTTTAAAAAGGACAGTAATACTTAAAATGTGTTTATATATTTTATATATCTATCTATAGTAATGTGTAAAACAAGGGTACTCCCACTGCTGAAAGGTGGTTTATTCAAAAGTTATTAAAGCTCAAATGAGAATTTGTTTTTAGGTGCAGTATCACAGTGGCCTGAAATTATACAGCTGTGCTGTTGCTACACTATCCCATGGACAGCTCTGGTCAGTTGCCCATAAATCTCCATAGGATGGGGTAGCAAAAGCACCACTGTACAATATCAGGCCACTGAGATACTGCACCTAAAATCACATTCGAGCTGTAATAACTTAACACCTTTCATAAGTTTAACAATTGTTTAACTCTGGGGGATAAGACTACAACATATATTTTTTTTTACATTTTAAGTATTACTATCCCTTTAAGTTCTAGGTTGTCCTATGGTGTCCATGCACTAAGATCTCTCACGTTAGAAATAGGTTAGAACATTAGCTACACAGAACAACATAGGACTTAGAGATATTATTACACTGGAGAAGTTATCTTTAACCCCTTAACGACATGTGATGTAGTATGACCATCACGGTCCTTGAAATACTGAATACTGAAGGACCGATGGAGGTCATAGTATGTCACATACTTTTTACTTACAGCGCTCTACCGGGAGCGCTGTAAGTAAAAATAGGGTCTGAAATTGACCGCCAAGATCGGAGAGATCTCTATCAGGCCCCAAAGTGACACGCCGATACACGCAACAGGTCACGTGTACCGGCACGTTGGCGTGCATCAACGCGGTCCTTATGGGACGGAAACGCCCCAGGACCTCCAGTCGCTAAGGGGTTAAAGCAAATCCAGCCATGACATTCCAGGACCGTCAAGGGTCCTTAAAGGGTTAATGTTTGAGCGGAGGTTACTGCTCCATTAAAGCCAATGCTGTCTTAGTCCAAGGAAAGAATAAAAAATAAGTTAAATTTAAAAAAAAAAAAAAAAAAAAAAAAAAAACAACAACACATCTGCAGCCTGAGGTTCAGTTGTTTACCTCCATATTTTCATCTCCCATCTCTTGTGGTTCTTCCTCATCAGCAGCAATCACCCCCTCATTATCAATCTCTGGAACCAAGAGGAAAATCACAATGGGAAAAAAAAAAAAAAAAAAAAAAAAAAAAAGGAGTAGCAGATTTTTCAGGCATATTGTACACAGGACCCTGGCACCTCATCTTACAGGTTAGAGTGATAGTAATACTTAAATGTTAAAAAATATGTTGTAGGGTTTATCTCCCTGAGAAAAACAAGGGTACTCCCACTGCTGAAAGGTGTTTTATTCAAAAGTTAAAGTTCAAAGTTGAATTTTGAAATTTGAGCTGAATAAAACACCTTTCAGCAGTGGGAGTACCCTTGTTTTACTCAGGGGGATACACACTACTACGTGTTTTTTTGTTTGTTTGTTTTTTTTACATTTTAAGTATTACAATCCCTTTAAAACCACTAGTATACATTAACTTAAATGGAGGCTGTGACCAGGTTACTGCCATTAGGAAAAATAGGCAATGACAGGGAAGTTCCCTAATAATATGCATTACATGGAGAGAGAAAAAAAAAAAAAAAAAAAAAAAAAAAAAAATCTAAAAAAGTGGTGTTTATTAATAGAACTATTCTCATTCCCATGCAAACCCATAAAACTTACAGAAACACTTGAAATATTCAGCATGTAGTACTCCCAGCCCGATAGCCTTGTTGCTGTGTCCACTAAACCCCTTCGTCTAACACCGGCTTCAAGATGTTGGAGATGGTATGCCCAACTTCTAAATAGGAACCAAATGCTAGTAATATTGAGGGAATTCCTCACAACTTTAAAGCAGGACTTTCACACATTAATAAGTCGCCATTCAATCATTAAGCATATGGCGACTAGCTTCAAAATATCGAAAGTGGAAGATTCTAAAGAAATCTTTACACTTTGCAGACTGGAAGCCAGGTAACAGAGCAGACATCTTGTCTGCGCACCTGCGCCGTCAGTCCCGGTCTCCTGTAAAGCATTGCAGTGTGCCACGTGGTAATCGGAAGGGACTGGAGATTCAATGTTTACAAAACATCTGTAGAATATTAGATCCAAGAATATATTCAAGATTAGTGTACAAAAAGTGAGGTGTTACCAAATGAAACTTAAAATCTATTAACTGAAAAATTATTAACAGGAATCCTTTTACATTTAGTGTACCACAATTTTAAGAGCACATAAATGACCCAGACCTAACTAGGGGGACAGACAGCTTTGTATTAGCATGGACACACTCCTCCTGGGAGTGGTAATGTGACTGTTTTTATTCACCTGGATACACTCCTTCTGAGAGCCCTGACTTCCAGGTAAAAGTATATACTTGCAATTAAAATTAAATAATTGCTGTCAGATCTAGATAAATATTCAAACAATTGTGGGTCAGAGTCCCAAATTCACGTATTCAAAAGGTTTCCAATTATCTAGCCAAAATGGACATCTCATATTCGGAATATAACTACAAATCAATAATGTTTGGGTACACTATGGTTTTGTATCCTGGCCTCAATATTCCTCTAGTGTTCAGCAAATACTGTTTTCAGTTTTCTTACCCACATATTGGAGGCCGCAACCACAAGTCAAGAAATAGACCACAAAAGTTGAGTTACAGTTGAGGAAACACTAGATAGCATATTCTTTCCCTGTAGAGGTAGATTTCACTTTGTTGCAAAAGCCAGTGAGGTCCATGATATGCATAAGGATTGGACATGGACTCCACAAGTTGAGTATTCTCCCAGCCAGACCCCTGTGAGTTCTCCTGATCCCTCTAGAGATGCAGGCCACCATACATGAGAGATGCAGAGAAACTGGACAACACAGGCACAGAAACAAGGTACCGTCAACATTTAAAGTTGAGTGAGTGATTCCCTCAATGCTGCTAGGATTCTGTTCCTATATAGAAGCTGTAGGTACCATCTCCAACACCTGGAAGCTGGTGTTAGGCAAAGGAGTGGAGCAGGCACAGCAACAACGCTATTGGGCTGGGAGTGCTAAATGCTGAATATTTCAAGAGTGACTAAGTTTTAAGGGTTTGCATGGGAATTAATATTTCTATTAAGAAACACCACTTTTAGATTTTTTTTTTCAATCTTTTTCACACCTTTTCTTAGGAACTGGTTACAAGAAGGTCTGTTATAGACATAGATTGATGGAATGGGATAATGACCATCTAAATAAAGGATCATGATCACATAATTTCCATAACATTTTCATCCTTCATTTCACTGTTCATTCAAGTCCTCAATATCATAAATCAATTCGAGATGAGCGATTGTTTATTTTATGGTTTCAGATACATTAGCTTTTAAGTGACCGTGGAAGGGATTTCTAGATCACTTTCCATACTGAACTGTTGCTTCACTTTGTTTAACTTTTTGTATACTGGTCATCTACTTGTTCATAAGAACTGGACTTTCACATAGCTCATTTTTTTTGCACATATCTGTACTGAATACTATTTTAGGTGTGTTCATATTTATATGGTAATCAGGTATAGTAGTGCCATTATTTTGGAACAATTTAGATACTTCTGAGCGCACGGGCCATATATATTCTTTGTAATAGGTATTACGTGGACTTATGCAACACAGATACACAGGAAGGAGACTTAATCATATATATCTTACCTAGGTCACTCTCCTCACTCTCTTGTTTAGGAGGTGGAGAGGGAGATCGCTCTTCAGGCTTACTACTCTCCTAAAAAGAAACAGTTTATCAATGTAAAGAGTTGTATACAGTCCTCACATCAGTAGTAGAACAGAAATGATTGCTAGCTATACTTCATAGATATATTATGGGCCTTAAGGAAAAAACAAATGACAAGCAATTCTGTTGAAAAAACAACATTCTCTCCCAGTCCATGAGTGATACAGGGACCATGGGGTTAAGATCTGAGTTAACGATCCATGACGTACTATGACCTTCATGGAATTCCAGGCTCCCCCCGTGGCTGCACGCCGTTCGGGGAGTCTGGAACCGGAAATTTAATAAAATTGCTCCGTGGTCCTTAAGTGACAGTGACGTGCTGCCAATCGTTAAGGGGTTAAATCTCCCTGCCCATACACACGCAATGCTATGCGCAATTCAGTATACAGAATATGCTGAATTCTATATGCTATAAGCCAATCACAAAATGCTCTAAATCCTGGGTGAGGAACAGACAAACTCATCTAACAAGGTGAGGTTACAGAAGTCAAAAAAGTGATACACCATGTCAATACTGAGCACAGCTACAAGTCACAAGGTAGTTATACTTGCATGAGCAAGGTCTCTCCCAGGCAGAAATTTCAAGGCAGACAGGGTGTTTTTTTCCACATGTGCTGTCCAAGCTCTTTTGAAGAAGCACAAAAATTGGCAACGTTGAGGACCACAGATGTAGTAGTTGGCCAAGGAAACAGTGCAGCAGATGAAAGACAACATGCTTACTTTCCTTCACAAATGAAGATGTCCATCAGTGCCATCAGCTCAGAATTGGCAGAAAACAGCGAGACCATGGTATACTCATCTACTGTCTGGAGACGCCTGGTCAGAAGAGGTCTTCATAGAAGATTTGCGGCCAAAATCCATACCTCTGGATGTGGAAACAAGGCCAAGAGACTCAACTACGCACACAAACACAGGAACTAGGGTGCAGGTGCTCTGGACGGATGAGTCAAAATTTGAAATATTTGACTATAGCAGAAAGCAGTTTATTCACTAAATAGCTGGAGAGCGTTACAAGAATGAGTGTATATAGGCAACAGTGAAGCATGGTGGACGTTTCTTGCAAGTCTGAGGCTGCATTTCTGCAAATGGAGTTGGGGATTTGGTCAGAATTAATGGTCTTTTCAATGCTGAGAAGTACAGGCAGATCCTTGTCAATCACGCAATACCATCAGGGAGGCATCTGATTAGCCCCAAATGTATTTTGCAGCATATCCAAGACCCCAAACATACAGCCAAAGACATTAAGAACTATACTCTGCGTAAAGAACACCAATGAGTCCTGGAAGCTATGGTATGGCCCCCACAGATCCCAGATCTCAACATCATCAAGTCTGTCTGGGATTACATGCAGAGAGAGACGCAAATGAGGGTGCTTAAATCCAAAAACAGTGGTTAATTTTCAGAGACGTTTTGAACAACCTACCTGCCGGGTTCCTTAAAAAACTGTGTGCGAGTGTAACTAGAAGAATGAATGCAGTTTTGAAGGCACAGGGAGGTCATACCAAATACTGATTTGAGTTAGATTTTTCTTCTGTTCACTATAATTTTGTTAATTGATAAAAATAAACGTCTTTTTTAGAGCATTCTTACATTTTTTTTCATATCTGCTTAAAACTTTTGCACAGTACTGTGTAATTATATATAAAAACACACACACACACACAAATATATACATAAGTATACTAGCAATACTGGCACAGCTTTGCTCATGCAGTTAACGGAGTGACAGAGGAGTGTGCAACACACTGCTTTCCAATGAGTTGCATATACCTCTGGTAATCAAAGTGTTAATAAAACAATGACTGGCTTGTTGGATTTTCAATGCTTATCCTTTTCAGGTCCAAAAAGGTTTGCATTGCAAAGTACTGCATTTCATAATTCTCCATCAGTGTGCGAGAGCAATTGTATGAGAGAGTGAATAGTGAGCGAAAGCTTGTATTGCATTTTGCTTGAATTTCGCACAGAGAATTTGGCTTATAGTGTTTGTATTGCTTTTGGCTTATTACTGCATTGTGTGTTTTGCATTGCACTATTTCCTCTCAGAGCAGAGTTATGCTGAAATGGACCGGTCCATAAAAGGTCCTCTGGGTTGCAACAAAGGATTGGGTTACCTCTGGAAACAGGGTTTGGCCAAGGAATATGTGGTAGCACTTGACTGGTGCAAAGAGTTCAGCGGATGTGTAGTGTGTGGGAGGGACAACAGAACTGCATTGAAAAACTGGGTGTTTTGATCTGGTTTGGGGAACAAAAGTACTTTTGCCACTTGTTTCGTGACGGATACATCTGCCTAATTCTAGACAAAAAAAAGAACCTTGTCAATAATATGTAACGTGATGAGGATTCTTAGAAGGAATATCAGTAGACCAGATCTTTACCTATTGCATAGAACTGGCTGCCATGGACAGGCCAGAGGTCTTAAGCAATGAATTTCCCTTTGTCAAGGATGGCAATCCAGGAATAAAGTTTTGCCTCCTGACTCTGCGCCGCCATATGACTCTCCTTCTTGGACGCATTATCCCTGAAGCCTTGACCAGGCAGTCACACCACTGGTCATGGTGAAACCCAGACAGACAGCTGCATCACAGGTGCAAAAGGACATCCCAAGGAGAAAATTTAGTCACTTGTCTGCCAGGTCCATGAAAGCACCAGCATCCGACACCAGTAATGGTGTCCCCTTAGAGAGGCACAACACGGGCGGATCCACCACAGGAGGGAACCACACAAGTCTAAATATTCCTTGGTGAAAATAAAAACCTCGCAGTTAGAGCCGAACGGGATGAGCAGGGCTGGGTGACTTTTGCCTCCCCCAGAAATGTTTATTTTTTTAAATGACTTATCTCCATGGTGCATGTACCCCTATCAGAAGAAAAGAAAAAAAAAATCCCATTTTAACCCCATGGATGCTGATAGAGTTCTTCAAGAAGAATTTCTCCCAATTTCTTCTGAGCCTTGAGCATAAAAGTATGTATAAAACAAGTATAACAGAGAATATGTAGGTAAAATTATGTTATACTAGAAATACTAGCTCTGCTTTGCCCATGAAGTTCATAAAACAAAAAAAACAAAACAAAAAAAAAAAGTCACATGCAGCTGTATGTATGACTAAACATATAAATGTTTATGAAGACAGACACACCATTGCGTGTTATCCAGTGAATTGCAACCCAATGCACTGGATACGGGTCTGGCACAAAAAGTGTTAAAATATTAAAACACACACAGTAACAGTTTGATGAGGCTGGAAAAAAAAAACACGCATCTGTCAAGTCCAGCACATGCCAAATCACCCCCTGTTGGTCCAGAGGAAGACCCAAGGGGGTCTTCCTCTTTGGGTCTTCCTCTATCCTTCCATGGCAATAGACTGTGGGTATTGACTCCGCCTCCCAGCTGGTAGGACCAATCAAATTATAAAAGCATCTGCTCCACCTCCCTACTCCAGTTATACTATTGTCCAAGCTGAAAGAGACAACAGGTTAGATACCATAAAGCATGAATGCTCATATAGGTTAAATAACAACATAGTTGTAGACATCATAGAAGTAAAGAATGATACATTCTACCCACCGTGAGATAGGGAGGGGTGCCGTGGAAGGACACAGAGGAAAACAAAATATCGTTGACTAAATTTCACCCTTTCCTCTGTCTGCAATCCACAGCAATAGACTGTGGGATTTACCAAAGAAGTAGCCCAGAATAGAAGGGGGGGGATAAATCAACTACCTCTATCAGGAATGGCTGCTAACAGCACCGTCCTATCAAATGGTTGCATCAAGTGATGCATGAAAATACATTTATGGAGTATAATAAATGTAGATACGAAACCCGGGTAGTAGTTTTTCAAGGATCCTCTGGTGTTGCAACTGCTGTTTGTACCTAGGAAATAGAATGGTTCAAGCAGAGTAAGCCTGCATTCAGAAGGCGAATCCTATTAGCTGATTCACCATATAACATAATACAGACTCTAATGCACCTGGAAAAGGAAGATTCTGGTGCAGCCGAGAATCAACCGAAGAAGTGAAGAAAGAGTATCCAGTTGTAGAATCAGTTCTACATTGCCAGATCCATGAAAGCAATGTCCTCACTTCGTCGTATTGAGGCTCCAACAAAAGAAGGGAAGAACAGTCTTCTAATAATATTAAATTGAGTCAACACTAGGATCTGAAAGACTCCATAGAAAATGTCTATTGTGATGAAAAACTATATGTGGAGGAAACACACAATAATGCCTGTAAGATACCAACTCTTGGGACTAATGTAACAGCCATGAGCAGGACTGTTTGAAGGTAAGATACCTGAAAAGACTTATCCTCCAAAGTCCGGAGGTAGGATAAACTAACTGGTTTCAAACCAGATGAAAATCCTCTGGAGGGATCATGTACCCTAATAGAAGGGTAGTCTAAACAATAGCTGAGGTACACATACATATATAAACATATGCGGATACATACATCCTGATAAGATATTGTTCCGAAAAGGTGCGTCAGGACTGAAGATAGAGCAGACAACAGGACGTAGAAAGAAGCTGGTGATAAACCCTTCTGAAACATTTAGAAGAAAACAGAATCTTTTCAACCCTGATGAGAGTTAAATATGTGTTTGGATAGATACAATCAGTAGAAGTGGACCGAACTCGAGTAGATTATAAGAGGAATGTCAGCCTCTGTCAGCCAGACTAGAGTAAATAACTGGCTTAGGCTCGGAGAGACTTCATTAAGCCTCAGGACATCAGATTCAAGAAGGCTGAATCTGGATGGGAAAAAATAAATTGGGACCATATAATAAGAGGTCTGGAATTATAATATATTCTTATAGGGCCAACTAATAACGCAGAGCTGTACTAAAAAAGGCATAACGAGATATTAAATAGAACAAATTGATTGTGGAGAACAGAATGATCCAATGGCCCAGCTCGGAAGAGCTTACAGTTTAGAAGGAAGGTCAAACCCAGAAGAAGTAAGACTATTGGGTGCAAATGCAAAAGGAAGATCAGAAGAGGCTTAACCTTACAGTCGTTTGGGATTGAAATTAGAATTTCTTGGCCAATCTGGGCTCTAAGTATAACCCTGGATTCAAACCCTGAATATAACCCTGGAATCGTCCAGACTGCCTCATTTGATACACCTCTGCAAGAAGAGGAAATAGGAGGATGAGACAGGTCAGTATATAATCCCAACTTAACCGTAGAGTATGCTGCCGCAGTGAGTTGCAGTGTGGTGATCCATAGTGATTTAGATGTTGGCAATATCTGGTGTACCCAATGTAGCCATGAGAGCTATAGTTTATACAATCCCGTGAAAGACCTCTGTTTATCTGAAGGATAAAAAGATCCGTATTTTTCTCTCTCTGCCGAGGTATTCCACCCAGCTGTTGAAATTCCTGATAGGTCTGATGTTCACAGGTTAGTAATCTTCACCCCACTGAAGACCCTGTAGCAGGAATCAGTTGGGGGTGGACTCTGTTCATCCCTGCTTTAAAGATAGCAGAATGCTGTGATGTTCTCTGAATGAATCCTCATCTTTGAACGACACAAATCCGTTCAGTAACAGATAGCCGGCTATGCCGGAATATTGATAAGTAGACTGTTCTCCTGGAGGTTCTAAATTCCCTGGGTTAAGTCTAGTATTAGGGATTCAAAGCACTTTCAGCACACTCTCTTGGAATTAACCAAATTGGCAGCTGAGTAATAGATGTTAGTATACCCAATCAATGGTACTCCTTTATTGACCTCGGTAGGATGAAGGGCTGAGTTGACCCTGCTGGGAATTGAACCTGTAACCTTGCGGTTTGAGAGGACTCTGTCTTCAGAGTATTTACCACTGAGCTATCTCACCGGCTACTGTTTTGTTCCAGATACTTCCCCATCCTGTCCTGTGGACGCTATCCGCCGCACAGGCTATAGTAAGGGTCTGCCCATCATCAAGTTAGGGTAAGGGCTCCCCCATACTAATTCCCTTCTTGAGGAGGGCTGGATTGATATCTTTGCAAATTTATGCTGTGTGATCTTGCCCAGGGCACAATAGATTTGCTGAAAAACAGGTTTCACAACAGTCATAAAAGCTTTGCAGTTTTGAACATTGGGGAGTAGAAATTCTGCAACTTACTAGAATCTGAACTTGTCTCGCCTCTTGCAAATCCCCGAATGGTATGAAATTCTATTCTTAAGAAAAACTGAGCTTCTAGGAAGGAGATATGATACTAGGCTCCGCAGTCTATCCATAAATCAATTTATTCTGGAAATTGACCTGTGTCTTGAATCCTTACTGACTGATAAATATCGTCCCTGTAAGAAATAACCCAATTTCTCTTATGTCATAGTGATGCCCTGGCAAGAAGACAGACTCTGGCTGAAGACAACCCAAACGGTAGTGTCCAATACTGATAATGATTCCAGATGACATGTAACCTAAGTAACTTCCGAGAAAATGGTCTATGAGAAAATGGAGTGTTCTAAGCATTAGAAAAGGGGCATGTAATGCCAGGCTCTCTAGCTGTTTCTGGACTAGAACTATCATCCTTGAACTGTATATGGAGGATGATCGAAGCTATAGGATACCAGCAGCTACTGGGCCTCAAGTCCCACAACACTTCCCTCGAGGTAGACCTGCTCCCTATATTCTGACATCAAACATGAGCTTCAGTGTAATTTTCTTGTAGCTCATGACTGCTCTTGGACTCACTTCTGTCAGTCAGCAGACAAATCTCCCTCTAGAAAGCCCAAGTTGCACAGTGACTGACATCAGTTCAGGGTCACATGACACCACCCAAGCAGCTGCATTAGAGCAGAGTGGTATACTGCCATCCATTTCAGTAGTGTCCCTGAATGTCAGAAATTATGTAAGGTCATCATAATAGAATGGCAGCTCTTTTACCTGGTTTGTGTCTGTGGAGGAATCTTTGGTTGCGGGTTCTGGAACGGATGCCCCCATACTGAAAGAAAAGATTCAAGTAAATTTAAGGAATATTAGAAAACTAAGTTGCCTTGTAACCTAGGGAAAAACATTATATTAGTAAAACCAATTCCATTTTGTTAGCCATTTTATAGTAATGCAGCCCCTCTGGGTACCTAAAAACCGACACAGTAGAAGAGGTATGGATTTTATGACTGACTCCAAAGGCAAATATAATGCACAAAGATATTCAAGTGATACTAATTTTTCAAAATAAATGCAGCTCCAATTATTCGTTACATGGGCCACAGTGCCACTGCCAGCCGGTCGTGGGGCAGTCATGTACAGTAGAGACTGCCCACGCCGTGGCCGATAGAGCAGAATGCTCCTTCGGAGCGCCCCGCTCTGTATCAGCCTCGTCACGAGCAGTCTCTACTGCGCATGACTGCAGCACGCACTGCAGTCTCTACTGCGCATGACTACATCGTTAAAAACTTCCTACTGAATTATTATATAAGATAGTTTTTGGGTCATGTACAGCGTTATCATCATACTCTATGATGTGTAGTTCCAGAGTAATTAAATCATATAGTGTCCCCCTCCCTCCCCTTTTACCTATATAAAGCTGCACAGTAAGACCATGCGGATGGATCACAGAAAGGGACAATCTTCTATTAGCATAAGGAAAAACTTGCCCTCCTCCTTCCGGGTGGAGGAAGAGGGACACTTTATAATTCAATTATCCTGGAACTACACATCGTACAGAATGATAATACCGTTCTACATGGCCAAAAAAAACTATAAAAGAATAATTGAAGCTGCATTTATTTTGAAACATTACTATCCATTAAAGGGGAACATTCACATGAAAAAAAAATTGGAGCGCTGGTTATAAGTCCTAATGCAATACCAGCGCTGGGTTTTGGTTGCAACCTCCGTAGCATCTCAAACTGAGCTGGATGTAACGTTAGCCCACAACAATACAGCTCCGAGGTGAAGCGAGAACGCGCTCGCTGGGGCTTCTGGGAGCGAAGTGGGAAGTCCTGCTGCTCCGTGCAGCAGTATGCAGAAGTGGCACTTTTTGATCATAAATATCTCGGCTCATAGTTAAGTAAATTTAAAACAAAACCCAGCGCTGGTATTGCATTAGGACTTATAACCAGCGCTCCAATTTTTTTTTCATGTGAATGTTCCCCTTTAAGAGCATTTTTACATGTCATACAAAGTTGACCAGGCACTGCAGGATTTAAAGAACCTGTGTCATCAGGAATCAAATGTTTTCAAAAATATAATTTTACATGTCTTAATGTGTACTGTAACACTAGTACAATACACCAAAACAAAGGTTATTTCTAGAAAGAATATGTCCTTTTGGTACCCTAAGAAGGAAAATCCATTCTGCTCTACCTCTTTCCATAGTGCATGCACTAAACATGATCCCACTTCTGCCACTAATGCATTTAATTCAAAATAAGTTCAATTCCTGTTTCGTAGCAATGCAAATCAGTGAGATGATTTAACCCTTGGGTGATAGACACATTGCCAACACCAGGGGGAAAATACATGAAGGAATAATGCTATGTCAAGGAGTCTGTCACGTGGGGCAAGCACATTCCCTTAGCGATAGAGATGCAGCCAAAATTTAGGGCTACTGGGAGGGGGGGGAGACTGTGATCATTATCATATCATCCTGGTGTAAAGGTGTCAATGTGTTGGGGAGGGCATGGGAGAGTAGAGAAATGCAGAGAGACTTCAACACCAAGAACAGCAGATGTAACTGAACCCTTTCAGTGCCATTGGGGAAAGCAACACTTTGCAGAGCAATGCACTAGTATTGATGTCTCTCAGGCATTCAAATTATTAATATCCGTCTGTAACAAAAGGGACTTACTTAAATTTATTTATGTAATTAAAGACATGATTTATAACAAAACCAAAGAGTTTTAGTTGCAAACACTAGTGTATAAACACACGCACTGAAGTTCATTCAAACAAGGGGGTTATGCACTAAGGTGTGATAAAGAAGAGAGAACTTCTCCAGTTCCTAGATTATTCTATAGAGCCCATAAACTAAGATCGCAACAGCTGGAAAATCTTCGAGCATTGGCTCCATAGAATAACATAGGGCTTGGAGAAGTGATATCATCAGAGCAGTAATCTCCGCTTTATCACCTCTTTATCATGTCTTAGTGCATCTCCCGCAATGTTTCATTGTTGTGGAGCAATGCAATAAACGTATTATCCATGCACTCTGTAGATTAGGAAAGCAAATGCAGGTTTTCTTACTTTTTCGATATGCAAAACTTTCCTACACAGACATTTCAATTTCACTCCCATCACCAGACACACTGTGCAAGGCTAGCGCTGGCAATGCACAGAGTGTCTGTCGATATGAGCCGATGTTAGTTGTAGACCCCAAGGATCATTAAACTGCAAACTATGCTACATTAAATAAGACAAGACCCATGCATTACACGTTATTAGCAGACTATAATTTTTATTACACGCATAACCAGTAATCAGCTGTGCAAGGTCCCTTGGATGGAGTCCCTCCACAATCAGATGCATAAATGAAAATGTATGACTGCATATTAAGCAGAATAAGCCAGTGTTTGGTTAAAAAGTAACTTTATGGCAGCACAGATGGTACAGTGCCAATTGTTGTATTGTGGCAGACAACCAGGGGCATCAACCAATCATACGCAGCTGACAATATCTTTCCATCCATTAAACACCCAGTGAGAGACCTGCCAGTGGAATGCAAGACATTGCAAGCAAGCACAACAGCACATTCAAGTCGCCCATTTGAAAGTCTTAAAGGGAGAATGCCTGACTCTAAGGTAGATGATGATGGAAACTTTATTCAAGGGGTGTAACTGGATCAGTATAAATTAAGGGGGTGGGTGTGTGTGTACGTCAGTGTCAGGACACAAACATCAAGTTGGGGAGGGGGGTTGCTGCTTTTATGACAGATGGGTAAGCAGTGGGTCAGTGTGGTTGATCTACCTGTTCTTATGCAGGCATATCCTTAAAACCTGTTGGGTGCTCCAAGGACTGGAGATAAGAATAAATGTGTTGTGTTGTGACACAGAACCTGCATTACTTAAAGGGATAGTAATGTTTAATAATAAAAGCAGCTCTAATTAATCATCATGGTATTTGGACCTTGGAGAATGTTATTTCAATTCTGTCAGAGCTGTAGTTCAAGAGTAATTCAATGACAAAGTATCACCCTCCCACCCCTTTTACTGATGTAACACTGCTCAGCCAGATCAGAAGGGAGGTGCCCAGGTAGACTGCAGAGAGGGATAATCTTCAATTAAGATAAGGGAAAACCCTGAAAAACTTGTCAAGGGGGGCAGGGCTTTCATTGTTTCCATAGGAAGAATATTGTTCCCTGATGTTATCTGTCTGGTCTATGGACTGGATTCCACATCTGAGAAGAGATGGCTTACACTAGGTAAAAGGGGCGGGAGGGGAAACTTTGCTTGTGAATATCTCTCAAACCATAAAGGATTGAGAGATAAGACTTATATCGTTCTTCATGTTTTTTTTTGTTTGTTTTTTTTTAATGCCTACATAATAAAATAAAGATAAAACAAAGTATTACTATCCCTTTAAGGGATGCAAGACAAGGAGGGGAGTATGATGGAACTTGCTTCAGTTAAAGGGTGTGTACGAGAGGTGTGTGTGATAGGTTATCATGAACAGCATTACTTTGGAACAAATACAAACATAAATTTCTTTTAGAAGCTGCATTACTTAAAGGAGAACTACTTCTAATAATCCCTACTTCCATATAGCCAGAAAATCTTAATGGCACCTATGCATTTCCCCTTGCTCCTGGTTCAAGAAATAACATCTTTATTCCTGGATCTCATGTCAGTGGAGGTGGACATGAATGACAGTTTGTCAGTTCTTTCAAACTGAAGTTTACTTAAACTTTTAATGACAAAAGGGATGTACAACTCATTGAACACCCCTCTGGTCCTTAAAGAGTTATGATTACCATATGCAGTGAGCAGAGTCTGAGGTTGTGTGGATTTGCTAGCAATTATGTCCATCGACATTGACCCAAACTTCTGGTGTGGTTATCTCAAACCACACAGGAAGGGGAGAAAAGTCACAGAAGCCATTAGGATTTTCTGGCTACAGTAAAGTTAACCCTTTGAGTGCCAGAGAGGTATCCAGCACATTGCAACACACTGGATACCTCTCTGGCAATCAAAGGGTTAAGAGGGGGTTACAGTGAAGTGGCGTTTGTTTTCCTTTCAGGGGTTTAAGATGAAAAACTGCATTAGTTACAAGAGTTTGACAGACGAGCTGAAGTAGTTGAGGGGTTGAATATCTGCCAACTGTCCCAGATTTCCGAAGAAACAGTCCTTGGCTTTGGCCCTCCGACCCTATTATGTGCTTGTCATTAAAATGTTAAAAGCCTCGTCACATGTCAGTATTATTTATATATATTATATTATGTAGTGTTTAGGTATGCATAATGCATATTCTGCAGTAGAAGTGCAATTTTAAACCTTTGATGCTAGGTGATAATTTGTGAATTTGTTATGTTGTGTAACAGATAATATTAATTAGTTATTGGGTGTGAGAAAGAAGTGTGGTTTAAAAGCTGCGATAGTTAAGTGGTTTAGAAGATAACCTGCATTAACTAGAGAGGGGCATGGTAAAAGCTGCCCAAGTTAAGGTAGCATGGTAGGAAGCAAAGACTGATGCATGCCCCAGACCTCACCTGAGCAGCCAGTCCATAAAGAAGCTAAGCTCTGGACGGTGCAGTACGTCCGGGTTGTTCTTACATAGCCGCACGAACTCTCGAAGCTCTTGCAACTTCCGAGGGTCCATGGTAAAACAGATAATATCGCAGGAGCACTCCAACTAACGAGTAAAGCTAGAAGGAACTAGAAGCGGGAGTGACAAGGTCCTGAAGGCGGAGCTGGGCATAGACTTCGCAAAGCACACGGGTTGTTAGAGCAGGAAGTCAGACATATATCTTCACCCAATAAGAGCGCCATCTTGTGAACAGTCCATCTTGCTACACCCGTTCATAAGTGCATGATGGAGACGTGTTAATGTACATCAAATTAAAACAACTCCTTTATGCATGCAACGTCAGATTACTGTATTGTGATATGTACGCCACTTTAGTGTTCCAAATGTCATACACACTTGGCATCTACTTGGACCTGTGTCTTAAAGGGGAAGTAACGCCTCCTTATAATAACCATCATGTGCCTTAGTATGGCCAGAAAATCCCAGTGGCCCATATGAATTTTTCCCATGCAGGTGGAATTAGTAGCTGACGGTTTTTTCAAACCAAAATACCTAGGGTGCTTAAGCCTATTTAACCCTTTAACCCCTTAATGACTGGTAATGTGCCAGGACGGTCACTGTTTTTTCCCCCTGAAGTTCCGGCGATGGTAGGGTGACCGCATGTCCCTGATTGACAGGGACAGTCCCATATTTTAAATGTATGTCCCTTGTCCCCTCTGGTATAATACAAAGTCCTGGAATGAAGACTCCAGAGCACAGAGTTCTAAACACTAGAAGACAGAATCCCCCCCCCAAAAAAAAAAAATTTGCGCATGATGTACATATTCTTGTAGCCCACCACAGGCATCACATTCTGTCCACGGCCGGATGTACATCTCAGGAGCCTGTAGGCACAGAAATCTGAAGTGCCCCTCCCCCATTGGCCATCTCCACAATGCTGCAAATCTCCACATTACCCCTCATCTCCATATTGCCCTCACATTGCCCCCATCATCTCTACATTGCCCCCATCATCTCCACATTACCCCCATCGCCTCCACATTGCCCCCATAAACTCCACATTACCCCACCACCTCCTCATAGTCCTCAATCATCTCAACATTGCCCCCCATCAGCTCCACATTGCCCCATCATCTCCACATTACCCCCATCACGTTCACATTGCCCCCATCATCTCAACATTGCCCCTATCAACTCTATGTCCCATCACCTCCACATTGCCCACATCACCTCCGCATTGCCCTCACATTGCCCCCATCAACTCCATATTGCCCCTATCACCTCCACATTGCCCTCACCAGCTCCATATTGCCTTCACATTGCCCCCATCATCTCCACATTGCCCCCCCATCATCTCCAACTTGCCCCCATCATCCCCATATTGCCCTCACATTGCCCCCATCATCTCCACATTAAGCCTCACCCCCCCCCATCCGTTTCCTACCTCCCTGGTGGTCCAGCAGCAGGAGAGATCTGTGCCTCCTTCTGCACAGACCTGTAGTTCCCACGCGGTCTTCTCTTTAGTAATGCAAAGCACTGGGAGATGATGTCATCTCCCAGTGTTCTGTATTACTAAAGAGCCGGGGGAGCTCAGCAGCTACAGGTCTGTGCGGTGGGTGGCGCGGCACGCCACTTCACTTAAAAAAATATATATATATAGATTCAAATGGCAGGTGCCCCTCTGTAGGGTGCACCTGTAGGCAGATTCCTACTCTGCCTTATTGAAAATCCAGCCCTGATTCTGTCACAGCAGTCAATGGGCAGTTCTCCCTCTAGTGTTTAGAACTATGTGATTTGCTCGTCTCCTCAATGTCCCTGAATGGCAGGATTGAAATGTGGCCACCTTAAGTGATGGTCCGTGCACCTCACTTAATTTGTGCTTACAGCGCTCCTGTGGGAGTGCTTGTAAGCAGAAATGGGGTCTGAAATTGCTTGCTCCAAGACCAGAGTGCTCTCTCTCAGACTCCCATTCTGCACACCAATACACATAATCAGTCAAGTTTGCCAGCGCACCAACAATGATCAAAGCGATCCTTAAGGGACAGTAACTTCCCCGGACCACTGGTTGTTAAGGGGAGTGTGCAACACATTTGAAGCAATGCATTGCACACCCTTTTAGTCCTTGAAGGTCTAAGATTACAATGTGCATACCTGGGGACTATCAGGGTTTGTATTTCAGGGTGAAGGGCCACATTTTCAGGCTGATACAGTGCAGTGTTACCTACTTTATGATCTACAAAAATTAACTGTTTCTGTAGTCTTTAAATTGGTGCCATTTATACCAGAAAGTAGAAAAAAGAAAAGAGAATACAGATAATCCTCCTGAACTAGCACTCGGGAAAAATTCTTCTTCCACATGAATAATGTCTGGTTGGACCTTATACTAGATCAATAACTCCTAAATCTAGAGCTCAAGTGAAATAGAATATGCTATACTTTCGCTCACAAGAAATATACAACAGGTTAGAACGAGATCAGAATGCTGTTACTTATTAAAGTGTTAGTAATGTCTATAAAAAACTTTTTTGCATTTAGAAGAGCTTAAAAAGCTGATCTAAATGCAAAAAAACGTATCTCTCAAACACTAGGCACACGTTTTAGACCATTCCAATGAAGGGATTCCGTGTAAGTAACGAGATCCCGGCACTTCTCAAGCGCCACTGTGTCGACCAACACGAATCTCCTGCTGACAGCGGTTTGAGAGATACGTTTTTTGCATTTAGATCAGCTTTTTAAGCTCTTCTAAATGCAAAAAAAGGTTTTTTTAGACATTACTATCACTTTAAATCCTAAGCTTATCCGTAATGAATTCTTGGCAAGCTGGAAAATGCCCATCACTATAGATAGATAGATTGACACATAACATCTCTTGGGGACTGGGTGGAAATATTAGAGATTCAATGTATCTGGCAAGCCGGTCTAGCACTGGCAGGGTCATACAAGTAAGGTGGAAAACAGCGGGTTAAAAAAGGCAAGCCGTTTTTTTGCCCAGGCAATCAATTGCAGATCTCTATCCAGCAAATACTAGTGGTAGCAGAATAGTATATCCTTTTGGTTTAAAGAAAACATTTGGCTAGGAATACAGTTATACTAGTTGTAAAGAATAGGAGATTCTTCATTCATAATATGGGAGCTTGTGTGTTTGCATGGAGTACCGTCCAATGTTACATTGTAACATAACTGGATGAGTTGTAACTTATTGATTCAAGATTCTTTTATTTGTCGCAAACATTGTGTAAACATTACATTACTAGTTGAACAGCCCGTTACATGGGCCACAGTGCCACTGCCACCCGGTCGCGGGGCAGTCAACGCGCAGTGGAGACTGCCCGCGCCACGGCTGATACAGAACTGGACGCTCCTTCGGAGCGTCCAGCTCTGTATCAGTCGCGGCGCGGGCAGTCTCTATTGCGCATGACTGCAGCACGCGCAGCAGTGTCTACTGCGCATGTTGCGGTGTTACACACGATTTAGCGAATTATTATATAGGATGGGAAGTAATGAACTAATGCAAAATTAACCCGCAGCTAGTTGTACTAAACTTTACTATTTCTACAATTAACCCTGTATTTGCCAATACTTATAAACGTCCTATTGTCACATGGGTTTTTAGAAAATCAGGAAAGACATACAGTCACTTATCTTTGTAAATGAACCCTACACAAAAAACAACGAAGAGTTACATGGTATTTGAATGTTTAACACATTATTTTGCTATCATATTATCCAACCATGTCCCAGATGATCATTTTCATTTACTATCAGGTGTTACGCTCCACAGAGGTCATTAACCTTTTGGCCGTTCTATAATATGCCACACTTGTTGTAATCACATCCGTCAATAGTAAGATACAATTTTCTTCTATCATCCAAGGGCAAGTTGGTTTGAGTGCCCTGGCAGTACATGCTTTCATGCTTTCCAATACAAACACTTTGCAGCTTTGAGAAAGCGGTGGTAATCTGCGAAACTAGTTAGCATACAAGCTGTTGTATTTTAAATATTTTTAATAAACATATTTTTACGGATAAAGAATCCTCTGCCTGAGTATTCTATATTTGTTGTCTGGATCAACACCAGACACGTAAGATTGACCTGAACGGAGATGGGTTTATACTCTCTGAATGCACGATTGTTAGACTGACTGATAACAGCAGCCTAACCATTCTATTTGTGAGCAATATTTTATTGTTTTTTATTTTATTTTTGTCGTATAACAATAATACACTATTTGGCTCCTCTCCTGTTTTTTCTTTTTTTTGGCTATTTCCATATACAAACTAAACAGAATTGCACTGGAACACCATGAAAGGGCAACTGGTGTGGTGTCCAGGCAGTTTAAGTACTAATTTGTCCACCCAGAGGAGGTGTAGCACATAATGAGCCTGTCCCTTTAAGAGTTGGAAAGTGTTGTTGTTTTTTTCCCAACCATTCCACTCCTTATCTTTTTCTTTCCTTAAATCCCCTCCTCTTTTACTTCCTTTTCTTCTTTACTACTTTTCTATTCTCTTCCTCTTCTATTCTCTCTACGCCTTTTCTTGTCAGGATCCTTTTGATACACTCCATCTGCATGCTGATGCAAAATTTAATTTTCCTATATATGCTTACTATATGCCTTTAGTCACCAGTTCTTGTCACTGTATATTAACCCCACTTGATGTTTGTTTACTTCTGAATATAGCTCTGTTGCACAGTCATGATCACATCACATATAACTGTACCTCTTTTTTTTTTTCAGAACATTGCTGATTGTTCCCTATCTTTTGACTCTTGATTTTTTCAATGTTGTGTACTGTACTTGTAATATTCACCATGTTGTGAGATGTTTTTCCTTCAATAAAGCTTTTTGAAAAAAAAAAGGGAATCCCAGTGACACTCACCCGACTGAGCTGGCCTGGAGAGGAAGCCTGTAATCGCGGCAGGATCCGCATGGGGCAGAAGAGAGGAGACTGGTGCCCAGACAAGTACCAGGGTGTCCGGTTCTCCTCCAAACTTAGGATGCGGCATGGCCGAGAAGAGGCACACAGAGGGGCCCAGCTGCCTCCCTGAGCACCGGGGAGGCCGGCTCCCCTCCGGAGCAAAGGTAAGAGCGAGCGCTTACAGTACCTCCCCCTCAACGACCTCTCCCTCGCAGGAGTGGTCGAGGCTTAGAGGGAAAACAGAAATTAAATCTCCGAATGAGAGCGGGAGCATGTATGTCTGTAGATGAGACCCAGGAACACTCCTCAGGTCCATATCCCTTCCAATGTACCAAATATTGTAAGTGACCTCGGACCCTACGAGAGTCCAGAATATTTTGTACCTTGTACTCCTCATGTTCTGCAACACTAACGGGACCAGGACGGACAGGAGTGGATGTACAGCGGTTGCAGACCAAGGGCTTCAGTAAGGAGACATGGAAAACGTTATGAATGCACATATTGGCCGGGAGCTCCAGGGCATATGTGTAACGGGCCATAGACCGTTACTAAAAAGAGACCATTCAAACTTCCCTGTACAGACTCACCTGGCCACCGGGCACCCTATGGTGGGGTTAATTTAAACATGGGAATCTACACTGGTCAACTGGTAGCCGAAGGCAGACTGTACAATCGACTCAGAGTCGTAGGCTTTGGGGTCGCCAACCACGGGCATTAGGGTAGACATTGCATCGTACGACTCTCATTCCACTGAATGGACTTGGTAGGCGGTCATGGGATTGGCTGCCGACTCGAGGGACATCAGGAATGGTCACTCGAGAGATAGGACTGTGTCGACGCCCAAGAACTTTACGCCCATTGGTCGTACTAGTGGACCAGTCAGATTGGAGTGAACCTTTGTCGCTCCAACTCTCATTGGACAGGACTGGAGCCATATATGCTAAGTTAATCCAATCACTGGTGCCTTTTGTCTTAATGTTTACTGTTCTATTGTTTTATTTTTCTGAGTTGTGTATAAAAGAGCGTGAGGTTTGTCAATAAAGTGTGTTACTGCTTGGAACTCTGAAGCGTGCGTCTCGTCCTTTGGATGGTCTAACGAGTCCTCTTTGACTCCCATCGCAAGGTAGGACACTGGGAGCTGAATTCACTATCTCTTCCAGTGGATACCAAGCAAAAGGAACGGCGGCTTCGACTACTGGCTTAGTCGACTACGCTGGAAGTGCTGGGTTCGACTTTTGACGGGATTTGGTGACATCATCTGACTCCTCTACTCCAGGTCGACCTGCGGAGCTTCGACTCGGCTCACCTTCGACAATCCCGCATTCGACGTTCGACCTGTGCCCTCTGGCAGGATCGAGTTGTACTGCATTTTCCTGAACACTGGTATGAACCACGCTAACTGGCCGAGGTCATGAGAGGGGTAAGCGGCACAACGAAGTAGGACAACCCAGCGTCCTTTAACCTCCGTTACAATATGCAACATGATTAATTCTCCGAAGGACCTGGAAGGGACCAACGAATCGAGGAGCCAGTTTTCTACAAGGAACCTGTAGGTTTAAGTTTTGTGTAGATAACCAGACTCTCTCCCCCACCTGAAACACCGGTGCCGGCAACCTTCTACGATCAGCCTGCTTCTTTTGCTGCTGTGTGGACCTTTGAAGGGCTCTCTGAACCTGTACCCATGTGGAGCAGAGTTCCCTTAAATGCTCCTCCAGAGATGGAATATTTTGTGCCCCAAATGACTCACGAAGTACTGAAGGCTGGTAGCCATAGTTAACCATAAATGGGGAAGTCTGAGTCAACGAGTTCATGGCACAATTCCGGGAAACTCCGCCCACGGTAACAGGCTCTCCCAGTTGTCGCGATGGTCCAAGACATAACAGCGCAGGAACTGTTCCAAGGCCTGATTTGATTTTTCTACAGCAACGCTGGACTGAGAGTGGTAGGTGGAGGAGAAAGAGAGCTGGATACCCAATTGAGTAGAGAACTCTCTCCAAAAGCTCAACACAAACTGGCTTCCTTGATCCGACACAATCACCTTAGGTACCTCATGGAGATGAAAGACCAGCCAATTGCTGGGCAGTCAGCAATTCTTTGAGTGGTACAAAATGGGCCAACTTAGAAACACGGTCTACAAGTATCAATATGACTGTGAATCCATCTGATACTGGTAATTCTACCATAAAATCAATTGAAATATTGGTTGAAGGAGACCAACGGGGAGGTGCCGAGGAGTCTTGGTTTGAGCACATGTATGACAAGCTGGTATGAAAACAGAAACATTGGTTCGAATACTAGGCCACCAAAACAGTTGAGATACAGACTAGAATAGTTGATCTCTTCCAATGTGCCCTGCTGCTTTGGAAGAGTGATAGGTCTCTAACAGTTTGACCCTTAAGGGTTCAGGCACAAAGCATCACCCATGCACTTTGTCGGCCTGATCTGTCTCTTGAGCTGCCAATATCTCTGTCTCTAAAGAAGATGTAATGCTGGGGCGAATGGCTGCCAAAATACGGTCTGCAGGAATGACACATGTGGGATCACAATCCTCTTTAGACAAGGTACCAAACTGGCGGGACAGGGCATCAGCCCTAATGTTTTTTGTACCAGGCAGATACGACACAACAAAATTGAAGTGGGATAAGAACAGAGCCCATCCAGCCTGCCGCGGGGACAGAAGTTTAGTTTCAGAAAGCTAGGTCAAGTTCTTATGATCCGTCAAGATAAGAATAGGCACACAAGTACCTTCAAGTAAGTGCTGCCACTCACGTAAAGCCAGGACTATGCAGTCCCCAATTTCGTACAGGGTCTCAGGCTTTGAAAGTTTCTGGGAAAATAATCCACAAGGAGGCAAACGCTCATCTGGAGAACACCGCTGAGACAGGAGGCCGCCTACTCCCGACTCAGACGCGTCAGCCTCCAAAGTGAAAGGTAACTTGGGATTCCGATGTCTCAGAAGTGGGGCAGCGGAAAAAGCTGCTTTGAGGTTTTCAAAAGCCCAAAGAGCATTCAGAGACCATTCGGAAGTATTCACACCCTTGGGCGTCATGTCAGTAATAGGCTTAACAATGGTAGAAAACTGGTTTATAAATTTCTGGTAATAGTTGGCGAAACCCAAAAATCGCTGAATCGCCTTGAGTCCCATAGAAAGGGGCCATTGGAGTACCGCAGAAAGCTTCCCAGGGTCCATAGCCAGCCCAGAGGAGGAATTCACATTTCCCAGGAATGTGACCTGGGGCTGGTGAAATTCACATTTCTCCAACTTTCAAAACAGGTTATTGGCCTGTAAGAGTTGTAACTCCTTCGCCACATCAGTTCAGTATTGTTCCAATATGTCATTAATGAACTCCTGGAAGACAGCAGAAGCGTTGCAAAGACCAAAGGGCATTACCAAATATTCATATCTTCCATTCATTGCCCTCTCTGATTCGCACCAGATTATAAGCTGTCCGAAGATAGAGCTTAGTGAAGACCAACGAACCCCGCAGCCGGTCGAATAACTCTGTGATCAATTGAACTGGATAAGCTTTCTTGATCATGAGTTTATTAAGCCCTCGAAAATCAATGCATGGCCTCAATTCTCCATCCTTCTTTTTAACAGAGAAGAATCCTGCCCAGCCGGGGAGGTGGATCTCCGAATGATACCTATGGAGAGAGTGTCCGCCACATACTCTTCCTTGGTCCTATTCTCAGCCACTGACAGACGGTAAAAACGACCCTTCGGAGGGACAACCCCTGGCACCAATTCAATAGAACAATTGTATGGCCTGTGAGGAGGTAAGGTCATGGCCTGCACCTTGCTGAAAATGTCACGGAAGGCCTGATATTTCTCAGGTAAGGCAGAGGAGGTGGAGGAGGAGGCAGCCATGCCCAACACTGTGGTAGGACGGAGGAAACACGACTCTGTACAATGCGGAGACCAAGACAGAATATGGAATTACGCCAATCCACCCTGGGGTTAAGCTTCTGGAGCCAAGGAAACCCCAGAATGATCGCATAATGATGTGAGTTAATGACCTGGAACTGGAGCTTCTCACGATGGAGAGCTCCTGTCAACAGTGACACAGAAATAGACTCATGAGTGACCTGAGGCGGTTGTAGTGGCCTACCATCAATAGCCTCAATAGTCAGGGTAGGTTTATCCTGAAAATTTTCAGGGGACTGTGAGACACCACCTAGACTCTGTCCCTGACGTGACTCTAGGTGCGCCCGTTTTCCGGGCGTACAAACCAAGCGCGCAGCAAGTGTCCTGGTTTACCACAATATAGGCAGAGGCCCTCCCGGCGGCAGAATGCTCTCTCCTTTGTCAAGAGACGGGTAAACCCTAGCTGCATTGGCCCCACCACCATGTCCATACTAGGAGGCGAGGGAGGAATGGGTGGGTGACTAAAGGTCAGAGCTAAAAGAGCCGGAGGCCTCCGCCGGCGCTCCTCAAATGAGGATCTCTCCTGATATGGGTGTCAATCAATATGGTGAATGACACCAGATCGTCTAGGTCAACAGGCAACTCCCTAGCAGCAATTTCGTCCTTGATGTTATCGCTTAGCCCCTGTAAAGAAGGCAGCTACCAGTGCTTCATTATCCCATCCCACCTCTGCTCCCAATGTGCGAAATTCAATAGCATATTCGGACACCGTACGGCTACCCTGGCTGATAGACATTAGCTGTTTGGCGGCAGAGAAGGCAGGCACATCAAACACCTGTCTAAATGAGGCCATGAACTCCGCAAAATTATAGATGATGGGTTTATCATTCTCCCACAGTGGATTGGCCCATGCCAAAGCCTTGTCCGAAAGGAGTGAAATCATGAACTCTACTTTACTACGCTCTGTAGGGAACATATGAGGTACCATCTCCAGGTATATGCCCACCTGATTAAGAAAACTGCTGCAAAGGACCGGGTTACCCTCATACCGTTGAGGGAGAGGAGCAGATGCGGATATTCCCCTGGCAACAGTGGGCTCCTGAACAGCCGTAACAACTGGTGCCAAAACAGTATTGGCAGAGCCCACCGGTTGTCTAATGGGACGGTCTAGGTGAGCTGTACGGTTTAACAGTGTCTGCATGGCAAAGGACAGTTAATCATTATGTTGGTCCTGACTGTCCACTCTAGCCAAGATGCTCTGGACCGGTGGGTTTCTTGTACCTTCAGTACTCATTGTGGCCCTTTCGTACTGTCACAGGTTTCAAGGAACGGACAAGAGTCAGTACAGATTTGAAACACCACCTTTATTGAACAGAGTAAATATACAATGGCAAACCACACGGATACTGAGTGTGTAGTGAATAGGCACGAAGCAAACGGTTCCTACCAGAAATAGGAGGCTGCTTCTCAATGATACAATGAAGGCAACTGTGAAATAGCTCCAACTGGGGCTAGGACCCAGGAAAGTATAGTGTAATGACTGGGGCTAGGACCCAGGAAAGTAATGTACAGGTTGCCCCAAGGAGTATAACTGACTCAGGCCTGCAGTCAGAATAGGCGGTAGTGCGGACAAGCCAAGGGTCAATACCAGGGCGGGTAGACATCCAGAGCCGATGGTCTATGCCAAGCGGATAGTCAGACAAGCCAGGGGTCAATACCAGTGCGGGTAGTCAGCCAGAGCCAATGGTCAATACCAAGCGGATAGTCAGACAAGCCAGGGGTCAATACCAGAGCGGGCAGTCAGCCAGAGCCGAAGGTCCAATACCAAGCAGGTAGTCAGACAAGCCACAACACTGGACACCGGAGAGACAGATAGCCAAGCCAAGGTCATACACGAACACAAACTAAACAAAACTGCACTGAAACACCACGAAAGGGCAACTGGTGTGGTGTCCAGGCAGTTTAAGTATTAATTCCTCCACCCAAAGGAGGTGGAGCACATAATGAGCCTGTCCCTTTAAGAGTCGGAATGCGATGTCACCAGAGGGAATCCCAGTGACACGCGCCCGACTCTGCTGGCCTGGAGAGGAAGCTTGTAATCACGGCAGGATCCGCATGGGGCAGAAGATCGGAGACCGGCGTCCCAGACAAGTACCAGGGCGTCCATCTCTCCTCCATACTTAGGATATGGAGTGGTCATGAAGAGACACGCAGAGGGGACCAGCTGCCTCCTTGGGCACCGGGGGGCTGGCTCCCCTCCGGAGCAAAGGTAAGTGTGAGAGCTTACAAAGTCTTGCTCGTCTTTTGTGTGTTCAGGCAGTTATACAACTCAATTATATAATCTTAAAGATAATTAAGGAGTGATTGAAGCGACTCTGGGTTACAATAAGCAGGGATGTATCAACTATAATCTGTTATGGAGAGGGCTAATGGTTAATATTCTAAATGTATCAGGGTAAGCTAATTTTGAAAGTTTCCAGGTATGGTCATGTCTGCCTCCGTGGACATGACATACAGGACTGATTAACAATCTTACCTCTTGAACCAAAATAAAAATTACTAGGGGTCATTAGGATATTTTAGCCATAGTATGATAAATGGGTGGTTATTATCAAGAGTTGTTACTTCCCCTTAACACAGTTACACTTTTCACCCTGCAGCTGTACTCTGGGTTTTACCCAAATCCAGTCTTTAGAGACAAAATTTCAAGGTTACAGAATGTAGTGTTTATTTATGTCCAAGCAGTAAAACGACCACTTCTCTTTTAAGCCAGGGACACTTATAAAAATTCCATTCAGTGGGACTGCACAGGAATCAGTGCAACCCTGTGGTGTGTTTTCTTTTTTATGTTCCTGATTTAAAAGGATACATAGCCAAGTCATCAAACAGGGATACATTTAAGTCACTGCGTGAGAAGGGTTTTGCGAATTAAGATATCGCTGGTGCAACAAGAACTCCATGAGATATATATTGTTCTTGCCTATCCCCCCTTTAGACTCTTGGGATGCTTTAGAGCATTGGGACCAGATTGGGTATATTTATGCCGGTGATAGGAATTCATCCCAACCCCATATTCTGTGTGCTTATCGTTAAACATTTTAACACGTTACAAGTTTCCTCATATTGCTTATCTATATGATTTAATGAAGTTTTGGGGTATTGGTAATGTTAATTTTGCTGTACAATTGCTGTTTTAAATCTGTCAGGCAAGCTTTTCTTTTGAAGACTTGTTGCATGGTACAATGGACAATTATTGATGCTCTCTCATGTGGCTTCTCAATGTAGAAGTGTACCTAGAAAGAAGAATTTTTATATTTTAGAACGTTAGTACTGAACATAGAACCAAAAGCATTTATGGTAAATATATTCTAGGAAAGTTGTTTTGTAATTCACATTATTGGAATTTCAACTAAAATAAAATTAAATTCAGGGTAACATTTCTTGATCATGATAGGGGATCTCCACAAACCAAACAAAGTGCTTACTTATGGAGGTTTCTCCACGCTGTATTGTTAGTATTGTTCAGAGTGAGAGCTGGCCCACGTTTTCTTCTGAATCACACAGTTGAAAGTAAGTGCTTTGACTAGGGTTACCACCTTTTCTTCAAAAAAATACCGGCCAAAGCATTCCCTCCATAGACTTAACGTTGGAAAGAAGCCAATTTTTTACCGGCCTGCCGGTAAAATACCAGCTGGGTGGCAATCCTAGCTTTGACCATGGCCACAGCCCTCATTTTTTTTAACTGTCTTTATATGTAGAAGAAGCATGGATTGTTAAACTGTAGCCCTCCATCTACTATTGTATTACTACTCCGATCATATTCAAGTGGTTGTTTATTACTGTGGATGATTGGAGTAGAAATCCAATAACAGCTGTAAAGTCACAAGTTGCCTATCACTGGTATAGCAACTAAAGGGGTGAGAAGAAAATTGTATATCCACTAGCTTCTTTCTAGACCTATTATTTTTCTTCCTCTCCTCTACCTCAAAAATCCTCCTTCTGCATTCCTACCACCCCTCTTAATGTTTTCTTGCACCTGGGTCCCTCAAACCAAAAGACCTAGCAACCAAGTGGTTAAAACCAGATTCAGTTAACCAAAACCTAGAACTTTCTTTGAAAATTTGGTACAGCTGATAAATATATATTTCAGTTTGGTATATCTATTTTGTTGTGCTTACTGATGTACATTTCAGTCTCCCTTTAGTTCACAACTCACAAAAAAAAAATCGGCTTCAACAGTCTGGAATAGAAATCCTAAAGCCCAATATGTAATTTTATGCTTGTGTGACTGAATTATACCTTGGTGCCGTTCACGTCACGTCCAAGACAAACCCTACCCAGTTATTACTTAGACCACACAACAGGGCTACTATCACAGTCAATGAAATGTCCAGCGCTAAAGTACCTATGAAAGGGCACCCCGATCGACCAGTACTCGCCTACCACTGTTACTACTAGGACGACAACTGTTTACGTAACTTTTTTTTTTTTTTCGTTGCCATAGGGTTCAGTTAGCGTTTGACAAAGCGATGTAAGCGAATAACTGGGCTCCTGCTTATGACGACAGTGATATGCGACTGTAAAGAAAAAAAGCCCTACGGGAACTGTAGAATAGTATGTGCAAGGCATGTCTGCTCGGTACTAACATATCTGCACAACAGTCAGGTGGCTGCTGAATTGTATGTACGTAGCTCTTTGCATATATACGTCCATATGACTGTGTTGAAGTCATGTGGCGCCCTGCATCTCACAAGTTTCTCCTTCGATGTGTTACAGGTCAGATTCTCTTTCAGAATCCATATGTACAAACACTACTTACAATAATGTTTCTAATTTAGAATGAATGCGAAATATTTTGCCTTGCACCAGGAGTAGGCATTGTGGTGTCGGTAGAGTTTTAGTCCAACCACAAATGAGTAGTTATAGATCTAAGGCCCATATTTAGAGTAAACCAGCTGCACCATAGAGGTTAAACAAAAATTCCTGTTAAATTAAGCTTTAACCCATTGAATGCTAGAGAGGCCACTTTAGCATTCAGTGAGTTAAAAAAAGCTCTATTTAAGTGCATGGGAATTTAGGAAGTTTTATCTGTCCATTATGGTGCCGTTGGTTTACTCCAGAATAGATCCAGCTTGCTTTTATTAATATGGGCCTAAGTGTTTTGTGACTGAAACTTTCAATTATGTCAATAGAAAATGTATTATAACTTCATATAATTTATTTGTTTTATAAACTATGGTGAGTGTGTATGGATAAAAGCTTAGGATTGTAGTATTATAAAGCACGGTATAAAACATACAAGCCAAATAATTAAACATCACAATCTGACAGTGTTTTCCTGAACAGTAGCTTCCCTTTTTAATCAGCTAAATGATAATTGAGACAGACAAAAGAAAGGGGCGCCTCATGGGATAGTATATCCATACAACAATATTCAGAACCCAACCATTCACTCTAAATACAGGGTACTCGCATGTAAAAAAAAAAAAAAAAAAAGTCTGTCAGACACATACATGTAAGTCAAACAATTCAAGCTTATGGAGGAAATTTTCAAGCCCACTTCCACTTGGGCCCTTTATCCTTTCCTTTTGGAATGATCCAGCTGCTCCTATATGTCCAAAGCTTCACTTGAGAGTTCCACGATGAACCCAAGAAATAGAAAAGTATAAGGTGCAAGTAGAAATTCTACAAAAGGAGCGCTCAAATGGACAGGGTAAATAGAACATTTATATTATATAGCTGGTACTCACAGGGTTAATCTGACCTCTATATTCTCCCCACCGATTTTGTAACAGGCTTACAGGGATATTATTAGCTTGTCCCTGCTCAAGCAGCCACAGTATGCTTCATATACACCAGATGGAAAAAGTGATCCAGTGAGTTTCTATCCAAATAGTATATTTATTTAATATGAATCCTAAAAAAGACCACTCGTGTCTTCCAAATAAAAACAATGTATGTTAATGCAAGGTATATAAAGTGTTTCGTGATTATATGGACTGCCACTTTTCCAAGTTTGTAAGATATAGCAGATGGATGTACACTCCAGTGGCTGAAGGCCTGCACTTATTTTCAGCTGGGTACAGAAACTCCAGTGGTCTCTTTGGTTGACCACACATTAACGTGTATGTACAAGGGAGAACACACTCACAGCAAAGTGCAATTAAAAAACAGCTATTGCTGAATCTTTATTGATGAGAAGAACACATGCAATGTTTCGGGGGGCTCAATGCCACTCTTCTTCAGGCATAACAATCAAAACCCATAACCCAGTTTAAATACATACAGTAGAGGTCTGTACACCAATTCCATTGTTCATTCCTGCATACATAATTAATGAGTAATTAACACCAAAACATTAAGGTTAAACACTTTTAGCAGTATTGCTAGAGGAGAACAGTGTATGCATAACAACAGTGATGAGCAATAGTACATGTTGTATGTAACGCACAAGCTATAAAAACAATATAAATTGGACCAAAATATCAGCAGTAGTCCATCACAGATCGCTGAGTAGGATAACATCCTGCTATCTGTTTTCTGTAGCAGAGTCCCATATTACTTGAATTATAGAAACTTTTCAGGCTAAAGTCCTTATTTAAACCTTTAGGGTTTTTAGTGTCAAGTTTATGAATCCAATAGCATTCACGTTGTAAAATTATTTTTGCATGTTACCACCACTCATTGGTAGTTCAAGGGGTTAGTAATGCCCGCTTAGAAGTTGCTGCTATGTTGTAGATTAACCCCTTAGGGACCCTTGACGTACCAGGACCGTCAAGGGTAAATTTGCTCGAACAACCCTTGACGGTCCTGGTACGTCACATACTTTTTACTTACAGCGCTCTACCGGGAGCGCTGTAAGTAAAAATAGGGCATGAAATAGACCGCTCCAAGATCGGAGCGATCTGTTTCAAGCCCCATAGTGACGCGCCGATACACGTGAACCGGCTCGTCAAAGTGCCCCTATGCGGTCGTTATGGGACGGAAATGTCCCATAACCTCCGGTCCTTAAGGGGTTAAAAATAAATAGGTATCTTGAGCAAGTCCCATCTCTCAAACCTTTACGGTTTGAGAGATATTCACAGCTAAGGTTCCCCCCTCCCCCCCCCCTTGCACTGACGTCAGCGCTCTTCTGACAGCAGAACATCCCGGTCCTGGGATCAGCCAGCAGCTCTTCAGCAGAGCCGAAATAGTAATATGTAAAAAGAACTACTTAATTGGAACAGTTTACAAAGTGTGCCTGGTTTGCAAGCACACTTTGTAGACCATTCCAGAGAAGTAGTTCTTTTTACAGCCAACACGGATCTCCTTCTGTCAGCTTTACAGCTGACATCAGGGAGAGGGGAGGGGGAACTTTAGTAGCGAATATCTCTCAAACCATAAAGGATTGAGAGATGGGACTTTCTCAAGATACTTTTTTTTTTTTTCAAATTTACAATGTAGCAGCAATTTATAAGCAGACATTACTATCCCTTTAACTATTTCTAATATTTGCCAGCGAAGTTGTGAAACATTGTCCTTCATAATAAAGAAGTGTTTACCTACCAATAATGATTTCCACTCCGGGTTGAAATTCGCAATAGTAGACTTATGTTCATTAAGTCTGACTTTAATAGTTCTGCTGGTTTGTCCAGCAGTGGTCAGTGGTGATAGTTCCTTCAAGATCCTCAATTCAGCGACAAAGTATCACATTATTGTCGCTTCATTGATTATATATTTTTCATATGGGTAAACATAGAAACATAGAAACATAGAATTTGACGGCAGATAAGAACCATTCGGCCCATCTAGTCTGCCCAATTTCCTACTGTAAAAAAAAACAAAAAAAAAAAAAACACACACAACCTCAAACCTTTTTTGGTCCTTGGTCTTTTCCTATGTTAAGGACCGCCTTATGCCTATCCCATGCATGCTTAAATTCTGTCACTGTATTGACATCTACCACTTCTGCTGGTAGGCTATTCCACTTGTCTACTACCCTCTCAGTAGGTACAAGTACTGATCTCAACAATGTTACTACACATCAATTTCATCCATGATACAATCAAGTATTACATAGTAACATAGTAGATAAGGCTGAAAAAAGACATGCATCCATCAAGTCCAGCCCATGTCAATAACACCCCTGTTGATCCAGAGGAAGGCAACAAAAAAGCCCTCTGGAGCAATTTCCAATGTAGTCCCAAGTGTGTGTGTGTGGGGGGGGACTATTCCTTCCTGACTCCAACTGGTAGTCAAATAGTTCCCTGGATCAATATCCTATTTGCTTTGAAGCCATCTGTCATAATTGTCAATATTTTTCTGTGCTAGATAGGCATCCATTGCTTTTTTGAATGCAGTTGCATCATCTGCAAGCACAACATCCCGAGGCAAAGAATTCCATAGCCTTACCGCCCTTACTGTAAAGAATCCCTGCTTATGTTTTAGTCGAAAGCGCCTTTCCACAAGTCTTAATGGATGACCTCTTGTTCTTAGCCCAGCTCTTTGCATAAATAATTCATTGGATAGTTCTTTGTATTGACCTTGAAAGTATTTGTAAATGGTAATCATATCACCCCTTAGACGTCTCTTCTCTAATGTAAACAAACCCAGTTTGGCTAGTCTCTCTTTGTAACTCAGATCCTCCAATCCCTTTATCAGTTTTGTTGCACGTCTCTGCACCTTTTCCAGTTCAGTAATGTCTCTTTTTAGAACAGGTGCCCAAAATTATACTCCATATTCTAGATGAGGCCTAACCAAGGATTTATACAGAGGTAGGATAATATTAGCATCCCTTGCTTCTACATCTCTTTTCATGCATGCTAGTACTCTATTTGCTCTTGCAGCAGCTGAGTGACTCTGCACACTGCTGTGAAGTCTATTGTCTTCGCAGGAATCTGGATGTACAGGTATATGTTAAGGACAAAACCATCATCAATGACCTATATTGTAACTATGGATAAAAATAATCTTTTACTACAGTCCAGCTTTCACCCAGATGGAGTTTAAAAAAAAAAAAAAAAGTTTACCTAAAAGCCAACTATTGAGAGTCCGATGCATTACCTCTGACATCCAAAAATATTAGGTAAGAGCAAATTAGATGGTGAATAAATTTCACAAACGTGGGTATAATAAAGTGAAATGCCTTAAAGATAAGGATTCGGTAGCTGCTATGAATAGGGAAGACCTCCTTACGCCCAAGCAGAGACCACAAAAACCCAGAATTCCCTTTGTGTCTAAGTTTAACACCAGGAGCAAACTGATTAAAGGAATCATTACCAAACATTGGGAAATTATCCAAAAAGACACACTGTTTGGTAATCTATTCAAAGAACCACCATTATTCTCTTATAATCGAGGTAGCAATATTGGTGATATGGTAACTAAGAGCGATATTAGAGAAATTTTAAATTGACACAAACATTCCTATCAAAACCTTAAAATGGTACATATCCATGCAGAGATTGTGGTAATTGCACAGGAATTATTAAAGGTGATATGGTCCTACATCCATCCAAAGGCGTGGCATTTCAAATTAAGCACTTCAGTACATGTGATAGTAAAATCTCATTTACTTGTTGAAAGGTCCATGGGCCTTGGATATGTTGGACAAACCAGTAGAATGATTTAAGTTAGACTTAATGTCTGTTATTAGGAATTTTAACCTGGAGGGGAAATCATTACCGGTAGCTAAACACTTCTTTGATATGAAGCACAATGTTTCACAACTTCGCTGTCAAATATTAGAAATAGTTAAACTACCGATGAGAGGTGGTAACATGCAAAACTTATTGTTACAATGTGAATGCCATTGGATTCATACACTTGACACTAAACACCCTAAAGGGTTAAATGAGGATTTTAGCCTGAAATGTATTTTATAGTTCAGGTAATATGGGACTCTGCTACAGAAAACGGATAGCAAGATGCTATCTTACTGAGTGATCTGTGATGGACTACTGCTGATATTTTGGCACAATATATTGTTATATGTTGTGAGTTCCATACAACATGTACTATTTCTCATCACTGTTCTGTTCTTCTCTAGCAATACCTGCTACAGTTGTTTAACATTAATGTTTTGGTGTTAATTACTCATTAATTATGTATGCAGGAGTGAACAATGGGATTGGTGTATAGACCTCTAAAATGGGTTATGGGTGTTTGATATGTCTGAAGAAGGGTGGCACTGAGCCCCCCAAAATTTCTTATGTGTCCCTAGCCACGGCATAGAACTAATGGGTAAAGTGTCTCCTCCCCTTAGCTGGCGTAGGACCAATCAAACATAAAAGGATGAACTCCGACTATCCCTCCAGTCTTTTTTTGGTCCTATGTCCATCTGGGGTAGGAGAGCATGAGATTTGCTCACCTTTTTTATTTTTTAAATGTTTATTCCTTACCCGCGGAGGCTTGTGGATATTGGCCGCATTAATTGCCACCCAGATGCAGGTCTGCTGGGATGAGGCTGGAGCAGCATGAAGAAAGCAGCGCAGCGTGGAATAGTTTGGGAAGAGGAAGCATGTTCTCTCCCCAGTGGTAGCAGCGGTCCGCTCCGGCGTAGACCCTGCATCCCTTGCTGCAAGTCAAGAAGATATCATGTTTCAGGAAAAAGACAATATACACAGCTCAGGATTACATGGAAGTACTGGGATCCATGACATCGTCCATACAGGTGGTACCCTGGGCAAGACTACACATGAAGCCTATACAATGTTGGTTTCTGGGAAAATGGAACAAGGAGATAGCAAATCCGAACCAAAGAATCCCTTTGTCTCCCAGAATAAAAAATCAATTATCATGGTGGACAAATAGACGCAATCTTCAAAAAGGATCAAGCCTAAAAGATCCTGTCTTGGAGAGAATCTTCACATATGCGAGTCTCAAAGGATGGGGAGGATGTTGGAAGGACAGGACAGCACAGGGAAAATTGTCAAGTCAGGAAAGGACTTGCCATATAAACCTATTAGAGCTGAAGGCAATCTCCCAAGTGCTTAAAAAATTCAGGGTTTACCTGAAGAACAAGTTGGTGCAGATCGTCTCAGACAGCATGGTAGCTGTTCTCTACCTGAAGAACCAAGGGGGAACAAGAAACAGCCAGCTGAACAAAGATATTCAACATGATTGTGACCAGATGGGGATTCCCGGAAATAGATCTCATGGCGACATTTCACAACAAAAAATGCTAACAGTTCGTCTCCCGCTCATATCATCCTCAAGCTCTGGGAGTAGATGCCATGAGTCTACGATGGAGGTTCAGTCTAGCAAGTATTTTTCCTCCCATTCCGATGATACCAAGAGTTATAAGAAACATCAGACAGGACAAGGCCACAGTAATTCTAATAGCCCTTTACTGGCCCAGGAGAACAGGGTTTGCAGAATTAGTGAAAATATCAATAGAACATCCATGACCTCTGCCAGTCTGTCCAGACCTGCTGACTCCATGACCAGTTTTGCATCAAAACCCAGGATTTTTGAAGCTGACGGCCTGGAAGCTGAAAGAAACTCTCTGAAGGAAAGAGGGCTTTCAGATTCTGTTATTGATACCATATTCTTAGGAAGAAACACACCTACTTCAAAGATTTATTGCAGAATCTGGGAGGTATTTTCAGATTGGTGCAAGAAAAATAGAGTGGATCGTAATGACATAGCCTTTTCCACATGTTCTTAGTTTCCTACAAAAAGGATTTGAAGAATGATTGCGTCCTGTGTCTCTGAAGGTTCAACTTTCGTCCATTTCAGCTGTCTAGCAAGACCATTTGCAGAAGAAGATATTGTAAAGAAATATTTGAGAGCAATTGATAAAGCAAGACCCAGGATAAAATATATTATTGCTCCATGGGACTTGCCTCTAGTTGTAGACCAACTAGCCAGATCATCAAGATTTTAACCTTTTTAGAGGAAATTCCTATAAAGTTTCTTACCTTAAAGACTATTCTTTTAACAGCCATAACATCTGCAAGAAGAGTGAGCGAACTGCATGCATTGTCCTATAAAGAACCCTATACTTCCTTTCACCAGGATAAGTCAGAGTTTAGATCCAAGGTAGTCTCTTCATTCCACCTGAATCAGGAGTTTGTGTTGCCCTCCTTTTTTCCAAATCCTCAGGGGGAAAGAGAATGTTGCCTGCATAAATTAAATTTGGTAAGATGTATTTCCATCTATCTCCAAAAGACAGAGCCATTCAGAAAATCAGATTCCTTGTTCGTGCACTTTGCAGGAAGATTCAAAGGTTCATCTGCATCCAAACAATCCATTGCCAGATGGATTACGGAATGTATCAGAATATGCTATCTGTTAGCAGGAAAATACCCTACTAATATTATTAGAGCACACTCTACCAGAGCAGTGTCATCCTCATGGGCAGCAAGGGGGGGGTCTGATTCCACTGAGGATCTGTGCAAAGCAGTTACGTGTTCCTCTATATCTACCTTTAACAAACATTACAAGATTGATGTTCTGTCAGCCTCCGATGCCAGATTTGGAAGAAAGGTCCTCAAATCGGCTACATCAAGGTCTGGATAAGACTTGGAAGCTTGTTTATGTATGCATATAAATGTAATATATTTGGCTATCATCATTAATTTGAATATCTAGGCTGCAAAATCATATACTATGTTCACTTATATTTTCTTGAATCAAGGTACACATTAGGGCAGACGTGTACCCATATTAGATTATAAATTAAGTTTTGGTTTTCCCACCTGGGATTATGAGCTTGGGTATATCCCATTAGTTCTATGCCGTGGCTAGGGACAGAAGAAAGGGGAAAATTTTAATATTTTCTTCTGTGTCCCTCCACGGCACACCCTGCCCTCTAATCTGTCTATATTCTAATTTTTTAGCTTGGGCAAAAGATGACTGGAGAGATAGTGGGAGTGCAGCCTTTTATGTTTGATTGGTCCAACGCAAGCTAGGGGAAGGAGACACTTTACCCATTAGTTCTATGCCGTGGAGGGACACAGAAGAAAAGGAAATATCGGTAAGATAAATTTCTCCCTTTTGCGTGTATTCTCCTCATCAATAAAGATTCAGCAATAGCTGTTATTTAATTGCCCTTTGCTGTGAGGGTGTTCTCCCTTGTACATACACAATTTTTCAAGTTAACATCAATCGTGAATGAATGCATGATTGATGTTAACTTGTAAAAATGGCACTCCATGTAGCTCCAAAACCCTTTGTATACATGTGAACATACATTAATATTTTTATATGAGAAGCATGAGTAGTCTTTTATGATTAATTTTAAATAAATATAATATTTGGATAAAAACTTGCTTTTTTTCCATCTGGAGTATATGGAGCATCCTGTGGCTGCTTGAGCACGGACAAGCTAACAATATCCCTGTAAGTCTGTTACATAAACCGGTGGGGAGAATACACTGGTCAGATTAACCCTGTGAGTACCAGCTATATATTATACATTTTCTATTTACCCTGTCCATTTGAGCACACCCTTGGTAGAATTTCTACTTGCACCTTGTTCTTTTCTATTAAATCAAAATTGAGGTCACCATGCTACAGTTTTTGACTCAAATCTATTAAATGCTTGATTAGTTTCTCAAAGTAAAATCAGGATATCAGAAAAGGCTTATACATGCACATATTTATCTCCTGTTTAGGGTTTCATCCCTTTCTTGTATGTCATTTTTTGACACCAACTCAATATTGTAACTGCCTACCAGTAAAGTAGTTGATAGGTGGCAGCCATAGTCCTGATGATTATTTTTTTTCCAGGGCTAATCTAAAAAGAAAGCTATAGATGGTAATCAAGGAGAGAGTTTTAGTAATTGGTTCTCATAATTTAAAAACCAAACCCTACCTCCTGGACATGACTTGTTTTGCTAACACTAATCCTGAGTGACACCATTTACATCACCACATGTCCAATATTAACTTGGTAAAGTCTAATGTGGCCAGATTGCTAACAAAAAAAACAACAAAAAAAACATTTATCATATGATTGTACTGGTTTATATGCAATAATGCACAGTGAAGGTAACGATTGTCCTTCATTAAAGGGATAGTAATGTTTCAGTATAACATAAGCTATGATCGTTCCTTATAGTTTATACTATTGCCCTCTGATGTTGGCACTGTTGATATCTCTTATTTTCTATTAAATCATATTATAAAGTGTCCCCCTCCTGCCCCTTGTACTTACATCAGTCGTCTTGCCTCAGAGCTGAAAGCAGATCACAACGACGGACAATCTTCTGTCAGTATAAGGAAAAACCTGCCTTCTTCAAGGGGGCAGGTTTTTAATTATAATAACAGAAGGAAAATTGTCCCTCTTTGTGATGACCGGATTTAAGATCTGAGGAAAGGTGGCTTACAGTACTAAAATGGGGAGAGAGGGGGACACTTTATCATATGTCACAGAAAATACATGTCAACAGTGCCAACACTGGAAAGCAATAGTATAAACTAAATATTGTAGTTTGTTATACTGAAACATAATTAACCCTTTAAAATAATGATCTGGTCAGATCTGTAATGCCAGTCCGGTGAATACTTTCAATAAAATGCTGTTGTAGGGAGGATACGTAATAATTGCATGTAAACTGTTTACATGCTTCCTATCCTAGAAATCTCTCCTGTATGTCTCTAGGTTTACAAACTTCATTGTAAATTGAAAAGCATTGTAGTAACACATAGGCTTGGATTTACAAAAAGGGACCTTATTCCCTAAAAATTGCCTTTTAAATATATTTTACTCCTAGCCAGCATATTTCCTAGGTGCATAAGCTCCCAAACTTTTTCATAAACATGCGTCGTATACTCTGTGGGAAACTACTTGGGGAATCCTTGTTAGAGAGACCATACATTTCACTGCTGTATCATAGGGTACTATCCTGTATAAAAAGAGGTGTAGATGCATGTGATGGGAATGTAATTATACCTCTATATGAATCCTTGGTATGGTAGAATAAGGAGTACATTTTTGGGTACCAATCATTGAACTGGAAAAAATAATTGCAGAGATGTGCATCAAAACTTATAATGAGATTGAAGGATCTTATTTCTAGAGAAACTGGCTAAACTGGGTTTGTTTAAAATGGGGATGCCAAAGTGGATGATATGATCACTGTTTACAAATAAATTCAAGTCAATGCAAAGATCTCAGAGGAACTACTTACTCTATGAGCTGCCATCCATTAAGAATTGAGAAAAGGAGCTTTTGACTAAAACAAAGTCAAGGATTTTTTTTTTTACAAGTAAGAGCAGCAAGTCATGGTATTGTTTGCATTGGGATGCTGTGTTTGCAGATACTCCTAGATGCTTTCAAAAATAATGGATGCCTTTCTAGCTCCTAACAGTATTATTATGACAGCTCATTTCTAAGCAGATAGATATTTCCCTGGATCAACATTTTTACATCCAATGTGGAACACATGCACTGTAGGTAAAGATCCCTCCTGCCAAGGCCTCACTCCTTTTAGTAGCTGTGCTTCTCGCCTTGTGGCTCAAGATTTGGTCTGCTGACCAATCTGCCAAAAAGTCTTTGGTGTCCCTTCCCTTTTGTAGGAAGACAACATTTGGGCCTAACCTAGGCAAGGTCATTATTGTCCCTACTGGAGGCAAAAGCACGCTCTTGCCTCAGATTACACCTAAATATGCCTTTTTTTCCTAAGAGGATGAGTGGTTTTTGTTACCACCACCAGTTTTGGGAGTTTAGGATTCAAACCTATCAAGCCTTTCAGGCCCGTCCCACCCCAAAGCCCAAACAGGCTTGGCAAAACAAGAAGTGTGCTCAGAACGCAAAAGCTGACTAGTGTAGTCCTGGTTCGTGTCTACCTGAAGGGCGCCTAGTCTGTCTTTTTCAAGACGCGTGGGAGTATTCTGTGATGGCCTAGTGGGTTTTGCGGATTATTGCGGGAGGGTACTGCATAGATGTCAAAACCTTCAGCCCCACCATTTTTTTTGTCCAGAGTTTGTAGGGTGTTTCTATAGCCACTGTATACTCCCTGTTGGAAAAAACAGGTGTTGGCTCCCGTTCCAGTTCATGAGTGCTTCAGCAGAGTTTACTCAATGCTTTTTGGGATTCCCAAAAAGGAAGGCATTGGCTGTAATATTCTGAATTTCTGAAGTGTCTCAACTAGTATGTGCTAGCTCCTCATTTCAAGATGGAATCTCTGCAATCTGTTACCACTGCCCTGTGTCTGGAAGAATTTCTTGCTTCCCAGGATCTCCATGATGCCTATCTTCATGTTCAGATTCATCCAGGCCATCATCGCTTTATACGCTTTGCCTTTTAAAGCAGTCAGACTAGCATCTGATGATGTGTGCTAAGTTCATAGATTCAAGATTGCGTACTCTTCAGTTTCAAGAAGTCATCTCTGGTACCTTCTCAGGTCCTGTACTTCTTGGGCATGAGATTGATAATCTCCAAGGGAGAGTATTTCTACTGAAAGACCAGATTCAGGCTGTGCCTCGTCATGTGTCTTTAGAAATATCCTGGCCATTTGTGAGGGAAAGGGATTATATGAATCCTTGGTCCCCTGATCTCCTCTCTGGTCAATTCCACACAAAAGTGTTACAGCTGCACATTTTCAGGAGGTGGTCAAGATAACGCTCTCACTTGTCTCATGCCATGTTCCTGTCTCATTGAACGAAGGAGGACCTTCACTAGTGACTTTACCCCCCCACACCCCATAACACTTGGATATCCGTTTGTCATACCAGAATGTGTGGTAGTTGCCAGGAATGCCAGCCTGACAGGATGGGGAGCCACCTTGGGTCACATTAAAGCCCAGGGCTGCTGGACTGGGGAGGAGAGCCTTCTTCCAGTTAACATTCTGGAGATATGGGCCATTTAGCTGATGCTTTGCTGCTGGTCCCATGTGCTGTCTAGTGCATCTGTGAGGGCACAATTGGACAATCCAACAGCAATCGTCTACATAATCCGCAAGGAGGAACCAGAAGCAAGTCCACTTGGGTGGAGATCTGGGAACCGCTTAAGTGAGCAGAAGCCATGTCCCAGCCATCTCAGTAGTTCAAATTCCAGGAGTGGAAAACGTGGTCACAGACTTTCTAAGGCACATCAACATCTGGATACTGGAAATTGGGAACTTGTAGTGTGTCAACCAGATTGTCCAACCTTGGGGTCTTCCATCAGTGAATCTCATTGTGCCTCATGATATCTGGAAGGTTCTTCTCTTCTGCATCAAGAAAGAGAATCCCCTAGTGCTTGTGATGGGCGTGATGTCCATTCCATGGAACTTTCATGGTTTGTGTTTCCACCATTTCGTTTGATGCCCAGGGTGCTGAAGAAGGTCAGAATGGAGATGGCTGAAGCCATATTGATCACCCCCTTTTGACCCTATCAGGCTTGGTTCACACATCCTTCTCATTCTGTCCATTGCATAACTATTTCACCTTCCTCTGAGGCTGGATCTCCTTACTCAATGTCCACTTTGTTACCATCGGGTGGAAAGGTCAGCTTTGACAGCATGGCTGTTAAAGCCAACATCTTTCCACTATGGTTTGGGCTAGGAAACCTGTTTCATCCAAGGCCCAGTATAGGATCTTTTTTCTCTTTTACCAGTGGTGTGCTGATCAGGACGTGCCCCCTCAATTCGTCTTCCTACTATCCTGTACTTTCTTCAGGATGGTGTCAACAAGGGTCTTTGTATGAGCTCTATTGAGGTTCAGATCTTGGCTCTCTCTGTTCTTTTTCAGAAGCGGATTGCCATTCTCTCTAACATCAAGACCTTTTGTTTAGGGGGTGGCTCAAATCTACTGCAGGAATTCATCTCCTCTGTGGGAATCATTCGGTGTTCTCCAAAAGCCTCCTTTTGAACCTCTTTCATCTGTTGCGTCCTCTGATGGATGTTTAAGATGGTCTTCTTCTTTTTTTTTTTTTTTTTTTTTTTTTTTTTTCCCCCACCATTGTCTTTGTTTTGCAAGGTGGTTCTTTGTACTCTGAGGTCATCTTGGATTTTCATAGAATCCAGGAAATTTTCCTTCTTTCTTTTTTGTCCTGTTCTGTCTAACAAGCAAGAGCAGGACCACTATTTACTGGACGTGGTGCATTGTCTTAAAGGGATAGTAATACTTAAAATGTAAAAAAAAATATGTTGTAGGGTTTATCCCCCTGAGTAAAACAAGGGTACTCCCACTGCTGAAAGGTGTTTCATTCAAAAGTTATTAATTATCAAAGTTGAATTTTTTAGGTGCAATATCACAGTGGCCTGAAATTGTACAGTGGCGCTGTTGCTACACAATCCTATGGACAGCTCTGGTCAGTTGACCATAAATCTCCATAGGATGGTGTAGCAACAGCGCCACTGTACAATTTCAGGCCACTGTGATATTGCACCTAAAAAATTCAACTTTGAAAATTAATAACTTTTGAATGAAACACCTTTCAGCAGTGGGAGTACTCTTGTTTTACTCAGGGGGATAAACTCTACAACATATTTTTTTTTACATTTTAAGTATTACTATCCCTTTAAGTACTGTGTCATGCAGCCACAGGAAATCATACTCTGTCATTCCTGAGGGCCCTCTAGCAGGCCAGGCTGTGTCCAAAATAACCATTGCTTCTAGGATTAAGGACACTATCAGATAGGTGTAGGTGCTTAGAAAGAAACCTGTTCCTTTCGGAGTCACAGCCGCACTCAACCAGATCTTTGGGTGCATCTTGGGCATACAAGAATCAGGCCTTTGCTGAGAAGCTGTGTAAGGTGGCAACCTGGTCGTGTTTGCGCATCTTCTCCAAACATTACTGTGTCAATGTCCTGGCCTTGGCTGAGGCAATTTTTGGCCAGAAGGTCCTTCAGGCAGCAGTGCACGTTTAAAGACTTCCTTCCTAGCTTTCTTTATGAAGAGTTCTGAGCCTTGTTGGTTCTTGTTCAGTTGTTTGGTGACTGTTGACATCTGAGTTTTATATGGTACCAGATAGTCTTGTGGAATACTGGTCTACAATGGAGTTCTTTTTTTCCCCCCAGGAATCGTGGTACATACTTCTGTATATCCCCATAGTCCCTGTGTTCCACACTGGACATAGGAGGAGGGTTTTATTGAACTTAACATTAAATCCTTTTCTCTTAGTCTACATTGAACACTGGAGAAAAAACATGTGGTTTAAGTCACAGGGCATGGGCATCCAGAGGGAGGGGGCAAGTTTGGGCACTTGTCCCCTCCATATAAACATAGGGGCATGGTGTGTTGACCTGTGGGTCATTTTATGGCTTTACCCCCTTGGAAAAATTTCTGTGGACGCTCCTGTCCCTAGGCAAAGGGGTCCTCTTGGGGTCTTTCTTCAGGGTATTTCCTTCTTTTCACTCAATCTTGTTTCTGCCACTTTGCTATATGTTGAAAATGGGGGGCAGGGTGAAGAAGGGAGTTTCTATCTCAAATGCCCTGCCCCCTGGAGGAGGGGAACTTTGCTCATGGTTTCTGTGTTCCACATGGAATAAGAAATAGGATTTAATTGTAAGTTCTGGAGTCATTAAAGGGGAACATTCACATGGAAAAAAATTGGAGCGCTGGTTATAACTCGTAATGCAATATCAGCGCTGGGTTTTGTTTTAGATTTACTTAAAGGGATAGTAATGTTTCATAATAAAAGCAGCTCTAATTAATCATCATAGTATTTGGACTTTGGAGAGTGTTATTTCAATTCTGTCAGAGTTGTAGTTCCAGAGTAATTCAATAACAAAGTGTCCCCCTCCTGCCTCTTTTACTGATGTCACACTGTTCAGCCACAGCAGAAGGGAGGTGCCCAGGTAGACTGCAGAGGGGGACAATCTTCAATTAAGATAAGGGAAAAACCTGAAAAGCTTGTCAAGGGGGGCAGGGATTTCATTGTTTTCATAGGAAGAAGAGTGTCCCCTTCTGTTATCTGTCTGGTCTATAGACTGCATTCCACATCTGAGAAGAGGTTTCTTACACTAGGTAAAAGGGGCGGGAGGGGGAAACTTTGCTTGTGAATATCTCATAAACCATAAAGGTTTGAGAGATAAGACTTATATCATTCTTCGTGTTTTTTTAATGCCTACAAAATAAAATAGTTAAAATGAAGTATTACTATCCCTTTAACTAGGAGCCAAGATATTGATGTTTAAAAAGTGCCACTTCCGCATACTGCGGCACCGTGTATGTGCGGCACGGAGCAGCAGGACTTCCCACTTCGCTCCCAGAAGCCCCAGCGAGCGCGTTCTCGCTTCACCTCGGATCTGTATTGTTGTGGGCTAACGTTACATCCAGCTCAGTTTGAGATGCTACAAAATCCAGAGCTGATCTTGCATTACGAGTTATAACCAACGCTCCAATTTTTTTCCCATGTGAATGTTCCCCTTTAAGGATTTTTTCTTTACCCAGCTGGGCCTTAATTGGAAATGGCTTCAGTGTGTTTGTTTTGCCTTCCTTTGGATCCACAGGGGCGATATGGCATGGCTGAAGTTGATGGGCACGTGTTTTGTTTTTTTTTTTCATTCTCATCAACTTTGCTACTATGCCACTATTTTAAGGGAAAAAAAAATGCTGTCTAGGAGTAACAGATATTTAAATACATTTTATTTGAGCCATTTTAATTCTTTGGTGCTATTAATCCTTTAAATAAATTAAGAGCCATTTAATACTAATGAGTAGTTTCCCTTTAAGAACTTGCTTTTATTTAAGTGATATACAATGTTTTTAACCCCTTCAAGACCAGAGGGGTGTGCTTCAAGTTGCATACGCCTCTGGTCCTTAAGGGGTTGATGGTAGATTTTCTGGTTTGTAAATTAAGCCATCTAACAGCTTGGTCCTTTCTGTAGTTTGTGTTTCTTGCATTAGGCGAAGATTCTCTGTGAAACCTGAACTGCTGTTGAATTTTCCAAAAAGATGCCTTGGTCAGCCAAGCCCATTTACTCACCCTCATCTTTTGAAACCAGGTAATTGTACAATGAAGTGTCAGAATTTCATGATTGTAAAGTCTCATATCATAAGTGAAGTTTCAAGTGATGGTAATGTTTCACAAAAACAGCAGCTTCAATTAATCTTGATAGTATTTGGGCCATAGAGAGTGTTATTTTAATATGGTCAGAGTTGTAGTTCAAGAGTAATTGAATGCTAAAGTATCCCCCTCCCGCCCCTTTTACCTTGTGTAAGACACCTCCCCTTAGATGAGGAATGTGGTCCTGGGACCTGACTGCTCACAGCAAGGGACAGCCGCCTTACTGTGAGCATAAGGAAAACCCTTCCACCCCTTGACAGTTTTTTCAGATTTTCCTTATGCTCACTTTATCATTCAATTATTCTTGAACTACAGCTCTGACAGTATTGAAATAACACTCTCAATGGCCCAAATACTATGAAGATTAATTGGAGCTGCTTTTATTGTGAAACATTACTATCAGTTTAAGTTTGATTGTTAGATATGCTGTGTGTTGGCGACTTCTCTAGCATTCAAAGTTTTTACGTTAAATTCCTCCTTATTGGAGATATAGTAGTGTATGAAACTTTATTTTTAGCATGGTTATATATTCTGAACATCCAATAAAAGTGTTAATACAATATTAACCCCTTGAGAACCAGAGCACTGTGCATCAAATTTTGAAGTAATGCCTTACACACCTTTCTGTTTAAAAAACAACGAATACAAAAAAAGTATTTGTTTTCCATCCAGTGTGAGACACAAGGACTGTGGGACAAAGAATACAACACCAGGAGGCAGGGCTCTTAAATTGTTAACTATCAAAAACTGCTGCCCTACTTTACCCCTGCTACTCCACCTACCGGTCAGGAAACATAGGTATGACATTTTAGAGATTTATTTCATGTGGATGTGGATCACAGACAGCTGGACTGTACCTGCTGGTCTCCTTTCAATGTGGGACAGCTCCACCAGTGCTCCTTCTTGTCTATTCCTGATGAATAGGATGTGTGGAACTGGGCCTTGTACAACTTACCTATACTGGATAGATTGCCCTGGTGTCTGAGTTCTGTTCCTAAGTGAGTAAGCCCTGTGTGTCTATGGAGGTTTTGCCTTCATCCTATGTAATTTATATGTGCCTTATTATGTTTATTGCCCTAGCAACTCTAGACAGCTGTGAGCAAACAAGTGTGTCTGTGGGTCAACTGCATCCACACTATATATGGAAAATTGATATGGATATTTTCCTTATGGGGTGATAATGTGGTATGGGCATATTTGTAAATTTATGGGTCCTGCATCTAACATAGAGGATTAGGTATTTTAACTACATTCTGGCTTTTCCTTCTTTGTTGTAAAGACAGACACTTCTTGAAGTGACCTAAACAAAGCATGGATAGGGTTCTGTTGTCTGGTGCAGATCTCTCAAATCCCGCTCAGACTGTTAGGCATTCACAGTGATTTGTTAACTGCTCTCACAGTCTGCTGATATACATAAGGGGTAAGGTGACCACTTTTCCTTTATAAATATGCACTGATTCCTATTCAGTCCTGATTTAAAGGGACATGTCATCTCAATGGGAAAGGCAAGTGTTGCATTCTGGATACTTTTTAGAATGGATGTCTCAGACCTCCTAGGTGTCTCCATGTCTAATATAGCCTAGGTTCTACTTAGGGGAATTTCTTCCTACATTCAGTGCTGGGGATGCAGTCTTAGGGGAAACTGTGACTGATTAATCATGGTTTGGTTAGAACTTCTTATTGTCAAGGATACGGCATTTTCGTTTGTGGCATTGTATTCTTGTATACTGTTAGTGGCCCTGACTGTCATGTGTACCTTAGAGATAATAGGATATATTCTTTCAGAACCTTCAGACTCTTTTATAAGTTATGGCCAATTGATTATTTTCTGTCTGTGATTGCTTTCTCTGTAATTTGAGTCACCATCCAAACCAAAAAGGAGACAACCATGTGCTGCTTTAGTTGTTTATTATGTATTCTCCAAGTGCAAAAAACAAATGCATGTCAATCAGTCTGGGATTTTTGCAGCATGTGTATCTCCTACCACTTCCCAAACTACCATTGTTTCACCAGCTCATCCGAGATCACAGCCAATGTAAATACAACCCCATTTATCTATCTCTGAGCCTGTGTGTGCCAGACTGTATCCATTTATCTCTAACTTATCCTACTCTTTTGAAAAGATTTTAGATGAATGTTTAGCAGATCCCCCAAGGTAACTAGGACAGCTCCTCCAAGTCAGGATCATGACACTAAATGTCATTGGACAAAGACTCTTCAGTAGAGGGGGAAACTGACTGAGAGGTGGAAGACACTGTCCCATCATTTTCTGAATCTGACAGATTTGATGAGGCGGACACTAGATTGATTTTGTAATCAGAGCTGTACATGATACTTTAAACTTTTCAGAGCAACAAGAACCGTATGACACTCTCAAAAAATCTCTTCAAATGTAAGAAGAAATCCACACTTTTTACTGATGAATGCATATTACCCAGTCTGTTCAAAAAGACCTTACCGTGGAAAAGCTCCTTCACCTAATCACTCTGCTACAAGAATCCAGCACCTTCAATAGTAATACAATATTTGAATTAGCTATGATGTCAACCAGGTATTATCCCCATCTATTGCTGTATGCAGAAAGTTATGGTTATATTCCAACAGAACAAGCTTCATCATTTCAGCCCCTGGGAGAGGGGCAGCATTTTCACTTCTCCATGAGCTGCAAGAGTTTGTCATCTAGGAAGTCTTCCTTGTCTACACTTGCCAAATATTCAGCCAAAACTATCCTGGCACAGGAAGAAATAAACTAAGAAGTCCAGCCCTACAGAACTTTCCTCAACAGGAAGGTCATTCCCTGAGCCTTGTTTCATATCTTCCATGGAGAGCAAGACTTGGATACTTCCACCAGTACTGGAGAAACACAATCGCAGATGACTGGCTGATATCAGATCTATTTAACCTCTTTCCCACAAAAGCAGATTTTCAGTTGAAGAACCAAAGCTGCAGTATTCCACTAGTTTTGTCCATTCTGTCATCAGGGGGTTGTTACCACCATGCCTAAAGGGTCAAGGGGTCCTACTCCAACCTCTTTTGTGCCCTGTAAAGACTGGAGCGCCAGATCAGTACTGATCTGAATGCTCTGAAGTATTCAATTTCCCAAATTCAATATGGAAACTGGTCTGTCATAGCTATCATTCACGCTTAGGACATATGACGCATACCTCCATACTCAATAAAACCTCCCCATACTCTAGTCTGTTCCATTCGCCTCCAGTATCTCCAGATTCACATTCCTAAATTGACATTACCAATTTGTGGCTCTCCCATTCAGTTTGGCAGTAGATCCTAGAGTCTTCACAAATGTGATTGCACCCCTGGCAGCCTACTTGAGAACCATAGGTATCCACATCATCCACTCCTTATTTGAATAATCTGTTGATCAAAATGGTTGCCTTACTCTAGACACATCTGCAGATTTCAGTGCACATCCTCCGTGAAATTGCTGGATCCTTACTGCTCATGACATTTCTGTGTCTGATATTTGATACCTCCCTCTGGAAACTATTCTTACCATTAGACAAGACTTCAGCAGTACAAGGCTCAAGTTTAAGTACAGAGTTACTTATTTATGAAGGACACAGAGACCCATAGTTCATTATTTCATAAAGGTGGCGAGAACCATGGTCATTCTAGAAACTGTTCTGTTTTCTCAGTTCCACATGAGGCCACTACAGGTTTATCTCCAGCAGAGTGGAACAAGGACAGTTGTATGTGGTCATCCAGACAGTTGTATGTGGTCATCATCCAGGATTAGATGGTCACTAGACTTGAGGTTGAAAAAGCAGACCCTAGAAAAAGGCAGATACTTCTCCATTCAGATGTGGAAAGTAATCAGTATCAATGCCAGTCTTGCCAACAAAGAAGCTGTGCAATCCCATTGGTTTGCTTAGGAACATAGATACTGGCATTAAGGGCAGTTCATAAAGCTTGCAAGACCTGGATGGCCCATTTGAAATGACAAACAATGTGACTGCTGTTGCTTATATACAACACCAGGGTAAAACAGGAGCAAAACCGGCTAGCAGAAAGTCCATAAAATCCTTCGTTGAACAGAAGCAGACTATTTCAGCAGTAAAAAACTAGATCCCAGCAAATGGGACCTGAAACAGGAATCCCTAAAGCAATTGCCATACAGTTAGGTCTTCTGAATATACACTTAACGGCTTCTCAATGCAACACCTAGTCTTCTACATAAGAAAATGGTACTCTGAGATCAAGTCTCTGGATGCTTTGGTGGCTATTTGGAATTATGACCTAACATATGTACCTGTTCATTCCACTAGTGATGATTCCCAGGGTTGTTGCAAAACTGTATTGGGATAGGACCTGCATTTCTGAGATGGGTGTGGTACCGCTCACTGGTGGAACTCTCAAGAGCAGGCATGCGGCATCTACCAGTATCAGCAGACCTGCTCATTAAAGGTCCCATACATCATCCCAATCTAGCCAGTCTGAATTCTGGTAATGTCCACCATACCATGGTGGAAGCAAGGAAACTGGTGTCATCCACAATATATGACAGTCAGGAAGTTGTTTTTGTTTTTTTTATTTCTTGTGAGCAACATGATTGGAGTCCTCCTTGTTTCATATTTTCACATCTTCTTATCTTTTAACCCTCTGAGTGTCAGATGGGTACGCAACGCATTGCACTCAAAGGGTTAAGAGGGACTGTAGAGAGGTCTCAAACACCGTCGCCTTTCTCTCTCTGTCCTCTTCCAGTGGAGGCTTGTAGAGTTTTCAGAATTTCTTACATGGGGTAGCATGTGTAGCCATTCCCGACCTTGATACAAAATTACTGTGGGACTTGAATCATGTTCTTGGTGTTACAGACGTCACCTTTCAAACTTCTGTCATTGTTGTCTCTCAAGCTTCTCAGTTGTAAGACTGTTTGTTTTTCTTACTTCTATCTCTCTCACCAGCAGGGTATGTTTGAGCAATGGTCTGTCATTTTGGTCATTTTTTTAACAAGACATGAATGGCAGTGTACAGAACACCTCTGGTGTTTCATTTCAAGTTGGTGTCTGCATTCTATATTAACCAGCAGCTGCTTTTTTTATTGTGATGTCTTAATCCACACAAAAGGAAGGAATTAATATGACACTTTAGATGTGGTCAAGTTTTCAGGTTAATGCATTCTTCAGACGTGATGTCTTCTTAAAGGGACAGTAATGTCCCATAAAAATGGTTTTAGTTTTGTAGAGAATAAAAAAAATAAACCCTATGGTACAAATACTATCTGTCAAACCACTATGGTTTGAGAGATATATGCATTCAAAGTTCCACCCCCCTTCTCTTGATGTCCACTGTAAAGCTGACAGCAGGAGATCCATGTTGGCCGACACGGGGAGGCTCTTCAGCAGAGCCAAAATTGCGTTTATTTAAAATGAACTACTTCATTGGAACAGTCTACAAAGTGTGCTTGCAAACCAGGCACACTTTGTAGACCTTTTCAATGAAGTAATTATTTTCCAGTAATGTGATTTCGGCTCTGCTGCAGAGCCGTTGGCTGGTTCCCAGACCGGGATCTCCTGTCGTCAGCACAGCGCTGACGTCAGAGGAAGGGGAGGGAGGGGGGAACTTTGAATACATATATCTCTCAAACCATAGAGTTTATTTTTTATTCTCTACAAAACTAAAAGCATTTTTATGGGACATTACTGTCCCTTTAATTATTCCAGATCAGTCTATGCAAAGCACCTGGTCATCTGTACAATATTTACCAAGTTTTACAGCATTAATGTGCATTCTTTGGCAGACTGCAGTTTTGAAAAGGTCCTTCAAGCCACAGTTGTTTTCTGAATTTTTTTTAACTTGGATATGGGGCTGTTAATATACCAACATTAGGGGGTTATCATTACTGGGCTTCCCCTGGGGGGACTGACCATTGTGTAGGTGCTGTGTGGATGCTTGCAGCCCTATGGAGAGAATCTTGTAGGCCAAGTTTTCACTTCCAGCACTACCTCTGAGGCTCTGCTTCCTTCACAATAGTAACCTGAAGACAGAAAATGTGAAGACTGGTGAGTAACCCTTTGAGTGCCTTGGTCTACTTTGTGCCTGCTTGTACCTCTTCTACCTCTCTGAGCCTTAAGGCTCTTGCACTCATGTTGGATAATTTATTACTGTTTACAGTTCTCCCCTGAGTTATGGAGTGTTGATGGCTGCATTGGCAATAGTTAACCCCTTCCCTGCTGGCTTCTCCAGGTTGGAGGTTTTTCCTAGGCTTTTCCCTTTAGGGGCTTGTCTATTACCCTCATGTTCCTTGGGATTTTGGGGTTTAAGATACTCTTCCCGCTCCGTTGCCATCTTTGCTCCATTTACTTCTATGGGCGAACTTCTCTGAGACATATCTTTGCAAGTGTTGATCATACAGAGATCAGGGTAGGCTCTTTCTTCTTGTTTCCTCATGCCCTTTTATCTGGTTCACATGCTGAGTGTCTTGGGCATCTGCGGATGGAGTTGTAGGCTTGCTAGTGAGAAGACTACATTAACTAGAATGCCAGTTTTGCCTAATTGGCTACTTGTTTTGCAGTCACCATTTTACTTATCTCTTGCTTAGGCAGACTCTCCTTGCTCTCCTTCTCCAGATTAAACCTTTGCCTACCACATAAGTACTTTCTGGTCTTTTCTTGGGTGAACTATTAATCTGGTGAACTGTTATTGGTGATTTATATTCGTTTAGATCCTGCTCCTGTCAGGATGTCGGATTCTAAGCGACATGGGGCTAGACCTAAAACTAAGGACTTGCTTACTGTTCTTCATGTCAGACTGGGCTCCCTAGAGAGTATTCTGGATCTCTCTGCTCCTCCTTTGCTGTGGACACTACTACAATTCCCCGTGCCCTTCCAGCACTGGGTTAAGACTTTTCTGCTCTCTATCCAAGGGGTTATTCAGTCTTGGAAGCCACCTACCATGTTTAGGTATGTGGCCCCTAGGGCTCAGAGTATGCCTGCACTTATAGGGGCTTCCTCTAAGGAGGACTGCTCTGAGAATGAACACGAGGAAGGGGAATAAGAAGATATGGATTCTTCCTACTCCTGCGGGAACTCTTATGAAGCTGACCCTCTCCCCACTGTTGAGAAGTTTATCGGGGCTACTTTGAGAACCCTTAAGGTCCATCCTCTACTGATGTTTTCCAGAGGCTTAGGAAATCCTCTACTGTATTTTCCCCTAATACTACTCTTGTTTAGATACTCCTGGATTAGTGCATGATACCAGATAAGAGGTTGTCTATCACTAAGAGAATTTGTAAGCATACCCCTTTTCTGAGGCAGCTTTGGTGCAGTGGTGCTTTCCCCCTTCTGTGTATCCCCCAATTTATAGGCTAGCCAGGTCCACTTCTCTACTGTTGGTGAATGCAGCAGGACTCAAGGATGTGAAGAATAAAAAGCTTAATTCTATCCTCCAGTCTAATTTTGCAGCCATTGGCTCTGCATTGAGGCCTATTTTTTCCTCTGCCTGGGTCAAAAGAGCTGTTGCTGTTTTGGTGTGAACAGATGATGGAATCTGTTCATATGGATGCTCCCAAGGAGGATTTGTTGGCTTTTTTGGCCAACATGGAAGAGGCTAACATGTATGTGTCAGTAGCACTGTTTGAGGCGGTCAGACTGTCAGCCAAAGTCTCTGCTTTCTCTGTTACTGCACTTTTGTGGATTGCAGACCAATCTTCCAAGGAGTTAATGGTTTCCTTGCCCTTTTATGGCAAGTCTCTGTTTGACCCTGAGCTAAAACAGATTATTAGCAATGCTCCTGGGGCAAAAGCACCTTGTTGCTTCAGATGTCCTCCAAGCACCCTACTATGGCGAGGAATCTGTGGGTTTTTTCATCCCCTCCAAACAGAGGTACAAAGGCCGCAAACTTTGCAGGCCTCCAACAAGCGCACCTCCCCCCCACCCTCCAAGTCCTGACAACAGTGGCAGCCCAGGCGAACCTCTTCAAGTCCTAAGTCTGCCATTCCAGTGTCCGCAGGTTCCTGTAAGCGGGTGTCTTCGCCTTTTTCGGGACACCTGGGAAAACTCTATCGTGGACCAGTGGGGTTTGCAGGTGACTTCTGAAGGGTACAGAATAGGTTTCAAGTCCCTTCTTCCTTTTTGTTTTTTCCAGTCCAGAGTCCCTGCGAACTTTTAGTTGTTCCGGGAAGCAGTGCAATCACTGTTGGACAAGAAGGTTCTGGTTCCAGAAGTTCTGAAGAAGGGAGGGGGCTGTTGTCCCATCCTGGACCTTAAGTGCCTCAACATGTATGTGAAGACTGCTCACTTCAAGATGGAGTCCTTGAGCTCTGTCATCCCAGCAGTGTGCCCAGGAGAGTATCTGGCATCCCTGGACCACCTGTTTGCATACCTACACATCCAGATCCAGACAGTCAGTGTTATCTGTGTTTTGCCTTTGGCTCGGAACTCTACCAGACAGGCAATACCAATAGTGGTTCCTTTCTCAGGGTGGGAGACCTGTGTTCCATATGGAGTAAGAGAAAATAATTTGATAGGCAAGACTAAAATCTTTTTCACTATAGTGCAATATGGAACATAAGTACCATGGGGATATACCCACAGTAGACTCCCAGAGGTGGGAAGAAGGAGAGAGGACCTCACACATGTCTCCGTGATACCAGAGTTCCATAGGATTATCCAGAACCGGAACAGCCCAAACTCAAATTAAGTGTCAAAGGACACTAATAAAACATTGCACCGCACACAAGAACAAGAGCCAGCCGGGCTCAAACAGTTGAACAACCGTAAGGCACAGGAAAAAAATCCTTAGATAAGCATAACTACCTGAAGGAACTTCCTGCCAAAGCTGGATTTAGCCGAAGCCAGAACGTCCACGTGATAGTGTTTGGCAAAGGTATGCAAGGAGAACAAAGTCGAAGACTTGCAGAATTGCTCAGCTGAAGCCTGATTCTTATAGGCCCAGAGGCCCCAACAGACCTGGTGGAACATGCTGTCCATACACAAGGAATGAAAAACTGACCAAACCCTATGGTAGACCTTAGAGGAAGCAGGCTTCCTAGCCTGGATCATAGTAGAAATAACCTTGGGGAGAAACTTTTTCCTCAAGATGTGGGCTTCAACAGCCATGTCGTCAAAGCCAGTTTCTCCATGCCCTCTTTTCACAGGTAATCCTTCAGGAGGAGGTCCAGCCTGGGTGGCAGTGGATATGGATCCCAAATGGAAAGCCTCACCAGTTCCGCAAACCATGCCTTCTTGGTCCAGTAAGGAGCGACCAGAATCATGGTAGCACCGTCCTGGCTGATCTTCCGGAGTAGCTGGGGAAGGAGAGGAATCAAAGGAAAGATGTAAGCAAGGTGGAAATGCCATGGAATCACCATCATGTCTGTGGCAAGGGCCAGAGTATCCCCCCAAAGGAAGCAAAATAACGGAACCTTCCTGCTGTTACTAGTGGCCATTAGGTTTATTTGTGGCAGTCCACACTGTTGGACAATCAGTTTGAAAACTTCTAGCTGGAGTTCCCACTTTCCCGGATCTACATCCTGGCAACTTAGAAAGTCTGCCAGAACATTTTCTACACCTGTAATGTGAACAGCGGAGATGGACAGAATGTGGGCTTCTGCCCAGCCCTGAATGTACCTCACCTCGTACCAGGTGGTGGTGCTTCAAGTTGTCTGACTGGACATTTACTGGGTGACCCTTTAGCTGAGAGGGCCAGTAAACCAAAGCAAGAATGATTGTCCTGAGCTCCAGAACATTGAGAGATTCATCTGCAGTCCACCTGCCCTGGATCCCCAGGTGACCCAGCACCACACCCCAGCTGCTCAGACCGGCATCCGTCGGGATCACGAATGACTTCCCCCAAATCCAGACAGTGTCGCTGTAACCAACACTGCAGATCCTGTCTGACTTCCGGAGAGAGGGAAAGCTCCTGATCCAGGATATCTGGATTCACGTGCCAGATGAGCAGAGGCCAGACCAAAAGGCAGAGTGGAGAACTGGTAGTGCTGTTTTTTTTTTTAAAAAAAAATCGTAACTACTTTGGAAGATATACTATATTCAAGCTGTGTTGGTCAGCTGAATCACCGGCACAGCTTGACTGCCTAATTCTCCTCCCACCTCCCTCCCAGCTGCCCCAGGGAGCACATTCATTCTTCCCTTTGGTGTGCTGTGAACGGCTTCTATCGTTAATTCAAGCTCCAGTTAGTATTATACTGAGGTTGCAACCCTCAGTATAATGCTAACCGAAGTTTGATATAACGCTAGAAGCTATTCACAGTAAACAGAGGGGAAGCGTGAACTCGCTCTCTGTGGCAGCTGGTAGGGAGGTGGGAAGAGAATTCCAACATGAAGAAGCACTGTGCTGTGCACATTATGCGCAAGTGCACAGCACAGAAGATAATATATCTTTGTAATTATGTTTAAAAAAAACAAAAAAAAAAACAGCATTCCTATTACTTTTATTAACAAAACATATGGTAGCAAATTTTTGTAATGTGATACATCCCCTTTAAATGGTTTCTTTTTTAAATTTGATCATTAGACCTGCTTTCATGTTCTCTGCAAACAAATACAGGGAGCTCGTTGTAAAGGACAGATGTGGGGCAAGCAATATTCAGTTTGAGTACGTATTTGAAAAGTACATAATATACAAAGTCAGACTGAAGGGTGACTTTTGTAAGTGGAACTTTCATGCATATTAATGTGCCCCATAAATAATTTTTCACGTAGTATTAAGCATATCCGTACTTGTATTATACTTAGTAAGTCTGCATTATTTCTAAATCCAAATTCTTTGGATACTCACCGGGAGGCATCTTGAGATAGAGGGATCTATGTGCCTGTGCCATCTGTCCCATTCTGTACGTTAAGGTACAATGCAACATCCTCTTATCAATCATTGAGGAGACATGGACAGACAGCACAGGTGCCTCTTCAGCAAGATGTCGCGGTGAGTTTCTGAAGAAGTTGGATTTCTAAATAATGCCAGACTTAGTAAGGATAATACAAGTATTGAAATGCGTAATGGGGGGGTCACTTTATGAAGCAACAAAGTTCTGCTTTAACCCCTTAAGGACCCATGATGGTCCTGGACGGTCATGGCTTGTTTTCACTTAAGGACCCATGACGGTCCTGGACCGTCATGGAATTCTGGGCTCCCCACGTGGCTGTACACCTTTTGGGAAGTCCGGATTCTGAAGAAAAAAAAATGGTCCCTGGTCCTTAAATGACAGCCGCGTGCGCGGCCGGTCCTTAAGGGGTTAAGTTGTTCCATGCAGTGCAGAATTTAATAGATATTCCTTGAATTTTTAAAGAACAGTTGCCATATAGATATTACCCTCCCAGCAGGTCTGTTTTTCTGGCAGCAGACCTACTGAGAAGCCTGGGACTGCATTGCAAACACTGAAAGATGGCTAGAGAGCTTATCAGGGGTCAGAAGTCAAAACTTTACCCCCCAGAGCTATCAGTCTGGTCACATGTCAGAGAATGAACATGACCTTTAACTTTGCAATACAGTCTCCTGGGGATTGTGAGCAATAAGTGAACCCTTTGTATTAAGCTGCAGACTGCTTTGTTTATCCCAGCTGCCATGCATGCTGATCTGACCCACATGTGATTGGCGAAAACTGTTTTTGGACTGCATAGTGCAACCCCACGCTTTTTACAAAGTCTACTCCCTTAGGAGCAGACTTAGTAAAACTTCATCCCTCACCCATGCTAATTGGCTGTAGGCCAAGCCCCATAGACCTCCCCTTTTTACTTTGTATATTTCTTTTCAGGAGAGGTCACTCCAGGATTGACACAGACAGAATTCTCCCTCCGTCGTCACAAGCTGATGTCCCTTATCCAGAAGGAGGCTCAGGTCCTGGGTGGAACCACAGACCATGCGGTTATCTTCCTATCAAATCCTACACTGTACATGACCAGTGACATCCCCTTTCCTTTCCACCAGCACAATGATTTTCTCTACCTTTGTGGGTTCCTGGAGCCTGATAGTATATTACTCCTGGAGAGCCGGCCTGGGCAAACACTGCCATCTCACACCGCCAAGCTCTATGTGCCACGCAGAGATCCTGGTCGTGAACTGTGGGATGGAGCAAGGTCTGGTATAGATGGAGCCATATCTCTAACTGGGATTGATGAGGCTTTCACAACAGAGGAGTTCAAGCATGTTGTGTCTAAACTGCATGGTAAGAAGAGCACTTATTATAATGAATCATATGTAGATCATTTGTTATCATCCCATACTGGCTGTTTGGTTTGTTTTGCTAATGAGACCCAATTTTTTTTATCCCGTAAGGACCCGTGATGTGCCAGGGCCCCTAATTCCATTTTCAAAAGAAAAATAATGCCTAGTGGTCCTTAAGTGCTCGACCCACAGGTGGTCCTTAACGCCTTAAGGACTGGCAGACGCGGCTGGCATTTGACGACCAAGGGGCTTTTTTTTAGTACTTCCGGTTCAGGGCTTCCGGAGCAGCGTGCAGTTGTGCCGGAAGCCCTGAACTCCATGACGTGCCAGGACCGTCATTGGTCCTTAAGTGCCACACCGCCGTGATGGTCCTGGCATGTCAATGGCCGCGAAGGGGTTAAGGCATCATGAGTTAACTCTTCCGTCACTACCGCAGAGCGCGATGGGAGATCGGCAGGCTGGCTGTTCCTAAGTGCACTAATACTGGAAAACTTAGTATTAGCCAGTAGATAGTTTGTTGCAACATGTGATTTGCTAGAATAGCGAATCACATGTATCAAAAGTAAAATGACAAGGGCAGTGTTTACAAACACTGCACCTCTCATTTCTCTCTGTCTCCCGCCTCCCCACAGATATCTGAGAAGAGAGACAGAGAAGACATTGTATCTTGTGTTCCAGTCCCTGTGGAAGATATTGAAGTGAAAAAAATAGGCAGTTGGGTTGGGTTAGGCAGGTTCAGGCTATACTTGGGTTAGGGTATGGTTTAGGGCTAGATTTAGGTTACTAGTAGCGTTTTATACAAAAAAACAAACATTATTATAGGAACAGTGACCATTTGGGTCCTGTTCTCAATTTTTCTTTATTATATTAATTTATTTAATATCCATTTAATTAATTAGATAGTTTGGGTGGGTAGTTACTGTTAATTTATGTAGGATTAGTGTAGGTTTAGGGTTTGCGTTAGGCACACAAAAAAAATATAGTATTTACATAGTAATAATTAAGTGGGTTAGCAAGTGTGGGTGGGTATTTAGAACAAATTTGACATTTGTTAGGGTAGGGTAGGTAATGCAGTGGATGTATTCTGCTGAGGAGGCGTATGCCTTTTTGGCTTCTGATTCAGAAGCCACTGATACTGCATCAGACTTTGACATCACGCAGTTTTATGAGAGTGATATCTCTAGTGATGATGCTGGGCCGTCTGTTAAGAAGAGACATACTGACCCTAATGGATGGGTACCACCAGTTGATTTATGCCCACAAATTCCAGAATTCATACGCATCCCGAGAATTCAAATGGATCAGTTTTTTTTATTTATTCGGGGGGAAATTGTATCACAAACCAATCGGTATGTAGCCCAATATATTGCCATCAATCCTCAGTGTTCATTGCTAAGCAGGAAAAATTGCAACCCACAGACCTCATAGAATTCAAGCAATTCTGGGCCCCTAAAATGACAATGGGGATAATTAACCCTTTGAGTGCCAGTGGTGTGTGCAACGCATTGCAAAGCAGTGCGTTGCATACTCCTCTGGCACTCAAAGGGTTAAAGCGGATCTTTCACCCGCTATAAAGTCGCCCTGCAATAATTAAGCAGGTAGCGACTAGCTTTATAATATATATGTTACCTCTGAAATGTAGCCCATTATAAAGAAATCCTTTATTGTAGGAGACCGGAAGCCAGGCATCAGCGCAGACATGTTGCCTGCGCTGTCAGTCTTGGTCTCCATTGAGAAGCACTGCAGTGTGCCACATGGTAATTGAAACGGACTGATGGCGCAGGCATGCAGACTGCACTAACCTGGCGGTCAGTCTCCTACAATAAAGGATTTCTTTATAATGGGCTACATTTAAGAAGTAACATATATATTAGAAAGCTAGTCGCTACCTGTTTAATTATTTGCAGGGCTACTTTATAGCGGGTGAAAGTTCCGCTTTAAAATAAACAACTATTATGTCATACTGGAGCAAAAGTCCCATATATGATACACCTGTCTTCCCCAAAACGGTAACCAGGACCAGATATGAAATTATTTTGTGCTTCAACAGTATATCCCCTCTAAGCGCTTCAAGTATGGTGTTAAAAGCACCATAGTTTATACCCAGGCTTCTAGAATTTGAGGGCAAGGACATCCAACTTGATCCTCCTGGTTGCCCTGAACATCTGTGAACCACTGGCAAAATTGTTTGGGATCTTGTTTACCCCTTATTAAATAAACACTATAATTTATATGATGACAATTATTACACTAGCCCCCTTTTATTTACATTACTTTTTTGTTTTGACACAGTGGCCTATTACACTGTTAGGTGCAATTGCAGGGAGATGCCCAAGCAACTATTAAATTCAAAGCTAAAAAGGGGGACAACTTTAACTGCCACCATCTCCTTTTGGCACAAAGCTAAGTTTAAAGGGGAACTACCACCCCGCAATAACTCAACCTTCATTCATTCTTCATCTGGCGACTAGCTGCTTAGTAGCGCTAGTCGCCAGAAATATTACCTGGTTCCGAAGATTTCTCCGTTTTACCGATGCTCACAGAAGCAGGAAGCACTGGTAAAACGGAGAAATCTTCGGAACAAGGTAATATTTCTGGCGACTAGAGCTACTAAGCAGCTAGTCGCCAGATAAAGAATGAATGCAGGTTATTATTGCGGGGTGGTAGTTCCCCTTTAAGGACAAAAAGGACTTCTACATGCTGACCACCATGCATGATTGCAGAACTGTGCCAGTCTTGTCTGTGTTCGTGGCAGAAGTGAGGTACTGAGAAGGCCAGTCTGTGTCAGAGATTATACTAAACACATGGGGGGAGTGGATCTATGTGAGCAACTCATGTAGCCATGCCTCACTATGAGAAAATGTAGAGCTTGGTACAAAAAGTTTGCCATTTACATGATGCAGACTGCAGTATGTAATTCTTATGTAATTTTCAAATTGGCAAGCCCCACTCCAAAATGCACATTTTTGAAGTTTCAGCGTAATGTAATTTCCAGGTGTTTTTTCAAGGGGCAGCCAAAGCAATTCCACAAAGACCTGGTGTAATACACTATCCTTTTAAAATCCCCCCCCCTAACCACCCAAAAGACAGAACCACAGAAATGCTTCAGAGTTTGGTGACACCGCATTGGTGACTGCTTCAAGCAATACCATGTAGGTGCAATGCAGTAGTGCTGTAAGTTATTTTCACTGTCGTCCAATACAGGTCACTGGTACAATGGGAGGCGATCCGCCCCTTTAATAGGCAGGAACATTCATTCAAATGTATGCAGGGGGTGGAGCCTCCCCTCCTACTTAAGCTGCCTTCAGGCCAGAGCCAAGCTAGATTGATTTGTTCCTGTGTGCTGTGCACACCAGGTGGAGAACATCTCTCATTCAACTTTAGTTTTTTTATTGTTTTCCTTCAAATATGGAATACCACCATTAGGCGGGTGACCATGGCTGTGAATTGCCCTCTCCAAAGTGGCTAGTGCAGCTTCCAGGGATTTTCTGGTGGACCTTATGCACTGAAGAGGGAACATCTTGTGTCAAGTAGCTTCCCTGCTGGGGAATTTTCCTCTGGTTAATTCCCTTTTAACATGGTTACCTGAAGACAGAAGTCCTGCAGAAAGGTGAGCCACCCTTTGAGTGCTGAAGGTCCACTTGTCCCACAGTGTCCCTTCTTTGGGCATGTATTTGGGGGTTCTCATTATGCACTCCAGCACTCCTAGGGTGTTTTTATTTCTATTGCTTGTATTTATGCAATGTCTGTGGTATTCCCTGGGTTTTGGAGCTTTGGGTTGTTATTCTCTCATGTTTTACATGTACTAGAAGTGTGTTTGGTGAACTTTTTCTTTCAAGTATAATTTATTAATATTTAACGTTCCGCGCCTTTAAGCGCGCTTTTACCCGCATAGACGCCATTGCTCCTTTACTCTCTATGGGTTTACACAGTGTGGGACGTATCTCTGGAACCGCTTGTCACAGCAACTTCAGAGAGGGCTCATTTTGTTGGTCTTCCCCTGCTCTATCATCCGGTAGCTAGATTCGGTGTGTTGGGAGTCTGGGGGGGCTTCGGGCACTGTTTTGGGGTACTTCTGAGGAAAACTACGATTCCCTTGAGCGCCTATTTCGCGCTCGTTTTCTGATTGGCTACCGTCGCGGCAGCCATTTTGTGGTGTTTTTCTCAGCGAGTATACTACGCAGGGACCGAGCCTTCTCTCCTCTCAGCAGATTAACCCTTCGCTGGCCAGATAAGTCCGATTTTAGGCATTTCTGGGGTGAAACTTTAATCTTTCACACTTTTACTGGGTGATTTTTCTTAGTGGAGTATATCTGACGCTGTGAGCATGTCTACTCCACTGGAGTCAGGGGCTAGACCCAAGACTAAAGAGGCTGGGGTGACCATTTCCCCCATTGCGTTTTGCTCCTCTTGTCACTCTGGGCTGCCTAGAGAATTTTCAGGTCATTTATGCCCAAAATGTGCAGAAAGTCAGGATAGCAACCCTGGGCTTCCCAGCCACGCTATTCAGCCAACTTGGGTAAAAGAGTTTAAAGCTGCCACTAGGGATCTCAGATCCACTCTTCAGCTCTTTCCCTCTCAGGTTCAGGGGGCTCTGCAAGTCTGACAGACCCCCTCCACAATCAGGACCTCCCTGCCTAAGCCACAGGGGGCTCCTGATGTGTCTGATTCTTCTGAGGAAGAACTTTTACAGGATTCTGATGCTGAGGAAGGCACTGTTATAGAATCTAATAGGTCCATTGGTGACCCTTATGAATGTGACCCTGAAGTTTCTGCTGAGGGTTTGATCAGAGCTGTGTTAACTACGCTCAACCTTCCTCTGACTCAGGAATCTACTCATGTTTTCCAAAAACCATCTAAGGCTGTGGTTTGTTTTCCTAATAACCCTACTCTTGCCCGTTTAGTCTCTGATGCGTGGAGGAATCCTGAAAAATCCTCTTCTGTGTCCAAAAAGTTTGCTAAACTTTATCCTTTTCGTGAGGCTGAACTGGCAAAATGGGTTCATCCTCCTGAAGTGGATGCTCCAATTTCTAGGTTATCCAAACCTACTGCCTTAGCTGTCAGATGCTTCGGCCCTGCAGGATTGGACGGACAAAAAGTTAGAGATTTGCCTTAAATCCATTTTTGCCTCTATTGGCACTGCCATGCGTCCAACCTTTGCAGTGGCGTGGGTTAATAGGGCCATCGCGGCCTGGACTGAACAACTGGCTGAGGCGGTTCGCCAGGATGCACCAGTGTCTGAGCAGTTACAGCTTCTTGCTAATATATTAGAAGCTCAAAATGATGTTTCTGACGCTGCTTTTGATGCTGTGCGCATGATGGCGAGGGCCTCTACTTCCTCTGTAGTAGCTAGACGTGCTCTTTGGTTGAAAATTTGGTCTGCTGACACTGCCTCTAAGAAAGACTTGCTTTCTTTGCCTTTTCAGGGGTCCTTACTGTTTGGATCTGAACTTAAGGAGATGATTAGCGAGGCCACTGGTGGCAAAAGTACTCTTCTGCCATCGGTATTCAAGAAGAAGTTTCCAGCCAAACGCAATCGGTCCTTTCGTTCTTTCCAAACTGAGACACGCTCCACGTCCCAGACGGGTCCGTCCTCCACGCGCTCCTCCTCCAAGCCCAAACAGTCCTGGAAGCCCAAAGTTGCCCCCAAGGCCAAGACCTCCAAGACTGCTTCGGCATGACTCGCCGAACCCGGGTCCGCATCCGGCTGTAGGTGGACATCTCTACATCTTTCGCCGGGTTTGGGAGGAGTCTGTGGCGGACCCTTGGGTTGTTCGGGTGGTATCAGAGGGATACAGGATCCCTTTCTCTTCCCTTCCTCCTTTTCGGTTCCATTTTACTCGTCCTTCTCAGGAGCCTACAAAATGACGTCTGTTCGACGACGCTATTCAGGATCTTTTGGACAAAGAGGTCCTGGAATTGGTTCCACCAGAGGACACAGGTTCAGGATTCTATTCCAACCTGTTCGTTGTGGCCAAAAAGGACGGAGGTGCTCGTCCTATTTTGGATCTCAAGGATCTCAATTCCTTTGTTGTAAGTTCACACTTTCGTCAGGAATCTCTGCGTTCTGTGATAGCAGCAATGTCTCCAGGGGAGTTCCTTGCCTCCCTGGACCTTCAGGATGCATACCTTCACATCCCTAATCATCCAGAGAGCAGACGGTATCTCAGATTTGCCTGTCACAAAGGCCACTTTCAGTTTTCAGCTCTTCCCTTTGGTCTGACTTCAGCTCCTCAGGTCTTTCAGAGGGTATTGGGAGCTTTGATAGCTGTGCTTCATCGAGATGGAGTCAGGGTGACTCCTTACATGGACGATCTGCTCCTGAAAGCCTCATCTGCGGAGATCCTTCACCAGCAGCTGCAGTTGTGCATACAGACACTCAATCGCCACGGATGGATTGTGAATCTGGACAAGTCAGACTTGGTTCCATCTCAACAGCTCCTCTTCCTGGGTCTCCTGTTCGACACTCAGCAGTGCATGGTGTTTTTACCGGAGGAAGTGGCTCATCAGATTGCTATCCGGGTGGCCAGGATCCTGAAACTGGACAGGGTTCCAGTACCAAAGTTGTCCTCTCTGGTGGGGAAGTTTATTTCCACGATAGAGGCAGAGCCTTTTTCCATGGCACACACCAGGGAACTTCAGAGGTTTGTGATTCAGACTTGCAGATCTCATCCAGATCATCAGCATCTCTCCGTATCTCTGCCCCCTCATGTCGAGCTGAGCCTAGAGTGGTGGTTGGACCTGTCTCATCTCCTGAAAGGGAGGTCCTTTCGGGTTCCTTATTGGACCACAGTCATGACGGATGCCAGCCTTCGGGGATGGGGGGCAGTACTGGGTCGTTTCAGTGCCCAGGGGAAATGGGGACTGGAAGAATCTCTTCTTTCCATCAATGTTCTGGAATTTTGTGCCATCTTTCTTGCCCTGAGACACTGGGAATCTCAGCTGGAAGGTTGTCCAGTCAGAGTGGAGTCCGACAACGCCACCGCCGTGGCTTACATCAACAGACAAGGCGGCACAAAAAGTCTCACCGCTTGGTTAGAGGTCAAGGCCATTTTATCTTGGGCAGAAGCTCATGTGCCAGTCATCTCAGTGGTACACATTCCAGGCGTAGACAACGTCATGGCAGACTTTCTCAGTCGTCACACAGTCGACAGCGGAGAATGGGCGCTTCATCCAGAAGTGTTTCACCTTCTCACCCAGATGTGGGGGGTGCCAGTAGTGGATCTGATGGCTACCAGACACAACAGGAAGGTGCCAGTGTTTTGCTCCCGGTGGAGGGACCCTCTTGCTCTGGCAGTGGATGCTTTGTCAATCCCTTGGACGTTTCCTCTGGCTTACATCTTCCCTCCTCTTCCTCTGTTGATCCGAGTCATCCAGAAGCTGAAGGTGGAGCGTTGTCCTGTCATCCTGATCACTCCAAATTGGCCTTGTCAGTCCTGGTATCCGGAACTGCTAGCCATGTCTGTGACGGATCCTGTTCCGCTTCCTGCACGTCCAGATCTACTTCTTCAGGGATATCTGTGGAAGGAGGATGTTGAGCATCTCCATTTGATGGCTTGGAGGTTGAATCCTCAATTCTAAAGAAGAAAGGGTTTTCCTCTTCAGTGGTGTCCACAATGCTTAGAGCTCGCAAACCTGTGTCTTCCAAGATCTATCATCGCATATGGTCCACCTTTGTAGCATGGTGTACTGATAAGGATCTGTCTCTAGATTTCCATCTTCCCACAGTCCTAGCCTTTTTACAGGATGGGGTTGAGAAGGGGCTCAGCCTGAGTTCTCTCAAGGTTCAGACTTCTGCTCTGTCTGTGTTTTTCCAGGAAAGAATTGCTATTCTTCCTGATGTTAAGGTTTTCTTCCAAGGCGTGGCTCATGTTCGGCCTGCCTTCAAGAGTCCTACTCCCCAGTGGGACCTCAATTTGGTGCTGGGGGTTCTCCAGAGACCCCCGTTTGAATCCTTGGCTTCTATTCCTTTGCATCTCTTGACCTGGAAGATGGCCTTTCTTTTGGCTATTGTCTCAGTTCGCCGGGTAGCAGAGTTACAAGCTCTGTCTTGTAAACCTCCTTACTTGGTGTTTCACAAGGATAAGACAGTGCTTCGCCCTTCCAAGGAGTTTTTACCCAAGGTTGTCTCCGAATTTCACATCAATCAGGAGATTGTGGTTCCCTCTTTCTGCCCTAACCCTTCCTCTGACAAGGAAAGAGATCTCCATTTGTTGTATGTTGTGCGTTGTCTTAAATTTTATGTTCATCGCACTGAGTCTATCAGGAAGTCTGACGCCTTGTTCGTCATTCCTGAGGGGCCTAGGGCAGGGAGACCGGCATCCAAGGTAACTATTGCCTCTTGGATAAAATCTACCATTCGTGAAGCCTACAAACTGCGGAATAAGCATGTCCCCTTCAGGGTTACTGCTCATTCCACCAGATCAATTGGGGCCTCTTGGGCCTATAAGAATCAGGCGTCTGCTAATCAGTTGTGCAGAGCGGCCACTTGGTCCTCTGTGCACACATTCTCGAAGCACTATCGAGTTGATGTACTGGCCTCGGCTGATGCCAGCTTTGGGAGGGAGGTCCTGGAGGCAGTCTTGCCTGTTTAGGACTTTCTACTCTGTGGTTCTTAGTGCTTCTTTGCTGTTGAGCCCTGTTGGCTCTAGTTCAGTGTGCTGTGTTAGTTCGGGGGTTTGTTTTTACCCCTGGTTAGTGTCAGTTGACACTTCTGTTGTTGGGCTATATGATTAATTGGTTCATAGCAGTTCTAGTGACTTGGGCCTTGCGCCTGGTCCTTGCCTTACTTCCCGCCTCAGGGACAGCTCAATGTTTGTACATCCCATTGTACCAGTGACCTGTATTGGACGACAGTGAAAATAGGATTTTAGTCTTACCTGTTAAATCCTTTTCACTTAGTCCATACAGGTCACTGGTCTCCCACCCTGTCAAGGGACCAAGCTTGGCTCTCCTGTGGCATTCAGTGGGGGACCTTTGGGGCATGCTCACAGGAGTCTTCCTTTTCTTCTTACCTCTGGTCAGTTTAGTGTCTCAAATCAATCTAGCTTGGCTTTGGCCTGAAGGCAGCTTAAGTAGGAGGGGAGGCTCCACCCCCTGCATACATTTGAATGAATATTCCTGCCTATTAAAGGGGCGGATCGCCTCCCATTGTACCAGTGACCTGTATGGACTAAGTGAAAAGGATTTAACAGGTAAGACTAAAATCCTATTTTATTATTTGTCCACTTTTTCCCCTGAAATATCCTGTTTTTTTATTTTTCAAAACATATCCCTCCTTAGATCTAACACTATCAAAATATAATAGGATGCATTGCTTCCCATGTCTGTAAATGGAAACGTACTTGTTCCCAGATGGGTCCAGCAGCTCCCCAGACCCCGACAAACTATTCATACTGGGCATTGCCGTACTCAGACGATGTTGCTGAACACTAATTTGATGCATTTTAAAAAACCTCCAAATAGCCCGTGCTTGAAATCCAAAGCAGCAATGAAATCTAGGTGTGAAAAAATGGTGTTTCTCTTCCTTACTTCAGGATTTGGGAAGGATTGGCGGTAAAGCGTCAGTGAAAAAATTGTTAAAATACACCTATAATGAAACCCAGGGTTGTCAAGTTTTCTAAAATATATTCTTTTGGGAGTAAAATTTTAATTGCAGCATTGCCAAATATCCCCAAATGAGACAAGGCACAAGTTAAGCAAGCTGTAAAAATGACATGTCTGAAAATAGAAACTACATTTTCCCAACTGGGCCCAGTAACTCTCCCAAACCCTGACAAATGTAAGCATATGGGGCACTGCCATACTCAGACTGTGTAGATGAACACTAATTTGATGCAATTTTAAAAATCTCCAGATATCCTCTTCTTGAAATCCACAGCAACACAGAAATATAGGTGTGGAAAAAAAAAAACATTTTATTCCCAACTGTAGGTTGTCAGAGGGACTGGTGATAAAGTGGCCCTGAGAAAAATGTGAAAATACACCTGGAATAAAACCCTGGGTTGTCTAACCCTCAAAACTATACACTTTTGGGGGAAAAATTGGAGCACTGCTAAGCAGACCCAAATGTGTCATGGCACCAGTAAAACAGGCAGTGAAAATTCAATGTCTGTTCAAAAGATGGCCCCATAGCTCCCACAAACCCTGACAAACCTATGCATGTGAGGTATTGCCGTACTCAGAAGAAGTAGCTGTACATTATTCAATGAATTTTTTTTTTTTTAAATCTGCAACTATCCTGTGCTTGAAATCCACAGAAACATTTAAATAGAAGTGTGAAAAATGCTGAATATTTTTCTTATCTCAAGATTTGAGAGGGATTAGTGGTAAAATGGCTACATGAAAAACGTGAGAACATATCTAAAATGAAAGCATGGGTTTTCTACAGTTCATAAATATACACTTCTGGGGGGACATTTTAAAATGGAGCACTGGCACACAACCCCAAATGAGGCATGGCACCAGTTAAGCAACCTGTGAAAATTCCATGTGTGAAACTGGAAACATGTTTCAATTTGGGCCCTGTAGCTCCCTCAAACCCTGTCAAACCTATGCATATGGGGTATTGCTATACTCAAAAGAAGTAACTGAACATTAATTAATATTTTTTATAAACCTGCAACTATCCTGTGATTTAAATCCACAGCAACATTGAAATCTAAGTGTGAAAACTGCAAAAAAACTAAATATTACTACAACAGTTGTTACATATTTCTGGAAAAATACTTGCATAAAAAACTCCAAAATTCTACTGATGTTTTACCTTGTTGTCTACTTTTCAAAAACTTATACATTTATAGGGCATTTTTGGGTTCTGACACAGTCCGCTAAGCTATGATTCTTATATGGCAAATACTGAAAAATTACAGATTGGAAATAATGGTGTCCATCTTGTAATATTTACCCTGTAAATATGAAAGAGGGATTGAAATACTAGGCATATGGGGTACTCCCATATTCAGGAGAAACAAATTAATATATCTGGGTGTATTTTTTCTAATCAACTAATATTGTACAAATCTTGACATGAAAATGAATGCAAAATGTTTTTTTTTTTGTTTTTTTATTGTTATCCATATAAATGTGGTATCAAAAGAAAGCCCTACTTGTGATTAAAAAAACAGTATATCATTTGTGTGGGTGTTCTAAAGGAATTAGAGGGAAAATATGGTTGAACAAAAAACATAGTAAAAAAAGTCAAAATTGCTCTGGTACAAACAGCCTCAGATTTTCCCAGTCCTTAAGAGGTTAAGCTCATCACTAGTTTAGCTAGAATGTTAGTGAAACTAAAGAGGAATTGGGCCTACAGAAATGACTCAAGTGCCTTATGCATAACAGAAAATTGAATATAATACTGTAGCAAACCAACTGCATCATAGGGTCAAACAAAAACTTCTATGTCTCATGTGCCAGCAGTCTCGGCAGTTCACATCCCAGGCATCAAGAACCTGATCACAGCCTTTTTAAGTCAACAAAATCTGGATCTGGATCCCGGAATTTGGGAACTCGACCAGTTTGTACACTGCTGGGGTCTTCCATCGGTGGATTTCACGGCATCCTACGAAAACTGGAAGGTTCTTCTGTTCTGCACCAAGGAGAAGGATACTCTAGCTTTTTCTATAGATGCGACATCCATTCCATGGAACTTGCATGTGTTTCCACTATAGCTTTTACTATAGACGTGATGTCCATTCCATGGAACTTTCATGTGTTTCCATTGTTTCCCCTGATTACCAAGTTGCTAACGAAAATCAAGATTGAGAATGCTGAGGTCATTCTGATCTCCTTTTGGCCCAGTCAGGTTTGGTTCTTGGATCTTCTCAGTCTGTCCATTGCAGAGCAGTTTCTCCTCCCTTTGAGGCCAGATCTCCTGACCCAAGCTCCACATTGTTAAACTGAGGTGGAAATGCTGGCTTTGACAGCATGGTCTTTGAAGCAGTATCTTGAAGGGCTTTTGGGATGCTGTCATCTCTACTTTGGTTCGGGCTAGGAAGCCTGTATAGTCTAAGGCCTATCATAGGATCTGGTCTCCTTTTCTACCTATTCTTGACACTTTAGGTGGCCTTCCTTTTCTCTATCATGCTTGTTCTCAGAGTTGCCAAGCTATTCACTTTTTCTTTTCACCAGGACAAGGTGGTTCTTCATATTCCTAGAGGTTTTTTGCCCAAGGACTTTTCAGATTTTCACATCAACCAGGAAATTGTTCTTCCTTCCTTTTTCCCTGGTCCTTCTAACATGTAAGAGCAGGAACTCCTCCTGTTGTATGTGGTAAGCTGTCTTAATTACTATGTTTACCACATGTAACCTATTATGAAATCTTTTTTTTTTTTTTTTCCCTCTCTCAAGGCCACTATCTAACACAGGCATATGTGCTCAGGAAGAAACCAGTACCTTGCAGAGGAGAAGTGCGAAGTGACGATTTGGTTTTCTCTGTACACCTTCATCATACACTACCATGTCAATGTCCTGACCTCTGCTGAGGCCAGTTTTTGAAGAGTTGTGAACACTGTTGCTGCTTTTTTTTTATATTTCAATATTGTTTATTTAGGAGTGAAGGACTAATTGCCAAAATGGCAATTCAAGGGCCAGAAGCTATTTTCCTGCATCAATCCATAAGTCTTCTTGGCAAGAGATGACGTGAAAAACTATTTGATGCCAATATAAATCTTCATGCGGATTTCATAGACATCAGCCCTTCAGTTTTTGCCTTATTTCATAGTGCATCAGGACTTTTTTCTATCCCACAAAAACTCATGGTTAAGTAATGTTAATACTTTGTGGAGACAAATCTGTCTTTATGAAGACAAGACCGTGCTAATGAATGAATAACCAAACATCTGGTGTTGGAGCCATTTTGGGAGCACCACTTCAGGTAGTTATCCAAACCCTTCCGTCACATGGGATATTGAAGTTTGTTTCTCTAAAGAACTATATCACCCTTACTCCTAATTTATTGGTATTTGGAACGATCTGTTTTCTCCCTAGCCACAAATGTGGAAAGAAGTGGATACATTTAAGGGATAGGAAAATAATGCTTTTAACTGCTATTTTTATGCCTGCAGGAAACATCTTTCTTTTGAAGAAATATCCATTTAACACACCTTGCAGTCTGGAATATAGTGCTTTTCTGACAACTGCACCTTATTGCCTGCAAAGTGACCTCTAAGCACTACTGTTTGTTTTGTTCAGTTTTCCTGATATTCAGTAGCCTTGGCCTTCAAGCAGTACTGAGCAGATCTTGTAAAGCTTTTTGCTGGGCTGCAATCAGCTGTGATACACATTCTGTGAACAGTGCTCCTGAAGCCTCTACTTGTCAAACTACATTAGCAAGCTGTTGATTCATGAACTCCACCATCTGCTATAATATTAAATATTTTGGGTAAATTGGAATTGTTGAGCCCAAGCACAATGGAATTACTTTCGAGACGGTCACAAAGGAAATTGAAAATGTGAACAGCTTCTTCTTTCGCCTCATGCAGAGGTATCCATGACAACCAGTGAGGCAAGACCTCATCCACACTAACACAATCTGGTCGGAACTTCATGATTTTTCCTACTACAGCGATGCAAATCTCTATCACTTTGATATTTTCTTTGGTTTTAGAGTCTGGAGCCTGGATAACCCCAACAAGAAGTGGAAGAGCTTCTGTGCAGAAGGAGTGATGGCCATCCCCTCCAAACTGTGCCATCACTCCAATTCATTAAGCAGCTACTTGTCTAACCTCAGGGCTGTTGTCACATATTGACTGTAGTAATAGTCTAAGGAAGTACTCCACATATTTGAAGGAAGATAAGCTGCAATGCTTGATAACATCATCAGAAATACAGAGTCCCCATTGTCTATCTGGCCAGGGCTGGTAAGGGCAAATTAAATTAACAATTATTGGTAGCAACTGTTCAAACCACGGTAACACCTTCTCTTTGTAGCTACTGAATATAGAGTGCAAAGTATCCAACACTTTAGTCAGTATGTAAACATCAGTATCATCTTCATCTTGTAAGGACTCCTCAACTTGTTCATCATAGTCTTCATTTTTAAAGTGCGCTTCTAGTTTGATTTTTAGTATTCCTCCAAGTTCTTCAAAGTATTCATTATTTAGGCATCCATCTTCCATTACTTCAATACACTTGGCAAGAGAGTGCATTATTTCTGAGAGCACATCAGAGTTTGGCTCCATTCCAGTCCCCTTAATGAGGGCATCACACACAAAATGCCACATCTGTGTCAGGTCTTCTGGTCAGCGCACCCTTGCACATTCCAAAAGCAATGGCATGGACTCTGCAGCAGCTACTCTAACACCATAATGAAAGTAGAATTTTAGCAATGGGACCATTAGCTTCACAACTTGCTCTTTATAATTTGCAAATCCTTCTTTAAGTTATTTAGCATAGCAAACCAACATCTGGCAAGCTGTGGCTTTTTCTTCAAGTACTGCAGTTTTGATTCCAAAACTTTGCTGATCTCCAAGGTTAACAAATTCCCAAACATCATATTCACTCATACTTTTCATGTCTTGGGTGTCAAGGAGAGCCACTTCTGGCTTAATAGCCAGAGGTCCCATCACCACAGGGAGGTATTGCTTTAACTCTTTCCCCAGGATCTTGCTCATTCATGCCCAGGAAGAGATCATATATGAAATCTGTGGATCATCCTCTTCCAAATCACTGAAGTTAGTTTGTGTTTTTAGCATCAGCTGCATCACGTCAGATGCATCTTGCATGAACTTCTCCTTACCCACTGCCAATCCTATAAGACTGATGCACTCAATGTTTTTTCCTCTCAGTAGATGTTCTTTATGTACAGCATTTTCTGCAATGTGTTTCAGTGAGGTCATGAATAAATCCTAGTAAGGAACAAATTTCTACTCTGCAGTGTCTGCAACAGATGCAATTGAAGTTGCAACTTGTTCCAGCACATGTTAACGGGTCCTGCAGTTTTACCACCATGGTGGAGTGCTTTACTAGTTTATCAAGATATGGAATGAGAAGGGACTTGGGAAGTTCAGTGAAGTTGATCAACGCAGCAGCTGCATTGTTGCTTCTTCTAGTTCAGTTGCTTGGTGTGCAAGTTTGGTGTCCATTGACACCTTAGGTTTATATTGTGCCAGTTAGTGCTGTGGAATACTGGTCTACAGTGGAGGTTTTTTCTTTTTCACTTTTTCCTCCCAGGAATCTTGGTGTATACTTTGCTGTATCCCCATGGTTTCTGTGTTCCACATTTAACGTAAGAGGATTTTAGCAAACTTACCATTAAATCCTTTTCTCCTAGTCCATATGGAACACAGGACTCCCACCTGGTTTAAGTCCCCCGTCAGAAGGGTCCTCTTGGGATATTTGTTCAGGGTATTTCCTGAATACCTGACAAATCTTTTCACATGGATATTTGGACTGCTGCTAGTAGGTCATCAGTCTTTGGACCTGTTAGTTCTGAATGATGGGACATTGCCTATTTGGGTACCAGTTATTCCAAGCTAATTTGTTTCTCCTGCTCCACTACTACATTGGGCTTTTTTCCCTCAATATTGGCCTCACCAAATTCTCACCTTTCTCTTTAGCTTAAACATATGCCGCTGTGGGGTACAACTCTTAGAGGCTGTCCATGTGTACTTGCCAGGAGATGCTTTGCTGATCTCCTTGAGGTTAATTCAAATCTTTCACATTAGGTTTGTGATATGATTTGCTTACTGGGACAGCCTTAGCACTCATTTTCTGCACATTATACCCTTTGGCTGTAACTTGGTCGGCAGGCCAGTCTCCCAAGAGGTCTTTGGGCTTCTCTCCTATTTGTGTACAGGCATCAGTTTGACTCAGACTTGAATAAAGTTATAAACCATGTGGCTGAGGATACAAGCACACTATTTCCTCATGTTACACTCCAAGCCCCCATTATTTGTACTGTAGTCATGTGTTTTTTTTGTTACGTTTTCCAGCTTTGGTATGCATCTAATGTGTTTACTTCTACATTTGCCCAGAAGCATCCTTCCTCAAAACCAAAACAGTCTTGGGCAGGCAAGAAACCTAAACAAGCTGACAAGTCTACCACTGCATGACTTGTGAGGGTCTGGTTCATCTCAGAGTTCATCTGCATCTCACAATATACATGGACATTCACTGTGGCAGACCAGTGGATGTTCAGGGTGAAGGTTATTGCATAGATTTCCAATCCTTTTTTCCCTTTTATGTTCAGTGTCCATTGGTATATGGTGAAGGTCTGTCTCATTTAAGACACGGCTTCTTTCCTGGAGGTGGGCCTTGGTTCCTGCCTCAGGCAAAATTAGTTTGATTTTGTTCCTACCTTTTCATGGTTCCGATGATAAACGGCAGGTGCAGTCCTATTCTGGACTTGCAGCATCTCGGCTGTTTTGATCTTACACCCTGGTTTTAGAGAGAGTCTTTGTGCTCTGTAGTCACTACTATGTGTCCAGGGGGATTTTTAGTCCCTTATCTATATGCAGCTCCTCAGTGCTTCCGTAGGTTTAACTTTAAGACTTTTATTGCCCTTCCTTTTGGGGTAGTGTTTTTTATTGCTCGGGGTTTCCTTACAAATGACTTAAGGTCCTCTGTATCCTGGCAGACTTGGCTGCTTTCATTCATTCGCTAGGGATTTCTTTTACTTCCTGTGTGGATGAACTTGTGCTGAATGTTCCTTCAGAGGAGGCTTTGTGCCTTCAGATTCAGACATGTGTGTCCATTCTAGGACAACACTGTTGGGTATACAGTTTCCAGGATCCCACTCTGGTTCTGTCCCAGGTTCTTTTCATTCTTGGCATGAGATTCAACTGGAATGGTTTTTCTGCCAGAAGATAAGATTCTATATTTGTCCTGACAAGTGCCTCAGGCTTTACTTCAAACTCTACCATGGTGCTGGTGTACATTTTATTCTTAGGGTTTCTGGACACTGCCTTGAAGGCAGTCCCCTTTGCCTAATTCCATACACTGGACCTGCAGCTTGCAATTCTCAGAAAGTGGTTTAGACAGCAGCGTGATCTTTCCCATGGCCTGATGAAGTTGGATCTTTGTTGGTGGCTTTAGTTGTCCCATCTGACGACTGGGTCAGCCACTGGTCATTCTGAGTTGGGTGATAGTCATGACAGATGCCAGACTGAGGAGGCTGGCATGTCCCTTTCAGATGACTCTGGTTCTTTGGCCAGAGAGTGGGAGTCTTCTCCAGTCAAAATGCTCAAGGTGATTCATCTTGCTTTGCTACATTGCAGTCCCTCAAATGTTTGCCATTGTGGATTCAGTCTTACAATGCAATATAACAGTGGTACCCTGTTTCAAATGGCAAGGAGGGGTCAGCAGTGCAGCCAGATGGTCAGAAGGTTGGTTGATTCTTGTTTGGGTGGAGACTCATGTGTCCCCCTCCAATGGTCACATTCCAGGGGTAGGATACGTTCTGTTTGGCTTACTTGGCCCTCAGTGGCTAGATCCCAGGAATCATGAAATCCTCCAGATGGCATTCAGCCCCATAGTCGGTCTTGTGGTCTTATGTTGCACTGACAAATTGCTAGGATTACCTGTTTTTGTTCCGCATCATGGGACCCTTCTCATTCCTTTTGTGGATGCAATGAAAATTTCTCCTGGCAGGTGTTTCCTTTGTGTCATCTTATTACCTTGTTTTCGAGGAAAGCCAGTATAGACGGGGTTCAGGTGATTCTGATCTCCTCATTCTGGGCCCTCTGGGTATGGTTTTTGGTTCTTCTCACTATTTGTAGCTGGCCCATTTTCTTTTTAGTTCCTCTCCTTCTGGCCCTATTTAGTCGGGGTCCTCTGCATCTCCCAGAGGTGGAAATATGGTTTAGACGGCTTGGCTCTCAATGCTAGCATCCTGAGGGAGAAAGGTTTCTCTGATTTTGTCAATGACCCTATGATGATGACTTGGAAGCTGATGTCATCAAAGGTGTACTGTAGAGTATGTTTTTGTGTTCTACCAAGGATGTGAAGACCGAGGATCATGGCTACATCCTTTTTGTCTTTCAAGCTTCTTAGCCTTTCTTTAAGTGATAGCTTTAAGTGAGGGCATAATCTTGGCTTTATTAAGGTGCAGGTTTCTACTCTTTGTCTTTTCAGAGATATTTGCCTTATTACTGGATGTACATCCTTTGTTCAGGAGGGGGTGGCTCTTGCCTATCGAATCTTTAGTGATTCTCTTCCTCCATGGAACTGGACCTTGGTTTTGAAGGCTTGTTTTGTGCCTATGTCTTTCCATTCAGTTCTTCACTTTTAAGACAGCTTTTCTTTTTTGAATTTGTGTGTTAGGCATGTGGCTGTCCCTACAGGCTCTGTCCTGTAAACCTCATTTTCTAATGGGGTGGTTTTTAAAACCTCTGTAGTGTTTTCTACTTTAGATGTTTCTCATAATCCAGGACATTGTTAGTTTGCTCCTTCTAACAAACAGGAGCAGGAGTTTCATTCCTTGGACATGGGTACTTGTAATGCTATGATTATCACACAATGTAGCGACGTATCCATCCCATCATAATTTAAAAATGTCCATGTTCCTGTTCTAACTTCAGCTCCACTAACTTTTTTCCTTTTACTTAGTTTGGTTGGTAGGTTTCAGCTGATACATGAGGTTTTATCTTCTCTAGTTTCATGTCTTTAGAATTGGTTTGTCTTTTGAGGGGTTTTTCTCTCTCTCCCTACCTGTAACCTTGGTGGATGGCTTTTGTTTATCCCCATGGTTCCTGTGTTTTATGTTCGAGAAAAGGATTTATCAGTAAGTACACAAAAATCCCCTTATGTTTGAGGCCAAGTTTGCTGCATTCTGTGTTATTAGAAAAGACTGTTGGGTTTTGCCTAGTTTCTTCATAGTGCAGTGTGATGATGCTGACTGAGCACAGAAATGAGTTTGCATAAAGTACCAGACTGTGCCACCAGCTATTACTTTCTCAAAAACTATTACAAACAAATGGCTAACAAAACACAGGCAGATTTTAACAATCTTTTAAAATGATCTTTGCTAAAAAATAAAAACTTCTCCTTTCTACTATGTCTTATACCTGTCTTAGATGAGGGAGTGACATTGTGGTATGACTGCACAAGGCCTCCTCACCCAACCATGCATTCCAACTTCCTTCAGCCATTGATGGAATTCAGGGCCAGGAGCAAAAACCGAATCAGGCCAGTTCGACATCTTGTGCAGCAGCTGCGGTTAGTAAAATCTCAGGCTGAGTTGGAGATCATGAAACAAGCAGGCAGCATCTCATCTCAGGTAAGGCATCTGTGAGGGGCAAAGGATGTTGGAATATTGAGGGATTTGCACTGACTGAGTTGTAGAACCTTGCCCATTTATGGATACACTTTTTGTAGATTTTATGCATTTATATTTTTGTGGCGATGATGTATAGACCAGTGCAGCACATATTAGTGTGATCATACTGATTTCTATAAAAGGGAGCATTCAAATGTACTATGTCCTTTTTTTCAATAGCTTTATAGTTTGGGAACAAAACAGTTTAGCTAAATTGCTGTAATTATTTGGCTTTCTTTTCATTTCAAACATTGTTTTTCCTTACATGAACACCTATAAATAGAGATTGCTCTGCTTGTTAAGTAATGTAACCCCTTATATGAAATAAATTGTAGAGCAGTCTTTAAGTAGTACCAAAATACAATTTTGTGAAAATCACCACAACAGGATAGAGATATTACTGTCTAAGGATATATATACCCTATCTCATGATTTTGGCGGGTGACTACTGAGATAGGGTATATATTCCATTGGCCTGTTAATATTCTGTTGCCTTGAGGATTATATAAAAGGAGAAGGCTGGCAAGGTGCCAGAATTCTCTGACTCAGCCACTCACCCCTGGGTGGACAAACACATTCAGGGAAGGCAGTAATGAGGAGATATGGTGCTGTGGAGACCTGGATTACCGAGTTGTCCTGACTATATCAGTCTCCATCCTCCTGGACAGGTCAGGTGATGAAGGCAGAGAGACAACTTTCTTGTATGTATGTATGTTTGTGTGTGTATGTATGTATGTACGTACAGTTTATGTGGGTATGCATCTGTGTGTGTCTGTAAATATGTATCTATGGGCATTATGTCTGTTTGTATATATAGGTGTGTGTTTTTCTTTGTATGTATTTACAGTATTTTTATGTATGTCTATATATGTATGTGTCTTTGTTTTGCGGTGCTGAAACAATCTGAAGCATTGGATACCTTTTTGCCAATCAAACAGTTAACCCTTTCAGTGCCACAGACTTATTCAATGCATTTGATATCTCATCCACTTCACACCCCATTACTCATCAGGAAACATAGCCCACTTATCACATCAACCTGAATCCTGAAGCCGGCTATTAACCTTTTGAGTAGGACAGGGATGAGCAAGTCACTGCTCCTCAATGTGTTGCTTATACTCTGACAGCAGTCACACATGTACCCCTTGCAGTGTCACAGCAGTAAGCAATACATTAAGGAGCACTGCCCTTCTCATCTTGCTCCTGTTGGAAAGTGTTAATAGCTTCCTTCATGATCTAAAGTGGGTGAGTGAAGGACATACACTAAGTAATGAAGAGAAGCCTCCCTCCTCCACATGACTTTTTGAGGGGGCAGGGGGAGCTGCATTTAAAACATATAAAGTGGAATATTGCTCCTTTTCTACCTGCTTCTTCTTGCACGGGCAAAGCTATACTTCTTTTGCTTGTAATTGAATAATATAATAAAACCGTGTACATATAAAATTGTGTAAAACCCATTATTTATTACAAAATAAAAACCTATTTAGGAAGAAGAGGTGAATGGATGAATGGGGGATAATGATGAAGGGAGGATTAGGATTACTGTTTTTTGTTTTGTTAAAAATGTCTGTGTTCTCAATTATAGAAAAGCTGTAAAAATCTAAATCTTTTAGTCCCTCTTGATCCATGGAGAAAAGAGTGGGGTAGTCACTGGAGAGTTACCTGTGATACAAAGAACCGCACTGCAACCCCAAGCTTTCCTTGTGTCTTTCAGGCCTTCATAGAGACCATGCGCTGCAGGAAGGCTCCTGTTGAGGAATCTTTTCTGTATGCCAAGGTGAGAGCTAGTAGCTATATATAGAGGAGGGCTGGTTTCTGCAACACATTGTGCACAAGCAATATAATACAGTTAGGGGGCTGCCTCTGTGGATCACAAATACAGAGAAGAAATTCACTATAACAGCAGTGGGAGTAAAGAAGCTATTCGCTGCTCTGTGAGCCTGAACTGGCACTTCGTAACAAATAGGTGACTGAGAAAAGTGTTCAAAATCACCCACATTTATGTTGGTCATCTTTAATTTTAAACAATAGTTTGAGGTATTTAGCTTTATTTATTTGTCACTTTTTGATGCTGAGCTAGTACTTCCTGGTAGGAAGTGGCAGTTGGTAATTCAGAGCTATGTGGAATGTAGGACTCCATCAGACATATAATAATTACCCGTGTGACGACTAGCTGCTCAGTAGTGCTAGTCGCCAGAATTATTACCGCGTTATTCTATACTGCTCCCGGACTGACAGCCAGGAAATAGCACAGACATCTTTCCATAGTGATATCTGCACTGTTGATCCCTTTTGACACAAAACGGCTCCTAGCAACGCCTCCTAGAGCAGGCTGGGACTAACCGCGCAGGCGCACAGACGTCACTATGGAAAGATGTCTGCGCTGTTTCCTGCCTGTCAGTCCGGGAGAAGTATAGAATTCTCAATAAAACGGTCATTCTGGCGACTAGCACTATTGAGCAGCTAGTCATCAGATGGGTAATTATTTGGGGCAAAGTTTAACAGGGGTAGTAGTTTCGCTTTAACCCCTTAACGACCGGCCGATCAGCGCAGCGACGCGACTTAAGGACCGCAGAGTTTTTTTTTTTTTTTTTTTTTTTTTTTTTCTTCTTTCTTTTCCCAGTTCCGGACTCCCCGAACGGCGTGCAGTCGCGGGGGGAGCCCGGAACTCCATGACGGTCATAGTACGTCATGGGTCGTTCAGTCAGATCGACCCTTGACGTACTATGACCGTCAAGGGTCGTTAAGGGGTTAAAATCATAATTGAAATGAGTGTGACTTTTTGCTCCAGTTCTTATTAACGCTTTGAGTGCCAGAGGAGTATACCACTGGTACTCAATGGTTTAAAGCAGCCTTTTATTTCTCACTGTTATTGGTACAGATGAGTGGCACTGTGGCATCTCACTGCTATGGAGGGAGAGTGTTGGTTTGAGGAGTGCAATGTAGCAGTACCGTGGGATCTGTGTTGGTATAGGGAACAATCTATAGTGGGTATCATGAGGCCCTCCAGCTGCTACTGGTCCTCAAATCACCTGTTGACTGCTGGAGGTTGAAGGGATTTGTACTGAAACAGCCGAAGGGCATTACTTTTTCCAAATGACACCATAAGCCTTATATATAAAGTAAAAATAGAGAACTTATGGTGCAAAATATACTGTTGGGGATGTATAAAAATTCTAGAGTGGTGTCCAAACATTGAATTCCATTTCATTGAAGATCTCCCTAGCAGTTAAGGGATTAAAAGTCTTGGTGCTCTTGGTTTACCCCAGAATTGTTCATTTTTTTTTTTTATACATCAGGCCCATTGAATCAAACTGGTTTGAATGCAATGATCAGTATATTTGTATATCTAATACTCTTACCTTTTACTCAGTTTGACTTTGAGTGCCGGGCTCGAGGTGCTGATATTCTCGCTTATCCTCCAGTGGTTGCTGGCGGTAACAGAGCTAACACACTGCACTATGTGAAAAACAACCAGATAATTAAGGTAAGTGGAATAATCCATGTCACAAGTGCCTAAGGATGCACCAGACTTCAATTTTGGTCAGGTACTAATATCATACTTTGTCTGGGGCAAATCGAAGTTTATTCTGCATTGAGAAAGCTGTCATTCTTTGTCTGACCTTTATGGGGTGATGCCTGGCTATTTCTGGCAACTGTGTAGATGTTTTTTTTTTTTTATTTTTTATTTTTTTTTTTTTTTTCTTTTGAATTTCTTTAAATTGCATGTTAAATAATCTTTAATTCTCAATATTTTTTATTGAAATGCAAAAATATCATCAATAACAAAATACAATCAAGCATATAGAACATGACAAAATTCCAGAATAGAACATAATCCAAATAATACAATAACAAAGATCATCCTCAATCAACAATTACACGATTGAACCGGTTCAAACTGGTGAAACTCCGCATATAAGTCAGAAGAGCTGACTACAGAGCTGTAATGCTACCATGAAAGAGAAAAGGACAAGAAGTCCAGAGAGATGAAAGTAGAAAAGGTAGAAAAGAAAAAATGGGGAGGGTAGAAAGGATAGAGAGGTCCGCTATCAACGTCAGATGGATTCTGCCACCAGGGAAATTCCCACATCAGCACCACGCCTGTGCACAGCAATGGACACTAATGGTCAATGGCTCCCAGGGGACCAAGCCAGGGGCCAAAGGTAGACTGAAAAATCTCCATTGTGCCCGTGGAGTAAGCATACATACGCTCCATGTTCAACACTGCCATCGCTCTTATTTTCCATTCCAATAAAGTAGGCGAGCAGGAGGTCCTCCAGTGCTTGGGAATGCACAACCTAGCCGTTGTAACCAGAAGTATCCAACTCCGGAAGGCCTGTCTCGAACTAAGCCGCCCCTGAATCGTCTCGGGAAGGATACCTAGCAACAAAACTTCCGGTGTAAAGGGCAGAACCAAGCCTGAAATGGAAGTCACCAGGTCATACACTGACTTCCAAAATCCACGAATCAAAGTACAGGACCACCAGATATGTAGAAGGGAGCCTTCCTGTAGTTCACACCTCCAGCATAAACCTTTTCCCCCATCCCTAAATTTAGCCAACAGTACTGGTGTTCTATACCACCGAGTTAGCAACTTATAATTCGTTTCCCTACATTGTATACTTGGAATATACTGTTTAGAAAGAGCTATGGCCCGTCTCCACTGCCCCTCAGTAAAAGAGACTGCCAAATCTTTTTCCCAACCAGATTTAAATTTACAACACAGTGTAGACTGCGGATCAACTAACAGAGTATATAGACAGGACAGCCCCCTACGTAGTCCCCCTTGAGCAATGACAATTTTCTCAAAAGTCGTAAGCGGGCGAGGGTTATATGTACGAAACTTGGAAGTTGAAAATAAGTGCTTAATTTGTAAATAATGCCAAAATTCTGAGCTAGGTAATCCATAATCTCTACACAACTCCGTGAAGGAAGGGACACCACTCTCTCCCCACAAGTGATCCAGGTCAACCAAACCCACCTCCTGCCATCTAGAAAGTGCCGAATATTCAAAACCTGGAGCAAAATCCGGGTTGGCCACAACCACGTATAGAGGCGAAGGATGTGGAGACAAAGAATATGCTGTATTGCAGTGGGACCAGGAGTCAAACAGGTGAGACAGGATAGGATGTGATCGAACAACTGGTACTCGAGAGCCAGTCACAGACCACAGCAACTGACTAACAGAGAGGGGCTGGACCATATCCCGCAACATAAAAGCCCAATCTTTCGAACTATATGAACCACATAGATCAAGAAGAGTGACCAGTGTAGCAGCCCTCCAATACCTAAGCACATCTGGGGCCCCCAGACCACCCTCCCCAATCTTCCTAGATAAAACTCCTAAATTAAGTCTGGATGGCTTATTCTGCCAAATGAAAGCCAGAATCAAACGTTGAAGAGATCTAACATGAGCCCGAGGTAGGTGAAACGGGAGAGATCTGAACAAGTACAATATCTTCGAAAGTAGTACCATCTTAGACAAATTAACCCGTGCAGTCCAGGATAAAAAGATAGATCCCCAGGAGGCTATATCACAGCTTAGCAAGATTAACCCCCATCAAGGTCTTAAGGGTCAGAGTGAGGTAGACCCCTAAGTATTTCAGATGGTTCTGTTTCCAAACGTACGGAAACAACCTAATCAATTCCTCCCTAAGGTGCGGAGAAATATGTAACGGTAGAATCTCGGATTTGTCAAAATTAATTTTCATACCCGAGAGAGCTCCATAAGAGGTGAGGATAGATGACAGGGCTTCCAGTGAAGCTTTAGGATTGGACAGAGTAGCTAGAATGTCATCAGCAAAACAGGACAATCTAATTTCCCGATCACCACAACAAATACCGCTAATCTGAGAAGAGGACCTGATCTGGGCCAATAAGGGCTCAAGAGATAAAATAAAGATGAGTGGGGATAAGGGACAGCCCTGCCGCGTGCCGTTCCGTATAGGAAACACCGAAGAAAACACTCCATTTGCAACAACCTGAGCTGAGGGGTTGGAGTATAACGAGAGGATGGCAGTCAAAAAGTTGTGTCCCAGTCCTATCCATTTTAGTACCGCATCCATAAAACTCCATGTGACCCTGTCGAAGGCCATCTCCGCATCCAATGATAATAATAAGGAGGGGGCCCTCGACAGGTTAGCAGCATGAATTAGACATACAGAACAAATCAAATTATCCCTTGTTTCTCTACCAGGGACAAATCCAGTCTGATCAGGTGCTATGAGCGCCGGCAACAGAAGGCGTAGTCTATTAGCCAAAATCTTCGCAAATAGTTTCAAATCATTATTCAACAATGATATGGGCCTGTAACTACTACACTGAGTGGGGTCTTTACCGGGTTTAGGGATAACTGATACATAAGCCAATAGAGACTGTCGGGACCAAGGAACTCCAGACATCACGCTGTTAAATACCTGATGTAACTGAGGAAGCAGTAAATCCTGAAAAGATCTATAATAAAGTATGGATAAACCATCAGGTCCCGGGCTCTTACCTAAGGGGGTCGAAGTCCATGCCGATTTAATTTCCTCAATCGTAATGGGGAGTTCTAAAGTCCGAACCTCCTCCGGAGATAGACGCGGGAGATTCGAAGCCTCCAAGAAGGAGGCAAGTACCTCCGCTCCAGGTGTGTGTCGGCCAGTGGTGCTCCTCTCCAAATTATACAATTTCGTATAATAGGCGCCAAAAGCTTCAGCTATCTGAGTATAATCGTGTGTCCAAGTCTGGATACATGGCATATGGGAAAGACTCCTATCCCTCTTAATGAGCCTCGCCAGAGTTTTCCCACATTTACTCCCATGCAAATAATTCTGATAACGGTACCACATATGGGATTTAATCGTCCGAGCTTTAAGAATAGCACTCAATTCTGCTCTCTTGTTCACTAGCTTATCATATAGGGGAGGTGAGGGTGTAGACTTATGTGCCGTCTCTAAATGCTGAATCTCTCCTAATAACCCTAACACCGCCTGATCCTTCAGCTTCTTCTGCCAGCTACCAAGAGAAATAAACGACCCCCTAATGTAGCACTTATGTGCTTCCCATACTACAGGAGTAGGTATTGAACCACCACCATTAATATCAAAGAAATCTTCTAAATCTTTCGCCACTCTAGACCTGACCTCAGCTATTGCCAACAATGCCTCATTAAGTCTCCATCGTCTCGCAAGTTTAGACATACCAGAAAAAGTGAGGGACACACTAACCGGGGCATGATCCGAAATATGTATAGGAGCAATATTGGCTTCCCGTACCATTGAAAGACAGAATTGGCTAATATATAGGTGATCAATCCTGGAGTATGAGCCGTGAGGAGCTGAAAAAAAGGTATAATCTCTAACGGTGGGATGCAAACAACGCCACACATCCACTAACTGCAGGGACAGAAGAAGTCTAGATAAGCCCGAAGAAATGAGCCGCGCAGTCCTCCCTCTCCCTTTAGAATAATCTAAGGAGGCATCCATACCAGCGTTAAAGTCTCCACCCAACACAATAACACCTACACTAAAAGATTCCAACTGACGACATATTTCCCTATAAAATGACAATTGTCCAGTATTAGGGGCATAAACATTAGCTAGAGTAACCTGGGTACCAGCAATAGTGCCCTTCAAAAATAGAAAGCGGCCATTTGCATCCTCCAAAACACCTGAACACTGCCAAGGCACTGCCCTGCCTACCAAAATAGCCACCCCCTTCCATTTCTCATCGCAAGAGGCAGTCCAGACAGAAGGATATTGCTTAGAGACAAGTTTAGGATGCGCATTCCGTTTTAAATGAGTCTCTTGTAAGAAAGCGATATCAGTTTTAGAGCGGACGAGTTCCCTGAGAACCATTGACCTTTTCTCAGGGCTGTTATAACCCCTAATATTGTGGGTGGTGACCCGCAAAGCCGGTCTAGCCATAATCCATTATGTAAATAGACAGCCCCATAGCAGTGACCACCCCAAACCATTTGCTCACACGAATGGACCTAAAAGGAAAGAAAAAAGGCATAGGGAAAAGGAAGAAGAGAAAAGGGGAGACAGAAGGAAAGAATAAAGCCCAAAAGAACAAGAGATTAAGAAGCAGAAAGAGAAAACAGTTAGAAAAAGCCGCTATGCGAGCCTCAGGGGCTACATAGAGCCCATGACTCACATGTCTATGTAGTGCGGCAAGGATCCATAGATCCAATAAGCACTGTACAGAACTTACAGGAAATAGCATCAGGAGGGGAAAGAGGTCAAAAGTAATCCCCCCTGACCCACTAATTCCATTATGTACCTTTAAACAAAACCCCCATAAACAGAGTTATATTATAAACCCCAAAACATCTAATACTAATACTGAAAGTCTGGTTTCACGAAACAAGAAAGCAAAATGCATAGTGCGATGTCGAGTTGGACCGACAGGTCAAGCGCAACCAAGAATTCTTGGGAAATCCAAAAGAGCAGTCGGTCCAAGTCGAGATCACCCACGCATAAAAGTAAGAAGCCACCTAAGTAGCTCCGGTTCCATCTCCCCCATACCACAGGTCTCATCAGAATGCAGGAGAGGAAGATCATATCATGATGGAGACCTTTTAGGACTCCAAACACCTCATAACCCTGCATGAACAGTACCCCGTGGGAGGTGGAATCCCTAAAACACTCTAACACATATAAACCCCCCAACAAGTCCTACACCACCTCCAACCAGTGATGTCCCAGGCCTTGGAAGATCCACGACACCACGGGTTAACCAAACATACCCGGATCCCCCCCCAGTGCCAAAGCCCAACCAGCTCAAAATATAATACCTAGTACATTTATACAATAGTATAGAATAGGGAACAGTACACAGTAATATAAAGGGCCAAGTCTGATGCTGGACTCGGGGTGGGGAAGGCGCAATAGCACCTTCCCCCAACCGAGTGCAGATGACTCTGAAATGATTGGCGTGAGGCTGACAAAATGTCGCCCCATCTCCAGTTGCATCATACATATAACAGGCAGAGAATACATCAACTAAGTCTCCATAGTAGCAAATGATTTCCAACAAACTCCAGGGATATCACAGAGTTCCATGGACAGTTCAGTCCGGTAGGCCCTGGGTCAGAAATCGGGGAAGGAGTTCCATAAAAGTTGCATGAGGTAAGAAAACGAAGTGCCATACGACCTTAATGAACCGCATCCACTGGGCCCTGTGCCCGAGGCTGGATCTCCGCCTTCCTCTTGCCGCGTGGCTGCTCTGCCACCAAATGCCAACGCCACCGCTGGTTAGACGCCAATGCTGGGCGAGGTGTTGCGACCATTTCATCCGCTGCTGGGAGCTGAATACCCAATGCTGCACAGAAATCCGGGGTATCCTCCAACGACCGAAGGACTGCTGAACGTCCATCATGTTGAGCCAGCAAAGAGAAGGGAAATCCCCATTTATATTTAATTCCTAAGGAGCGGAGGTGGGTGGTCACCGGTTTCAGCTGCCTTCGCAGGAACAGGGTATATGGAGAGATATCTTGGAATAATTGTATATCAACACCAGCGTACTTTACAGAGTAAGTTTCTACAGGCTTCCACAATATCAGATTTATCTTTAAAATAGTGTAGGCGGCAAATTACATCTCTTGGCGCGTCACCAGGTAAGCCCCTAGGCCTCAAGGCCCTGTGAGCTCTGTCGATAACAATAGTAGTAGGATCTGGACGGTTCAGAATCTGGGCAAACAGGGACTGCAAAAAGGAAGGTAAGTCTTGAGCTGGCGTCGATTCAGGAACCTGCTTCACCCGCAGATTATTGCGTCTCCCTCGGTTATCCGGTATTGTAGTTGCGCAATAGTGTCGCGTTGTTCCAAACAAGTCTGCTCCAGATTTTGAAAACGGTCTGCAAGTTCTGTTTGTGATTCCTCAACCAAGTCCACTCTAGTGGAAAGAGATTGTACATCCTTTTTAAACTCAGCCAACTCCTCCCGAAGTGCCGCAGTAATACCATCTGCGATAATTTTCATGTCCTCCTTAGTCGGAAGGGCTGCCAGGGCATCAGCAGGGAGTACCAGTGGAGCAGGAGCAACGCCACCCTCCGTCGCCGCCATATCTGTAGTCTGTAGCGGGTGTGGAGCGGTCTCCAAGGTCTGGTCCGGAACTGTGAAGTAGTGCGTCACTGTGTTACCCCGACGTTTCTGAGCGCCAGATTTCTTCTTTGGGGGCATTTGAGGGAGCAAACCAGCACCCTTGCCTGCCAGACATACTATCTAGGGGTTAAATGTAAAATAAAATCGGGGAATTACTCCATATACTGGGTCAGGGCTCAGGAGCTAAGGCATCAAGCGACCATCTTCGTCAGCGGCTAGCCCCCCCCCCCCCGTTAAATAATCTTTAGATGGCAACATGTACATGGCTTCTAATTGCCTGAGTCTGTGGGACGCTTGTGATAAGTGCCTGGTGTTAGCCTTTTGTTACTGGGCCTTATTCATCAAGCTAAAGAAGAAAATTTATGGAGCAAACCAGGTGCACCCTAGTGGAAAAGTGAATATTCCCACTGATTTAAATGGGGCTTTAACACCTTCGATTCTAGAGGTCTCCAAATGCATTGCAAAGTAACATTATTCCATTTAAATCAATTGGAATTTGTGGACTGTTCCTTTTAACCTTGTGCTGGTGTTGGTTGGCTTGTACCAGAATTGCCCCTGTTTAGCTTAATGAGGCTTTCTCTCTTTGTGTTGCACTGTGTGATGCAAGCACTCATGTTCAGACAGCCTAATACACACACAGTCTCACACAATAAAGCTGTGTACAAAATGAAACACTGGGGGAATCCTTCTGAAAGAAAAAAGGAGCAGTTCTGGGGCATACCTGCTGAACATTAACAAATAAAAAGTCCCCAAATTCCAATTGATTTTAAATGGGGCTTTTAACATGCTGAATGCTAGAAAGGTATCAAGTGCATTGAGAAGCAATGAGTTGGAGACCACTCTAGTATTCGGGGGTTAAGGCTCACATTTAAGTCCATGGTGCAGTTTGAAACCAAAGATTTTTCCTGTGCTCAGGAATTACTCATGTTTTGCTAGCTGCATTAGGCCCTAAATATACATGCACCTGTGCACATTTTAATGGAGGACTTACACTTCCTAATAATTAACTTACTATGGCCAGAAAATCCTAACTGACCCTGCAGATTTGTAATTGTGTCTTTGTTCAAGAGAGAACATCTTCAGTCCATCCTGGATGTCAAGTCTGTTGTGGGGCAAAACACTGGTACTAGCAGGATCTCAAAAAATGCCAACATTTACACAGAGAGAGGCAGGCAGCTGGACACACAACTAGGCAGGCAGCCAGACATGCAGACTCTCAGACAAGCAGCCGGACATGCAGGTGGGCAGCCAGCCATACACGCAGGTAGGCAGCCAGCCAGCTGGGGGGGGTGGCAGGCAGGTGGCAAATATATGGTCAATGTTTCAGTCCAACAGGAGTCTTGAGAAAGGTCCTGTTGGACCGAAACATTGACCATATATTTTGCCAGAAGTTTTGAATAAGACCCACGGGTGCTGCCCATTCTTTATTTTATTATATATATATATATATATATATATATTTATTTATATATATATATATATATATATATATATATATATGCATGCCCAGGAGTATGTATTTTTTATATATGGTCCACTGTCAAATGCTTATGGCTTTAAGTTTAGTATTAACTTTCTAAGACACCCAGATTCATTCATATAATTTTTACTATTTTGCACCATTCCACATTTCAGACACAACATATAGAGAACTTTAAAGTACAAAAAATTCCAATTACAGGGAATGTCCATTTGCATTTCTTCCAAAAGTTTGGTTTGCTATGAAATCTCCAGAATTGATTTGCACTAGTGAAAAATAAAATACTCAAATTTACGCTCTTTCAGATATACTAAACACCTTGGAATACCATATTAGGTAAGGTAGCTAGAGGTTTCCTGAGTAAAAGTGTACACTTTTCCTTTTTTTTTTTTTGCTTTTTTTAAAATATGACACACTTGCGCTTAAATCTTTATAACCGCTACAGACCAGGAAAGTAGATAGGTGTATGTATATATGTGTGTATATATATATATATATATATATATATATATATATATATATATATATATATATATATATATATATATATATATAATAGCAAACTGGTTAGGAAGCACTCACAGTTCTGAGAGATTTGGCCTGGGTGCTATCAGTGTAGCCAAATAGTATATAGATAGAGATCACAGTAGCACACTCAGGACTTTCAAAATGGAAATAAATAATTTATTGTCAACGTTTCGGCCACTTACACTGGCCGTCTTGAGGAAGGCCAGTGTAAGTGGCCGAAACGTTGACAATAAATTATTTATTTTCATTTTGAAAGTCCTGAGTGTGCTACTGTGATATCTCAATATATATATATATATATATATATATATATATATATATATATATATATATACATACATACATACAGTGGGGCAAAAAAGTATTTAGTTAGCCACCAATTGTGCAAGTTCTCCCACTTAAAAAGATGAGAGAGGCCTGTAATTTTCATCATAGGTACACTTCAACTATGAGAGACAGAATGGGGGGAAAGAATACAGGAAATCACATTGTAGGATTTCTAATGAATTCATTGGTAAATTCCTCGGTAAAATAAGTATTTGGTCACCTACATACATGCAAGATTTCTGGCTCTCACAGACCTGTAACTTCTTCTTTAAGAGTCTCCTTTGTCCTCCACTCGTTACCTGTATTAATGGCACCTGTTTGAACTTGTTATCAGTATAAAAGACACCTGTCCACAACCTCAAACAGTCACACTCCAAACTCTACTATGGCCAAGACCAAAGAGCTGTCGAAGGACACCAGAAACAAAATTGTAGACCTGCACCAGGCTGGGAAGACTGAATCTGCAATAGGCAAGCAGCTTGGTGTGAAGAAATCAACTGTGGGAGCAATTATTCGTAAATGGAAGACATACAAGACCACTGATAATCTCCCTCGATCTGGGGCTCCACGCAAGATCTCACCCTGTGGTGTCAAAATGATCACAAGAACGGTGAGCAAAAATCCCAGAACCACACGGGGGGACCTAGTGAATGACCTGCAGAGAGCTGGGACCAAAGTAAGAAAGGCTACCATCAGTAACACACTACGCCACCAGGGACTCAAATCATGCAGTGCCAGACATATCCCCCTGCTTAAGCCAGTACATGTCCGGGCCCGTCTGAAGTTTGCTAGAGAGCATTTGGATGATCCAGAAGAGGACTGGGCAAATGTCATATGGTCAGATGAAACCAAAGTAGAACTTTTTTGGTAAAAACTCAACTCATCGTGTTTGGAGGAGAAAGAATGCTGAGTTGCATCCAAAGAACACCATACCTACGGTGAAGCATGGGGATGGAAACATCATGCTTTGGGGCTGTTTTTCTGCAAAGGGACCAGGACGACTGATCCGTGTAAAGGAAAGAATGAATGGGACCATGTATAGTGAGATTATGAGTGAAAACCTCCTTCCATCAGCAAGGGCATTGAAGATGAAACGTGGCTGGGTCTTTCAGCATGACAATGATCCCAAACACACCGCCCGGGCAATGAAGGAGTGGCTTCGTAAGAAGCATTTCAAGGTCCTGGAGTGGCCTAGCCAGTCTCCAGATCTCAACCCCATAGAAAACCTTTGGAGGGAGTTGAAAGTCTGTGTTGCCCAGCTACAGCCCCAAAACATCACTGCTCTAGAGGAGATCTGCATGGAGGAATGGTCCAAAATACCAGCAACAGTGTGTGAAAACCTTGTGAAGACTTACAGAAAATGTTTGACCTCTGTGATTGCCAACAAAGGGTATATAACAAAGTATTGATATGAACTTTTGTTATTGACCAAATACTTATTTTCCACCATAATTTGTAAATAAATTCTTTAAAAATCAGACAATGTGATTTTATGGATCATTCTGTCTCTCATAGTTGAAGTGTACCTATGATGAAAATTACAGGCAAGGGAGAACTTGCACAATTGGTGGCTGACTAAAAACTTTCTGGCAGTGGCACTCATTATAAAACAAACAAATAAAGATAGGTGCATGTCCCATAAAGTGTATATAAAATAGATACTCAGCCTAGGCTTTTGTAGACGAGACAGCACTCCGCAAACCCTGATGAAGGTTTTTTGTTTTTTTTCTTTGGTTTGTTTTTTGCCTTTGTCTGCACAATTCTTTCCAGGAGTTGTCTCTAAATAAGAAAATATGCATCTTTTTTACATTTCGACGCCTTCAAAAGTATGGTAATGTTTGAAAACAATGGAATTTCCTACTCTACTTGTTAGTATCTTCTTTCGTGATAGAAATTACACCCCAGTGCTGCCGACATGCCATATGGGGTGCCAGAAACACAAGACTATTCTTACTAAAATCTGATGTGTTTTTCTTGCATTCTTCATACATAGCCCGCCTGTACTAAAAGTTTGTAGCAAATACTAACATGAAGAAAAGGTAAATGAAGGATACCATTTTGGAAAAGAGCATACTGCATCAAATGAAGGACACTAGGCTTTCTACTCCCTAGTCCGGTTTGCGCAAATGTTTCTGGAATATTATTCTGTGGGAGAATTCTAAATGTTTTTCTACACTTATACCACTGCAAAGGTACTAATATATTTGAAAACCTTGGAATTTCCTAATGCGTACAGCTGTTGCAAGCCCAAGTAAAATGGTACACATTGGTGTGGATTAACTTAAATACAGTAAGGGGTACTAGAAACAATAATCTATGGGTATTCCCGTTTTTAAGAATATCATAAATAAAGGTAGATAAGGCATACCATTTTGTAAAGTAGACAACCAGATGCATCAAATGGCAGGTTGCTTGTATTTCTTTACCTATTCTAGTTTACATGTTTCCAGAATGTTGTGCTGTGTAAAAATGGAGATACTAAATTATTTCAAAAACATAAAATTTCCTACTTTAGTCATTACTTAATACCTGAGGAAAAACAACTCATGATATAAGTTAAGATATTGTAGGGAATGCCAGGATCACAAAACTATGTAGTTCATATAGATTTGGGCATCTTTTTTTTTTTTTTTTTTTTTTAAACAATATATTGATTTTTGAAATGGCAGCCCTGATAAGATGAGTGAAGTGTATATACCCTTGTTTGAAAGAGGATCATCTCTTCTTTCAAATGAGCCACAATCCTCACTTAAGGAATGTATTATTTCAGTAATAGTTGAAGAGCCCGTTACACGGGTCACAGGCTGTATCACCCACGGCGCGGGCAGTCTCTACTGCACATGACTGCAGCACGCTCAGCAGTCTCTACTGTGCATGACTTTGTCATTACACACGTTTTAGCGAATTATTATATAGGATATGACTTGCCAGGTATTCAAGTGATCTCTGCAATCCAAAAACATACTCTTGTTTGAAAGGGGAATACTTTCCTCTTCCAATGAAGGTATTATGATGATAGGAGAAGGGACTGAGCAATCTATGCTCTAAAAGACAGCTTCTAAAATGCATTAAACACATACATGGTAATCACATGATCACTTTGTGTTAACCCTCTTCATAAATACTTAAAAAAAGGCAATAGGCACAACCCAGTTAAAACATATGAGGGCTCACACCAGGCTCAGAATGCTCTGGAATCTGAATATCGGCTAAGTTTAACCATCCATGTCAAAGACTTGAAGAGGGAAGAAATTCTGCTTTGATCCCAGGAATGAAAATAGTCACATCTCTCTGTCCAATGTGGAATGCAGGTACCAAGGGGAAAAAAAAAAAAAGCAAGGCCCCTGAGGCAGAGACTCTCATCTTCCCTTCACTATACCCTCTTACTTCCAGCTTCAAGTGATCTTCACAGAGAAGTGTGTTCTCTTAGAGTTATTTTTTATGTTTAATTCTTAGATTATACAGCCTCCCGTTACTATCTCCCATTTCATGGGCTCCCCTTAACTGGCTTCCTTGTTCATGGATTGCCATGTTCATCGGTTCATTGCAGGATCTTAAAGTTGTGGCACTTGACTTGAGTTTCTAAGTCTTTACATCAAGTTTCTCTGAAGTGCTTCAGATGGGAGTCTGAAGCTGAAGGTTTGTTAATCTCTCGAGTGCTATGGACCTGCCTTTATGTCCCTAATCTACTTGCACCCACTGGGATGTGGCATTCTGCATCTATTATCTGTTTTTATTATTACTATGTGTGTGATCTAGGTAAATGCTTTTACTGTAAGGGCTTGGGCCCTTTCTGTTGCTTATCTGTTTTTACACATTTGGGTCAGTTATCCTTGTTATGGAGTCATATTCTTTACTCATCTGAACCTTTATATTGATTTGTTGCTTACTCTTTAGCTGTTTTTTAGAACTTTATTTTATATTTCTTTATATATGGTTGAAAATTTGGCATGGACCCTTTAAGATTCTTTTAATGGGACAGCGTGGGCTCAAATTGAATCAGATGACCCTCTCTTCTTAGTGATCAGATTGGGGATTCTGTCCCCACTGACCCTTGTGGTGGTGGGGTGCCATTATTGAACAGCTTGAAAAATACCATTTGCTTAGCATGTATTGCAAAACTACAACCTCCAGAATTCCCCTGTTTCTGGGTTGTTTTTTTTTTTTTTTTTAGGGTGGTTCTTCAGTAGCCATCTTTCTTTGTGATTGCACATGCTACACAGAGGCTGATCCCTACTTCCTGACATTTTACCCCCTTGCAGTCAGATAAGTCCTTTTATATGTTTTTGAGTACGTTTTCTGCTATTTTGAATATTTTTTGTTCCAATTTGGGGGGGGGGGGTCCTCAGGACATGTCAGAACCCAAGGGACACATGGGCAAATCTGAAGTCTAGGATTCTGAGATCCCTTTAATGCATTGCTCCTGATGCCAGATAGGGTGCCAGAATACTCCGTAGAAAGCCCTATGTCCCTCTTGCACTGTGGGCTCCATTCTACCTCTGGGGCCTTCATCTGTTGAGCAGGAACCAGTTTGGGTTGAGACTTCTATTTAGCTTGCAGTGCAGCTGTGATTGTTTGGACACAACCATAGGTTTATTAGTGGAACTCCTAATACTGGAAAGGAATGTGCTGGCTACGTCCTGGATTGGTCCACAGTCCCCTTGGTTGACTAAATAGATCACCATAGTGCATTAGCTTTTGCTACAGTATAAAGTAATGGCTATACAGAAAAATAAACTCAGGGATTTTCAAATCATGTGGAAACTGTGGTCTTCATATTTTAGTTTTGATTAGTATTGTAGGCTATATAGGAGCCCCCCGATCTTCCTCCTTTCTACCTCCTCCGCTTCTCTTCCCTACTCATTCCTCTTTCTTTTGTGTTTCTTCCATCCTCATGTTGAAGGGATAGTAATGTTTCACATGAACAGCAGCTCCAATTAATCTTCATAGTATTTGGGCCATGAAGAGTGTTATTACAATACAGCCAGAGTTGTAGTTCAAGAGTAATTGAATGATAAAGTTTCCTCCTCCCACCCCTTTTACCTAGTGTAAGCCACCTACCCTCAGATGTGGAATCTGGTATTGATACCAGACAGCTCACAGCAAGGGACAACATCTTTACGGTGATAACAATAAAAATCCCCTGCCCCCTCCCCTGACAGGTTTTTCCCTTTTGCTAATTGACGATTGTCCCTCACTGTGATCCACCTGGACACCACCTTGCTGCTCTGAGCTGAGCAGTGTTACATCAGTAAAAGGGTGGGAGGGGGATACTTTATCATTGAATTATTCTTGAAGTACAACTCTGACAGTATTGAAATAACACTCTCCATGGCCCAAATACTATGAAGATTAATTGGCAATGCTTTTACTGTGAAACATTACTATCCCTTTAAACTTGGCTTTTTTTTTTTTTTTTTTTTGCCATCCTCCTTGTGGTATACGGTAGTATACTGAATGCATGTTTCCTGAAACATACTGACACTCCACTATCTCTTATCATGTTCTACCACATTGTATTGTACTAGTGAAATTGGTGGTGCCTTAATAAAAAATATTAAACAAAAAAAAACAAAAACAAAGGTCTCATCTCTTCAGTCTCCTCTATACTTCATCTATTCGGGGCCTCCTAAACTCTTGGTCTGGACACCCTGTGCTCCCCCATTAGGTATTTCAGTCCAATTTTTGGGATAACTTTCAATTGGTTGGTTATTCCTCTGCAGAGGAAGGTGAGACTGATGGGGATGAATTGGATTCATCCCTCCATCCTGGAGGATGTCTGTGAGGAGTTGCATCTGTAATCTGTGCTCCGTTTCAACTGAGGCTTTGAAGTATTGGCTACTCCACCTACAATTGATCCTCCTATCTCTCGCCTTCCCAAGAACACCTCTCTGCTTCTGGCAGATCAGATGCTGCGGCTCTTATGGATCAAGCAGTTAAATGCTTAGATCCTTTACTGAAGCTGTAATTTCTACTATTCTCCAAGCTCAAAACTCGTTTTCTTTTAAGGTCCATCATGGGATCTGGTCTCTGAGATTGGAACCTCAAACAAAGTATTGGCCAATTATTACAATGCAAACCATGTGTTATAAGCCTCCTGATAATGACCAAAGGAAGCACATCTGGTGATGGAATGCAAACCATGCTCTCTACTGAAACAAATCTCTCTAACACAAGTGCAGACCAAACAGCCAGCACCATTAGACAGTCATGTGATGATCCCAAAATAAAGGGAAATACTACAAATTATGTAAACCGAGAAATGTTCCATTTAAAACCCTTCAAAGTTAACTGTAATCTTTCATAAACTCCCTTTAAAATGAAAATCTGATGAATACGGGTTAAAAAAAAAAAAAAAAAAAAAAAAAAAAACGTGGCAATAATAAGCTAATTTTTAAAAGGGAGTTCTGAGAAAAGGTGTTGGGGAATTAAGTTCTGTATAATGGAAGATTCCAAGAGCATCCAGACTAATACATTCACATTATACTAATCTGTAGAAAGCATGTAGATTACACAGAATGTGACAAATGTCAATCCTACTTAATCCAGTATGAATTCTCATACATAACTGGAATATCCAGAATACGTCCCTCCTGCAGAGCATCTCAAACTTTTATCTCCATCCCTTATCGGCAGCATACATCTTTCTGGGCTCATGAACTTAAACAAGGCTGCTCTGCACATAATGCCGACTGACCAAAGAAGTCTGATCTGCCCATTGAATTACTAAAATATGTTCCTGAATCCTATCTTTCAAATGTTGTATAGATATCTTATCCAACAAATCATTCAGCACAGGATATGCACAATACCTTAGTTGCAATTCAGATATTCCTTAACATCCAAATTATTTCCATTGGCAAAGAATGCAAAATCCATAGACCTATCATGTACTTGCAACACTTACATATGCAAAAAACACACTTCAGCATTCGAGGCACATCCAGTAGAGTAGATAATCTCTTCCCTGGGCTTCTGTACAGACCAGGTACTAATTGTACCCAGTGCTGGAGGTTTTTTAAATACTTTTTAGCTCCTTAGACTTGTTGATGTGCCTTATTCCTAAAGGAAAACAAATTAAATCTATGCATTGCCAGACTTGGACCTGGTGACTCCACTCCCTCTACCTAATCTAGCATTCAAACAGGAATTTCTGTTGGTTCCCAAAGCTCTTTTGTAAGTACTCTCACCATCGTGTCATACT
>CM074722.1:125835728-125933228 GCA_037306005.1 Rhinophrynus dorsalis
ATCTCTGGAGACCTGTTAATCGGCTGCAAAAAAAATGGAGTCTCCAGGGCAGATGTATGTACATGACAGATATAGGAACACAGCAATTTATAATGGTTGTGTAGCAAGTTGTTGTTGTTGAAAACCAGCTACAGCATCCCCACTGGCAGTTGTACATACTCCCCTACAAGTGCAAAAAGAATAAGAAAAAAACCTACAGATAGAAATTTGATCTTTGCGGCAGACAGTGGACATTTTTCCAGCCAAATACCTTACTCCTAATTCCTGCGGGTGATTCGCAACAATTCTACTAATCCACTCAACTCCAGCAAATGCGGATGAAATTTCTTGAAAGGGGTACACATGGTAGATAGTCCTTCTGGTGCGTTGTAAAGACATCACACAGGAGGACTTCCTGAAGGGTCTCAACAAGAAGGCTGAGGGGGAGCATCTCACATTTGTGTGTAATTATTCCCCAGTTGCTCAAAGAATTGCCGAATCGGTTTGGAAATTCTGACTGATTGTGATGTTAGACTCTACACTTCCTTTCTTTAATAAACTTCCACCATACATTGTATTTAGGAGAGGGAAAAGACTGGGATCTCTTGATGAGGCCTGAGAGGTGTGTCGATGGTTATCTAAATATAAGGTGGGTTGTGTTAGATGCCCGAATTGCACTACATGCAATACAGTGTTGACTGGTGAAACATTCAGACGCCCACATACTAATTAAAAGATTAGCAGATTAACATGTACTATATATTTGTCTTTCCAGGAAGGTTCTTTTACCCCATAGCTGACCTTGCACCTACTGTGTCCCAACCTACCTTCCACTAGACTGTAATCTCTCCCAAGCCGGCCCTCTGATCCTTTTGTTTTATATGTTCCATTTGTACTGTTGAATGTCTCTGTATGGCTAATCCCTATTGAATAGAGCCGCTGAATATGTTGGCGCTATATAAAGTATTATAATTATTATTTAATTAAATGCCCATGCAGATTATATTATGTAGGGAAGACCAGCATAACATTCTGTGAACATATGGAAAAATCACATGACCACCATTCAACAGGCTATGGAGAGGGGTAAATCTGATAAACCGGAGGCTAGACTTTTCTTTGAGAAGGGACACCCATTATCTAGCCTGAAGAGTATTATCAGTGAACAGGTACCCCGCTCAGGCATATCGGTAATAGAGACCATAAACTTATACAAAGGTAAACAAACTGGATCTAATATTAGGATACAGAGGAACCAGAGGGCCTGAATGAACTCCTTTTTATTCATTTATGTTCTTGGGGAATAGAAGCATGGGGCTTTGGAGAGCATCTTGATTTTCCTAGCAACAGCATCCATGTAGTACCTCTACTTTTGATTCTGTGCTAACCTTGTATGTACTGTATGGATTTGAAACCATTGGCTGATCACCTTTAGATGTCAAAGGTAATGCAGGCTACACTGAGAAGTGGTTGATGTCCATGCATCTATTGACATGGCATCACCTGAACATCGCATTCTGCCTTACATTGCTAGATGGACTTAGACTGAGCCATAGTCTGTGTGTACCTTTACCCTTATGCCCTTGGGCACATACTCCTGTCTCTAGTATCTTCTGTTGTATTATTTCCCAATTATTATTTGAAACTTTCGTTTGGTGTGGAGTTTCCTTTTAGTGTGATGCCTTTACTCATTGATGTTTAGAATTTCCCACCAGGGCACCAGACTCTTATCTGGAACTGTTGTTCTAGTGAGCACCACAATGTGCTGCTGCCTTCAGCCATGGCATTCCCCATGCTCAGCCTATCTTATTAAATTAAATTTGTATTATCTATATATATAGCGGGAGATGGGTTTGTTTGCTATCCTGTGGAAAATGTGAAACACTGAAAAGTTGACAAATAAAAATGTCATTAAGTCATGTGAGTGCTTGCCTCTGTCATGTGTTTATGTGTATATATAAAGAGAGATAAAATACACACCAAACATAAATATTAATTTTTCAGTGCAATCCGTCGCTAGCAGCAGTTGACAGAAGTAGTAGTGTAATACCAGCTGGAGAGCTGCAGGGTGCACAACTACAGGTTTAGTGTAAGTAATAGAAGGTTCTCTGCCCTGTCCCTTCCCAGGAGTTCTCAGAAGAAGAGGGGTGGAGAAAGGGATTTTGAATTAAAGTACATCATTTGGGCAACATGTGTTCTACAACACCCATTATTTACAGCATTCCAGCTTCTGGCAGAGGATAATGAGATTTTTATTCTAACACTAGCTGCAAAGCCATATGAGTCTTATCACATGAAGTAAAGGTATATGGTTTGGAATGTGCGCAGCATGGAGTCATGCTCTCACTGAATTTGTCTGCATCTCCCCCTCCCCTTTACAGCACTGTTCCCCAGGGCTCCCCTTAAAGGGATAGTAATGTTTCACAAAAAAAGCAGCTCCAATTAATCTTTGTAGTATTTGGCCCATGGAGAGTGTTATTTCAGTAATGTCAGAGTTGTAGTTCAAGAGTAAATGAATGATAAAGTATCCCCTTCCTCCCCTTTTACCTAGTGTAACTGCTCACCTCAGATGTGGAATTTGGTTGCTTCACCAGACAGCTCACAGCAAGTGATTTTCTTACTGTAAGCATAAAGAAAACCCTGCCCTCCTTAACAGGTTATTCAGGTTTTTCATTATGCTTACTGATGATTGTCCCTCCCTGCAATCCATTCGGACAGTCTTGCTGTTTGAGGTGAGCAGTGTTACATCAGTAAAAGGGGTGGGAAGGGGATACTTTATTGTTCAATTTCTCTTGAACTACAACTCTGACAGTATTGATATGCTCTCTATGGCCCAAATACTATAAAGATTAATTGGAGCTGCTTTTATTGAAACATTATTATCCCTTTAACCCCTTAATGACCAGCATGCGTGGCCGACATTTGAGGACCACAGGACTTTTTTTTAGATCCGATTCAGGGCTCCCCGAGTGGCGTGCAGCTGCACGGGGAGCCCTGAATTCAATAACGTGCCAGGACCGTCACTGGTCCTTAAGTGCTGAACAGCCGTGCCCTCCCATTTGCTGCACAGACAGCAAATGGGAGGGCTAATAGTAGCAAACACACTTAGACACACACACACATACACAAAGACAAGAATTTCTTGACAAATGCAAATATATAATACACACACAAACACACACACTTCTTTACAAAACAAAATACACATGTAGAAAGCTAGACACACACACACACACAAAGCAACGCTGGGCCATTTGTTAGTGGTGATATATGCACTAATAGGGTCAATAGATCTTACTCTACCTATTGATAAACCTCTACCTTTAGTCACAACTGTGATCCTTTTTCTCCCTCCTACCTGTGTATATGTAGGTTCTCTGCCCCACAAGAGGCTCTGTACAATGCTGTACTGGAGGTACAGAAGTCCTGCCTGAGCTACTGCTTCCCTGGCACAAGCCTAGAAAACATATATAGCCACATGCTGACTCAAATTGGAAGGAAACTCAAAGACCTGAGGATTGTGCAGAGAGGATGCAGTGACAGTAAGCTTTTTAAGGTAATTATTCTAGCATAGGGATGCTACTTATATTGTCTGCTTCCAATGCCCATTCTCCTGTTTCATACCCACAAAAAATGGATAAACTGAAGCTAATAGAAACTAAGGTGGGTGGGTGTGGGGGCAGTAGTTCTATAGCTCCTATACTATCTTAACATTCTCCTGTATGGCCACACTGAAGGGGTTAAAACAGGAAAGTTATTGTTAAATATGGAAAAATGTAAACATGCCGTTTTGCTGAAAATAACCAGTGTTTATTGTCTATTGAGAAAATTACACACTGAACTTAAAAGCCATAGACCAGTGGTTTCCAATCTTTTTTTAATTCATGACATTTAAAGTTGTGACTGGTAGATGGAAAATTCAAATTTCTGTGACACGGGCAAGAAAAAATCAAGGTGACTCAAAGAATATATTTGGAAAGATATGACATATAAAGCTGAGCCCCACAGTTTGAATTCTGAATACTGTACCACAGAACATTCAGACCCAAGAGCTTGCATATAGCTTGTTATCTGTTTGATTCACCCACTGAGCTTAAAATAAGTATAGAAAATGACCCTATAAACCTACCATCTATATGAAAACTAATTGCTCAAAAAGCTAATGGACAATATCACCCACATAAGTTGTAATCAGCAGGAAGGAAATCTAGTCCACAGAGCTTGCTGTGTACAGAGAAATATGTCTTAAATCCTACAGTCGATAGACTGAGCCACAAAGCTTAAAATCAACAAATATGTCATCCTTTTAATGAAAGTTACAATAAAAGGACACACGTTAGGGAACTTTGATAGACCACAATGTCGTCCAATATAGGTTACTGGTAACTTTGGGTAGGCGATCACCCCTTTAAGTAGGCAGGAACAATTCTTGAAGAGAATGCTGGGTGGAGCCTACCTCCTCTCCTTAGCTGCATCTACCCACTTCTCTCCAGTAAGATTTGTTCCTTGATGAAGATACAAGGCAAGAGAACAGTTCTGCTTTAGTTTTAGCTTATTTTTTTCGGTTAGATATGGAATACCATTATTAGGCGGATTACCATTACTGACATTCCCTAGCGGATAGCTCAGTTTCCAGGTGCTATGGTGGAACTCTTAGCCCTGGGGGGGAAATCTTGTTTTGCAAGTTCTTTCCCTAGGAGTTGCCCACTGCGGCTTCTTCTTTATCAATGGTAATCTGAAAACTTGCTAAAAAGGTGAGCAACCCTTTGAGTGCTGAAGTCCACTTGCCCCACACTTCCTCTCCACATAGAGGTCTCCTTTGGAGTTCCTGCTACATACTCCTGCACTCATTGGGTTTATCTGTATGTCTGTTGGGGGTTTGGAGCAGAGGTTCTGTGGGAAATTAACCCTTTGTCTGCTGATTTGACCTCTTTTAGGGGGGTTTTAGCACTTTTCCCTTCAGGGCAGGGACGTGCACAGACATTTTGGGGGGCAGGGGCTCAAATGAAAACAAAGGGCACTTCTCATAACTATTTATTCAAAATATATATTTAAAAAAAAAAGAAAAGAATTTACATCTCAGGAGCCTGTAGGCACAGAAATCTGAAGCTCCCCCCCATTGGCCATCTCCACTGGACACTTCCCCAATGCTCCTAATCTCCACACTGCCCCCCATCATCTCCATATTGCCCTTACATTGTCCCCATCATCTCCATATTGCCCCCATCAGCTCCAACGTACCCTCACATTGCCTCAACCAGCTCCATATTGCCCCATCAGCTCCAACTTACCCTCACATTTCCCCCTTCATCTCCATATTGCCCCCCATCAGCTCCATATTGCCATCAGCTCCAACTTACCCTCACATTGCCCCAACCAGCTCCATATGGCCCCATCAGCTCCAACTTACCCTCACATTGCCCCAGCCAGCTCTATATTGCCCCCCATCAGCTCCATATTGCCATCAGCTCCAACTTACCCTCATACATTGCCCCATCATCTCTACATGGCCATCATCTCCATCTTGCCCTCCATCAGATCCATATTGACCCATCATTTCCACATTGCCCCCCAGTGTCCATTTCCTACCTCTTCTCTGGTGGTCCAGCAGCAGGAGAGGTCTGTATGTGCCTCCTTTGGCACAGACCTGTAGCTACTGGAGCTCCCGCGCAGTCTTCTCTTCATGCAGAGCGCTGGGAGATGATGTCATCTCACAGCGCTCTATAATACTAAAGAGCCAACGAGGGAATGCAGTTTCTACATGTCTGTCCTGAAGGAGGCACAGACCTAACTGGGTGGTGGGGGGATTAGTGCGGGTGGCGAGGCAACTTTTTTTTTTTTTTTTTTATAAAAGGGCACTTTGGACAAAAAGGGCAGGTGCTCAAGGTCCCCTTGGTGCCTTTGTGTGCACGTGTCTGCTTCAGGGTATAGCATTTATTTGACTTTTGAAATGTTTTGTGGTGCGAGTTACAACTATTTTACTACACTGTAAAACTTTGCAAATTTGAGTTACTTTACCGCATAGACGCCATGCTCCATTCACCTCTATGTGACTTTACAGTTTGAGACATATCTCTGCAACTGCTCAACATAGCGACTTCAGAGACGGCTCCTTTTGTTTGTCTGCCCTTGGTTTATCATCCAGTCAATGTTCTGTGTGTTTTGGGGGGCTCAGGGGGCACTGTTGGGGTACTTTTTAGGGAAAAACTACATTTCCCATGAGCGCTTACTTAGAGCGCTTGTTTCCGATTGGCCCCCATTGTGGCAGCCATTTTCTGCCTTCCCTTCACGAGTATCCTACGCAGGGCTTGGACTCTCCTCCTCTCCTCAGCAGATTAACCCTTTGCCTGCCAGATAAGTGCAAATTAGCAATTTCTGGGGTGAAATTGTAATCTTAAACACTGTATTGTGTTGTTACCTTATACTTGGGACGTTTTGACACTGTAAGGATGTCAACTCTGTTGGAACTTGGGGCTAGACCTAAGACTAAGGATGCTGAGGTATCTGTGTACTCCATTGTGCACTGCTCCTCGTGTCCTTCAGGGTTACCTAGAGAATACTCAGGTTATCTATGCCCACCATGCTCTGCTGCCCCTGCGTCTCCCCCAGGGACCTCCAGCCATACACTAGAGCCAGTCTGGATGCAAGAGTTTAAGGCCGCTACTAGAGACCTTACAACTCATTCCATCCCAATTGCAGGGGGTCGTCCAGTCTGGGCAGCCCCCTACTCCTATCAGGTCTTCCCTACCAAAACCGCAGGGCGTACCTGATGTATCTGACTCCTCTGAAGAGGAACTATTATTGGATTCTGATGAGGGGGAATGTTCTGTGGTGGTCTCTTCCCAATTCTTTGGGGACCCCTTTGAAGCTGATCCTGATCCCTCAGCTGAGGGCCTGTTCAGGGCAGTGTTGAACACACTAAACATCCCCTTGGTTCCATAGGCTACCACGGACCCCTCTGATGTGTTTCAGGAGTCTAAGAAGCAGTCTGCCTGTTTTCCACCTAACCCCACTCTTGACCGTCTTGTGTCTAAGGAGTGGAAAGCTCCTGACAAGAAGCCTTCTGTTTCTAAGAAGTTCGCTAAGTTGTACCCCTTTCCTGAAGCTGCATTAGCTCAATGGGCTCATCCACCCAAGGTGGACGCTCCAGTCTCTAGGCTTTTAAGTCCACTGCTTTGCTTGTGGCAGACGCATCTGTCCTCAAGGACTGGACTGACAGGAAGCTTGAGACATGCCTGAAGACCATCTTTGCTACAGCATACTTCATTACGCCCGGCGTTCATTGCTGCTTGGATGAACAGGGCCATTGCAGTTTGGACTGAACAGCTAACTGTGGCTGTCCGTCAGGGAGCTTCTACTGCTGATATGTTGCAGCTCCTTGCCAGCATCTCTGAGGCTCAGCATTATGTTTCTGCTGCTATCTTTGACACCATCCGCTTGGTGGCTAGAGTTCCTACCTTGTCTGTGGTAGCCAGACGGGCTTTTTGGCTCAAGATCTGGTCTGAAGACACTACCTCTAAGAAAGCCTTGCTCTCGTTACCTTTTCAGGGCACCTTTCTCTTTGGGCCGGAGCTTAAAGACCTTATTAGTGAGGCCACAGAGGGGTAAGAATACCCTGCTGCCTTTGGTGCCTAGGAGGAAGCCTCCAGCGAAGCGGAATCTGCTTTTACTTCCCTTTCAGGCTGAGTCTCGTACTGTTAACCAGGAGGTTCCCCAGGCTCCATGCTCCTCCTCCAAGCCCAAACAACAATGGAGGGCCAAGCAGTCTTCTACCAAGCCCAAGGCTTCCAAACCTTCTTTGGTATGACTTGCCGAACCCCGGTCCCCACGTGCCAGTGGGTGTTCATTTACGCCACTACCTCAGTGACTGGACAGACACCGTGATGGATCTGTGGGTTTTGCAAGTTGTGTCAGAGGAGTACAGGATCCCTTTCACCTCTCTTCCCCCCCCGTTCAGATTATTTCCTTCTCACACTCCTCAGGGAGCGGAGAAGCTCCGTCTGTTCCATGGCACTATCCAGTACCTCTTGGACAAAGAGGTTCTGGAACCAGTTCCAGTGTCGGAAATGGGCTTGGGTTTTTATGCCAACCTGTTTGTGGTTTCCAAGAAAGACGGCGGCTGTCATCGGATTTTGGACCTCAAGGACCTATATTCCTTTGTGGTCAAGACTCCCTGTCACCAGGAGTCCCTGCTGACTGTGATCACAACCATGTCTCCTGGAGAATTCCTCGCTTCTCTGGATCACCGATCACCAAGATGCATACCTGCACATTGCCATCCATCCAGCTCCCCAGGTCTTCAATCGCGTCCTGGGGGCATTAGTGGCTGTCCTCCACAGAGGCGGCACCAGAGTCCCTCCATACATGGACAACTTGTTTCTGAAGGCCCCATCTCCGGAACTCCTTCATCAGCAGGTCCAGGACTGCATTCATGCACTGACCCATCAAGGTTGGATCCTCAACATGGACAAGTTGGATCTTGTGCCATCTCAGAGACTAGTCTTCCTGGGGCTCCTCTTCAATACCAAGCAGGGTATGGTGTTTCTCATGAACGAGGTGGCTCAACAGATCATCCACAAGGTATCTGCTGTTCTGGCTCACGATCCAGTTCCGGTCAAAAGGCTGACCTCCCTAGTGGGGAAGTTCATCTCCACCACAGAAGTGGTTCCGTTTGCCATGGCTCACACCAGGGAACTTCAGAGATTTGTGATCCATGTGTGCAGGTGTCAACAGGATCTATGGAAGTTCTCAGTGTCTCTTCCCCTTCACGTAGAGCCCATTCTGTCGTGGTGGCTCAGCCTCTCCAATCTGCTGAAGGGCAGTCCCTTCCTAACATCCTTCTGGACTACAGTGACGATGGATGCCAGCCTCTCTGACTGGGGAGCTGTCCTGGGTCACAGCAATGCCCAGGGTCAGTGGTCTCCGAAGGAATCTCTACTTCCCATCAGTGTATTGGAGTTTCAGGCGATATTTCATGCTCTTCATCACTGGACTTGTTACCTGGAGGGATGCCCAGTCAGAGTCCAGTCCAACAATGCCACGGCTGTGGCTTACATCAATAAGCAAGGCGGGACAAGAAGTCTCACAGCTTGGTTGGAGGTCAAAGCTATTTTAACCTGGGCAGATGAACATTTTCCTGCCAAATCCGCTGTTCATATCCCCGGCGTAGACAACGTACTGGCAGACTTCCTAAGTCGACACACAGTGGAGAGTGGGAACTGAATCAAGACGTGTTCAACCTCATTTTTCAGAAGTGGGGACTTCCTCGCATCGATCTAATGGCAACAAGGCACATTTGGAAGGTTCCATTGTTCTGCTCTCACTGGAGGGACCCTCTAGCTCTGGCAATGGATGCCATGTCGATTCCATGGCACTTCCCTCTGGCGTACATCTTTCCTCCCATTCCCATGCTTCACAGGGTATTGCGGAAACTGCATCTGGAGGGCTCTCCAGTCGTTCAGATTGCTCTGTACTGGCCTCATCAGACTTGGTTTCCTGAGCTCTTGGATCTCTCCATGGCGGAGCCCCTTCGGCTTCCCCACCGGCCAGATCTTCTTCTACAGGGGTACCTGTGGAAGGAGGATGTGGACCATCTGGGTTTGACGGCATGGAAATTGAATCCTCAATACTGAAAAAGAAGGTTTTCTCTTCTGGTGTGGTGGCCACTTTGCTTAGAGCCCATAAGCCTTTTTCCTCTAAGGCCTACCATAGAGTCTGGTCTACCTTTCTCTCTTGGTGCGCCGATAAGGATCTTTCCCAGGAGTTTGATCTTCCAACGGTCCTGTGCTTCCTTCAAGATGGAGTGGATAAGGGCCTCAGCTTGAGTTCCCTTAAGGTTCAGACTTCTGCACTCTGTCTTCTTTTAGGGACACATTGCTATTTTTCCAGATGTCAAGGTGTTCTTTCAGGGCATCGCTCATACTCGCCCTGCCTTTCGGCATCCTGTCCCTCAGTGGGATCTTAATTTGGTCTTGGGCGTCCTTCAGCACCCTCCGTTTGAGTCCTTGTCTACTATTCCTCTGCATATGCTGACTTGGAAAATTGCCTTTCTCCTGGCGATTGTGTCTGTTTGCCATGTTGCGGAGTTACATGCCCTGTCTTGTAAACCACCCTTTTTGGTGTTTCACAAAGACAAGGCGGTTCTTTGCACTTCTCAGGAGTTTCTCCCGAAGGTGGTCTCTGAAGTCCACATTAATTAGGAAATCGTGGTGCCATCTTTCTGTCCTGACCCTACATCCGGCAATGAGAGGGATCTTCACTTGCTGGATGTGGTGCGATGTCTCAAGTTCTGTGTGCACCACACGGAGTCTATTCTCCAGTCTGTAGCCCTGTTCGTCATTCCTGAGGGTCCCAGGGCGGGAAGACAGGCATCCAAGGTGACCATAACATCTTGGATTAAGTCTACTATTCGTAAGTCTTACGAACTGCGTAGGAAGCCTGTTCCATTTAGGGTTTCAGCTCATTCCACTAGGTCCATTGGGGCATCAGCTGATCAGTTGTGCAAGGCTGCCACTTGGTCGTCTGTGTACACCTTTTCTAAGCACTACTGTGTTGTTCTGCTTGCATCGGTCAATGCCAGCTTTGGGAGGAAGGTCCTGGGAGTTATGCCTGTCTAGGTGCTCCTTCCGTCTCTTCAGTGCCCCTTCACTTTTGAGCCTAGTTGGCTCTAGTTCTGTGTGCTGTGCTACAGTGTCCGTTGACACTTTGTTGTTATTGTTGGACTGTCTATGATCTGATGGTTCATACATGCTCTGGTGACATTGGGGGCCCTGCGTCTGGTCCTTGCCTTCTTCCAATTCCCGCCTCTGGGAAACTCAATGGTTGGATATCTCAAAGTTACCAGTAACCTGTATTAGCCGACAGAGAAAAGAGGATTTTAGTCTTACCTGTTAAAACCGTTTTTCTTAGTCCATATAGGTTATTGGTCTCCCAGCCTGTCAAGGGACCATGCTTGGCTCTCCTGTGACCAAACGTGGGAGTCCTTTTGGGTTCATGCTCACAGAAGTCTTCTTTTCACTTCTTACTGCCTAGTCACTAGTTAGTGTATCAAATCTTACTGGAGAGAAGTGGCTAGAGAGGAGGTAGGCTCCACCCAGCATTCTCTTCAAGAAGTGTTCCTGCCTACTTAAAGGGGCGGTCACCTACCCAAAGTTATCAGTAACCTATATGGACTAAGAGAAAGGGATTTAACAGGTAAGACTAAAATCCTCTTTTTGAACTGCCTTGAGCACTCCTACTATTTGGGTGATATTTTAATGAGATGTTAACGCAAATGCTATTGCAATTTAAACTTCTGCTATCATACACATAGATCGGCAGCTCGTAATGAGTTGCCTAATGGATGTACCATACCAGTTTACTTGGACTCTGAGACATAGCTGTCAGAAAAATGTAAACAAGCTGGTGACTTTTCACTTTCTAGCAACTTCTAATTCACATGGAGAGAGAGGGACCCCAATTCTCTCCTTTCAGTACATAGAAGCCATAGCCTCAGACATAAGGAGAGAAGTGTCCACAATCTTCATCACCACCCGCCTCCAATAACATGACATTCAGGACTGATTGAAGATGTTATCCCTTGAACAAAGGCAGAAGAGCAAACTTCATAGGAGCCGTTAGGGTTTTCTGATCATAGGAAGGTAAATTGGGGGTCTATTATTAGGAGCTGTTGCTTCCCTATTAAGAGGATACTAAATGCTATCCTATTTGGGGGGGGGGGGGGCTCTGTTCACAATTTTGCCAGATGCTTGGTTCCTTAAAGGGATAGTAATGTTTCACTGCTCAGCTGCGAGCAGCAGGGAGGTGCCCAGGCAGATTGCAGAGAGGGACATTCTTCAATTAAGAGAAGGGAAAAAGCTGAAAAACCTGTAAAGGGGGACAGGGTATACATTGTTCTCCCTTGCTGTGAGCTGTCTGGTCAAGCAACCAGATTCCACATCTGAGGGGAAGGTGGCTTACACTAGGTAGAAGGGGCGGGAGGGGAAAATTTTATCATTCAGTTACTCTTGAACTACAAGTCTGACAGTATTGAAATAACACACTCTATGGCTCAAATACTATGAAGAATAATTGGAGCTGCTGTTTTTGTGAAACATTACTATCCCTTTAAACTGTGTTGGTGCTGAATAGTTCAAAGTTGAGAGAGGGTGATAATGAGATACCCCCTCCCCCAGTATGTAACAAAGGGTATGTATTGCTTTTCTCTCCATGATACCAGGCATATAAGAGAAAGCTAGAGGATGTGTATATTCCCTCAGTTCATACAACAATGTACAAATATTCTCAATAAGTAGACACCTTAAAGTGATAGTAATACTTAGCCCTTTGAGTGCCAGAGGGTTGTTGGCTACCCCTCTGACACTCAAAGGGTTAATATTGAAAACACATATATATATTTATTGTTGAGTTTATCCTGCGGAGTAAAACAAGGGTACTCCATAGCTGAGAGATGTTTTATTCAAAAGTAAATTATGCTCAAACCTACATTTGTTTGGTGCAGTATTTCCATGGCCTGAAATTTTATGGTGGCACTAATGCTACTGCAATCTGTGGACAGGTCTGGTCAGTTGATAAACTTCCATAGGACGATGTAGCAACAGAACCACTCTACAGTTTCAGGCCATTTACTCTCAGCCCTTTTATTACTCAGCATGTTAAACCCTGGAAAAATGTTTTTTGGTAAGTTTTGTATAATGAATCTCCCACCAGTACCCTTCTTTTATGTAGTAGAGAAAAAACTAAAGTTATTTTCCATAATCAAATGACTATTCTGTTAAGATGCATACTACATTTCTAGACTTTTATTTAGGACAGGCCGTACACGACTTGCAAATCTGTTGTATTCTAGGCTGCTGCTCCCAGTTTTTTCATTAGTGTCTTGGGCCTTTAGCAATGCAAGTATATACCACTGACTCATTTGTTTGTGGCTTGATCAGGGGTCCACCAGCCATTGGCTGGCAGGGGATGATGGAATTGTATTCTTCAGCAGTTGGAAGGCCTTGATTTGCCATTCCCTGTGATAGATCTTGACAATGTTTTGTGCTTTGGGTCAGTCAGTTATAATACTGGCATGTGTGACTTGTATTTTTCCAACAGGCTGTTCGCAAGTACTGCCCTCACCATGTTGGACATTACCTGGGCATGGATGTGCATGATACACCAGATGTCTCTCGCTCTCTGCCCCTGCAGCCAGGCATGGTGATCACTATAGAGCCAGGTAATTGGGCATGAAATATATTTTTATTCTGTGGTGTCAAATATCAGCATCACATTTAATCTTGATACAGTGGAATGCAGGATTCAGGGATGGGAGTGATTCACAGTAGTCAAATTGTTAAAAAATAAAATAAATATATATATTTTACTAAGCAATCATTGCTACTAAAATCTCAGAGTAAGACTTGGACTTCTGCTCCACAGAGCTGCTGCTCTGCAGTGTCAGTTGATGATTCCTGTTGGCTGCTTTGACATCAACACTCACCTGTACAGCCACTGGCAGCATCAGCTCTTGCATGTGGTGGGAGAAGCATCCCTTGGAAGACCTGTGCAATTAGGGCTGCAAGCTTTTCATCCTGTTGCTTCCATAGCTAGATTTTTTTCCCCATGTTAAAGGGATAGTAATACTTCATTATTACTATCCCCAATGTTGTAGCCCTTAAAATTCTGAATTCAACGATACCAGCGGCATCTCTCAAACCTTTATGGTTTACGAGATATCCGCTTTCAAAGTTCCCCCTCCCCTGACATCAGCATTCAATCTGACAGCAGGGGAATTCGGTCCCAGGACCGGCAGCGGCTCTGCAGTAGTGCTGAGATCTTGTTATAGAAACAGAAATCCTTCACTAAAATGGTCTTCTACGTGTACTTGCAAACCAAGCACAAGTAGAAGACCATTTTAGTGAAGGATTTCTGTTTCTATAACGCAATCTCAGGATTCCTGCAGAGCCGCAGCTTGCTCACTGACCGGATTCCCCTGCTGTCACCTAGAACGCTGATGTCAGGGGAAAAGCCCAAAAAAGAAGGAACTTCGAAAGCGGATATCTCTCAAACCATAAAGGTTTGAGAGATGGCGCTGGCCTTGTTTAATTCAGAATTTTAAGGGCTACTATCCCTTTAATTGCCCTTTAAACTTCAGTTTCTCTCTATGCCATCTGCTAGTCTGAGACTAGTAGCTATGTACCAATTAAGTTAATGCACTACCCCTGAAATCTATTAACCAGATAAGTGGCAAAATATACATTTGAAATAATAATCATTCAGTATAAATACACCAAATGATGGGCATGACATATTAAAAAACAAAAGTTGATGATCTTCATTAAGCCCCAAAGTCAGAAAAAGGGCAATAGACCAGACATGCATGTTACTTTACATAATGAGAAACTGTTCAAATTGCTCAATAAAGAACACTTTGCATGTGGTGACTATCCTGAAGTGTGAAGCAATGCACAGGAGAACTCTAGCATTCATTTTCCTAAAAAGCCCTATTTAAATAAATTGAAATTTGGGGAATTATCCCCCCGACCATGGTGCACATGGCTGGTCTGCATTTTTCCCCTCTCTTCTTTTGTGGATAAGACTCTATCTCTCATACTTTTCACCATGTTGAAATTTGCTGTGTTCATTTGTTTTCTTCTCTCCAAAGTGGATACTATTAATGTTATTGAATTCCTTCCCTTTTAGGCATTTACATTCCTGAGGATGACACTGAAGCACCTGAAAAATATAGAGGTCTAGGAATCCGTATTGAAGATGACGTAGTTATCACAGAACAATCTCCCATAATCCTCTCCGCCGACTGCCCCAAGGAAATATATGAAATGCAGCAAGTGTTTGGAAAATGACAATGACTCATTAACTGGTGCAAATACACATTTATAGCTTTGAAGAAACACTAGGAATCTGGTGGTTATTTTTATAAAGAAAACTGCTACAAAAAATACATCTGTTACAACTCCATTGCTTTTTGGAAAGGTGCATTTCCTGCTCTAAAAAGACTATTTCTCATTTAAGTAGAGAACCAGAACCATCTGAATAAAGATATCAACTTTGTGTCCGGACTAACTGTTACAGTCTACAGTATGATCTTTCTTAACACTCAAGTGCTAGGATTGTGCTTTGAGATAAGTCTGATTGCGGCCAATATTAATCCGACAGCCATGCCTTTCTCCTTTTTTAGTTGATGCAGCCAGTCAGCATACCTTTGACTATCAGTATGACTGTGTGTGTGTGTGTGTGTGTGTGTGTGTGTGTGTGTGTGTGTGTGTGTGTGTGTGTGTGTGTGTGTGTGTGTGTGTGTGTGTGTGTGTGTGTGTGTGTGTGTGTGTGTGTGTGTGTGTCACTCACATACATAACTTGAGGCACAATCTTATTACAATTTCCAGTTCTGCAGGAAGATGTAGCTATATGCATATTGCTAGACACTGATACAGCCCATCTGTCATAACTACTAGCCTCACTGTGTTTTCTCTCGGCCGTTGGTGTGTCCTGAAGAACCACAGGGCACTACCACATGCATTTGGGAATATTCCACTAGACTAAACTTTCCACTCCCTCACAGGTTGCATTATGCACAGTTTTCCCAGGGGGGCGCACATTACATGTATGCACACAGAAAAAGTGGATCAGCGCAAACCAACTGCCTCACAAGAGACAAGTAAATTTAAAAAACAACCATTGATTTACAGGGTTTAGAACTGGAAGGTGGGAAAAAAGAAAGCATAAGGTGGAAGAAAAGGTTACGGTGCGGGTGGGTGAGAGCATGGGAGGTGGGTGAATAGATGATAAGAGGAAAACAGAGCAAAAATAAACTGCATTTTGCCAACTGACAGTATAGTGACATTGGTGGTTTGCAAAGCTAGGTGCATTGTAACCTCTAAGCATAAACAGTCAACTGTATTAAACATGAAATTGACCCAAGAATGTAGATATAGACTATATGCCCAAGGCTGTTTAATAGCCCCCAGCACTGAGGTATAAGGGGTAAGCTATAGTGCTGCATCCCAGTATGCAACTGTAAGTTATTCTCCTTGTACTCCCATAGATCCATAATACGGACAAAACTGCTCAAATTGCTATATTAATAAACGAATGACAGTCCACAAGACAATATCCCAATGTGGAGATGTCATAATCCACTCTCATGCTTCCTATCCCGGTCTTCATTTTGCTTCAGTGCCATCTCAACACTGTTGGTCCTGAGATGCATCATTACAGCCTCAAAAATAAACAAACACAGACGGTATAAGGACTTGCATAAGATGTCATACTAGGTATCTATGTAGGCGCTCAAATTCAAATGCCGCATGTCTGTTTACAGACCACCTACATGGTGTCCTTCAAACAGACAAAACTCTGATGTTGCCCTTTTGATGCGGGCGACATTCTGATGTCCCCCTTTTGAGGGTTGCCATGTAGACGATAACATTTCAATATGATACGCATTAATGCAATATAGACTGTCATGAGATCCATGTTCCCTAGGGGCATGCTGCTGTTTACCCTGAGCCCTTTTCTTGCTGATGGGCAAAAATCCTTCTTTCTTTAGTAGATCTTGCTAAATTTTGCCCCTCACTTGTGTTTCACTCATCCTGAGTAGGTGTTTTTGTTGGATTCTGAAGGTAGAAGGGTCATTTTCTTGTTTGTTGACGCAAGCATTGAATTGATAGAGAGATGATTTATATGGATGTATGGTGCTTTTAATTAACCCATTTGATTCTAAAGAGACCACTAGCATTCAAGGGTTTAAAAACCTATGTAAATAATTTGGAACTTTTATAATTGCTCCACTTTTTCTTTTGCATTTGAGATGTTTGTAATAATCAGAAAAAACAGCTACTAAATCCATTTACTGCATAAATTAAAAGGAATCTGTTTGGAAGGTGATATATGTGTGTGTGGATACGCAACTGGTTAAATGATAAATGGCAGAGAGTTGCTGTAAATGAGAACTTTTCAAGTTGGTCTAAAATTGCAAGATGGATTCCACAGGGTTCAGTCTTGGGTTCAATGGTTTTTAACTTGTTCATTAATGATGTAAAAGTACTGAAAGTTGTGTAGCTCTAAGTTTCTCTGCAGAAAGATTTCAATAAACTGAGTGAGTGGATGGAAAAAGTGGCAGATGAGGCTTAATATAGATAAATATGCTACATATAAACTAAATAGGAGATTACTAGGGGAATCCTCATTAGAAAGGTTTAGGAATATTGTATTGATAGACAATAGACTGCACAGTAGTGTGCAGTGTCGCTGTAAGAGCCAATAGGGTATTATTATGTATAACAAAAAGGGTTATAGTTGCACGGATGGGAATATAATGCTACCTCTATAGAAATCCTTGGTAAGGCTACATCTTAAATTTGTAGTACAGGTGTTTGCACCAGTTCTTAAAGACATTAGGCAATTGGAGGATCTGAGTTATAAAGTTAGACTAACCAAACTGGGTTTGGGGTCAATACAAAGTACTCTTTTAAAGAACTATTTTCTCAAAGAGCTGAGCAAAAAACAAGGTCATCTAGTGAGACTAGAGAGAAAATGCTTTTGACTGATACAAAGGCAGGACTGACAGGCAGTAAAGTAATTGGATTATTTGCCTTGGGATGCTGTGCTTGCAGATATAGTATTTACTTTCAAAAAAGTATTTCTAATGCAGAACAATGTAGATAATTATGACAGTTGGTTTCAGCAGATAGGATGGTGAGTCATAAGTTTCTGACTGCTGTTTGGAGTCAGGAAAGCAATTGTTTTACCTATTTGGGGTTTAACGAAGTGGGATTGATTTATTTATGTTGCCTTCTTCTGGAGAAACAGGGTGTGATAAGGCATGTTCCGAACTTGATGGATAAATGTCTTTTCAGCTATGTTACATTGCTTACACAGATGCTTCTATCACTGTAAAATTCTTACCCGGTTTTATCAGTACAGAAGGAATTCTGGAGCAAACCAACTCTCCATAGGTATAAATTAAAAATGTAAATTGCTTTTAAATGGATCTTTTAATACCTTGAATTCTAGAGAGGTATTCAACTAATTGTGAAGAAACATGTTGAAGTCCTAGCAGTCAAGGGGTTTAAAGCTATAACTATTATGTCGCCTACAGTTTTTAATACATCAGCCTTTTTGTATCTTACTGAGCTTGGCTATTGAACTTCACACTGCAAGTCAATAAAGATGAGTAGACACACGGCGCTGTATATGGATCAGGTCTTAATCATTTTTTTAGTGAAGGATAACACATTTCTGGCCCTACACAGGATGAAGGGCCAGGATGTGTTGTGTACCTGACCCTTATACGCTGCTGTGTATCTGCTGTGGGAATTAGAACTAGGAGCAATAATCCAGTGATAGAACTCTGCACCACAATTAAGAATTATACCTTAGGATCTTTGAATTGCACCATATACACTGTGTCTGTGTTTTCTGCTTGTCAAGAGGTAGTGAAGTTCCCCTTGCTTTGCTTTGGAATAATGCCTTGTCTTTATTTTTGAAAATATATCTTTATTTTGAGAGACATTTACCTATTTTAACATGTAATAAAAAAAATTTTTGGAATAAAACGCATATCCAGATTGTGGTGGTGTATTCTGTATTGAACAAAATGGTATAAAGCAGATCTGTATCGGCCAGTTCTAATAGCAAGTAAATCCAGTCTCTTAAATCCTTCATCTGCTTGATCAAAATGATCCACTTTCTGTGCAATTATAGGCTGTTTTTCCAAAATGACAAGGTTTCTGGATCTTCTTGTTAAACATAGTTTAGAGGATAGTATGCTAGAGATGTATCCAGCGCACTGCACTGGATATGAATTTAGTACCCAAAGAGTTAAAAGGGCAGTGGTTCTTAGGACAATGTGTTGGTATGTTATGGGAAAAAAGAGGTGAAGACAAATGTTCATCATCATCATCCACTGGATTAACAAACCAGCTTTTTATGTTGCTGTGACAACTGGCAGGATTCTGAGGAAATCACTATCAAAATAACAAAAACTGTTAAGGATTGAGAGGCCACTTGTTTGTACTGTATTTTTTAACCTTATGCTGTATCTATTAATCTTAATCCCTTCGCGTGCCAGAGGGGTACGGAACACATTGATTTGCAATGCATTTTGTACCCCTCTGGCACTCAAAAGGGATCAAATAGGTGTATAATACATTGCTTTGCAATGTGTTGCATACCCATTTGGCCTTGAGTGTGTTATTAAAAAATAAATGTATTTATTTATAACTAGGAGGCACTGCCTTCATAGGAAATAAACCATTGATTGAATCATATTTGTTCAGATCTTCAAAACCTAATCTGGTGGGGGCCCCAATAACAGGTTTGAAAACCTCTTAAACAGAAGAATGGTGTCTGTCTTTTGCTTATTGGTCAACCCTGAGAGGTCATCCAGCTGTAAATTTTACGAGGATAAGGGAATATAAATATCCTCACTCAAAACAAAAGTATTAAAATGCAAAATGATTAATGTCATTGGACAGTGTTGAGCAGTTATCCAATTTTAAATTCAGACTGGACAGCAAAGACTGCCTATATGTTATGCCAGCTATTCATTTGCATTATTAACAAGGGTATTTCTAATTGCAAAGGAAATGAGGTTTGGCCTCAAACATAACTAATTAGCACACTGTGAATGGAAATCACCTTAAGTGGCATGTTGTACCACCAAAATATAGATGTTAAGTTCCCCAAATTAAAATTTACCTTTTGGACTTCCGGTTTGGCAGCCATTCTGGACGGTCGCATTGCCTGTGAGGTCCGTAGCTCTTTTTTTTTTCTTTTTTTTTTTTTTTTTTAACCTACAACTACTCCCAGATTGGATATTTGTGGCTTGGTCTGCCCCACCCGATTACCTAACTTCAACTGGAGTAGTATTGGGCCACTTGTATGCAAATCCAGAGATCCAAGGCGGCCTGCCGAAGCCCGCGGTGCAGCGTCCATCTGCAGCAGATGAAACCGAGAGGCTCTGCTGGTTACCTGCTGTCCTCACCTATGCCCGGTAATAGATGCCACTGAGGCCAACGCATCTGGATTCCAAGCACTGACGCCCCGCATTGGGCCTGCATTCATACCTCCGGCTGCCCCATTGGGCCTAGTGTCCTTCCACCCTGCGCTTTGGCAGCTGTGAACTGTAGAGGAATAGGGATATGATTAGGCATGTCTGGAATCTCTCCCTGGACAGGGACGGACTATTTGGGACCTCGGTCATTGTCTCTGCTTATACTATCAGGTACTGGGACAGGGACCCCGTTTTGACTCTTGCAACCTGGCGGTTGGTTCCCCCATGGGTGATCCCTGCATGTGTATTGTTTATAGCCTCTTACATGGGGCTTTTCCTGGATACATTGGTTTTTGCCTTCCCACACTTCACCTCCATTCTCCTCACTGACTGTTTCCCTGGGGGTCTTCTACACTACTCCTGGTCCTGAAGCAGTCCATGCCTTGGTGCTTCTTGCCACTACTTGCACCACCTGATCCTTCCCAGTCGGGTTGGCGAGGCAGACTCTTTGAGTAATGGAGGGTTGTGTCTCGTACTGCCTGACGGTCTGATGCCTTGAGGTGTGCTTTTCAATGTGACCTCCACTATGTAACACACCTGAAGTCCCTCCACTCCCACATTGATCACTTCTGGAACTCTTACCGTTACACAGCTCCTACCCTGGGATTCCACAGATTTGCCAGTCTCCGTGGAACGTTTCCTCACAATGTCCGATCAATCTAAACCTCAACGTTTCACTTCTGGAGGTAGCAAACCTGACAAAAAGAAACCTGCTCCGACTACAGAAGCCAGAAGGCGGTGATGGCCTTGCTTACTCCATTGTTCGATACAAAGTTGGATTCCATTAACTCATCCATGCAGTAGATCTTGGGTGAGTCGAAAACGCACAAGGAACAACTTGTAGATAGAAACATAGAAACATAGAATTTGACGGCAGATAAGAACCATTCGGCCCATCTAGTCTGCCCAATTTCCTACTGTGTAAAAAGAAAAAAAAAAAAAAAACACAACCTCAAACCTTTTTTGGTCCTTGGTTTTTTCTTATGTTAAGGACCGCCTTATGCCTATCCCATGCATGCTTAAATTCTGTCACTGTATTGACATCTACCACTTCTGCTGGTAGGCTATTCCACTTGTCTACTACCCTCTCAGTGAAGTAAAACTTTCTTACATTACATCTAAACCTGTGTCCCTCTAGTTTTAGACTATGGCCTCTTGTCCTAAGGTTTTTACTCTTTTGAAATATACTTCCATCCTGTACTTTGTTGAATCCCTTCATGTATTTGAATGTTTCTATCATATCCCCTCTCTCTCTTCTCTCCTCCAAGCTATACATATTCAGATCCTTTAGTCTATCCTGATATTTCTTTTCCTGTAGACCAGTCACCATTTTAGTAGCCCTTCTTTGAATTTTCTCTAGAGTATCAATATCCTTCTGGAGATGGGGTCTCCAGTACTGTACACAATATTCTAGGTGAGGTCTAACTAGAGATCTGTACAGTGGCATGACTACTTCCCTTTTTCTGCTACTAATGCCCCTAGCTATACAACCCAGTGCCCTGCTTGCATTCCCCATCGCTTTATTACATTGCCTGCTTACCTTTAAGTCATTAGAAATAATTACTCCCAAATCCCTTTCCTCTGTTGTCTCTGACAGCACAGTACCCTTAATGGTATATTTTTCCTTTGGATTTTTATGTTCCAAGTGCATTATTTTACATTTATCAACGTTAAAGTGCATCTGCCACACTCTTGACCATTCTTCTAATTTACCTAAATCATTCGCCATTTGGCTTTTTCCCCCTGGAATGTCTACCCTATTGCAGATCTTTGCATCATCTGCAAAAAGGCATACCTTTCCTTGAAGACCTTTTGCAATATCACTAATAAAAATATTAAAAAGAATGGGCCCCAGTACAGATCCCTGAGGTACTCCACTAGTAACACTCCTTTCGTCCGAATATTCTCCATTGACTACCACCTTCTGTCTCCTGTCACTCAGCCATTGCCTTATCCATTTCACTATTTTTACATCTAGACCCAAACACTGCAATTTATTTATGAGTCTTCTATGAGGGACAGTGTCAAATGCTTTACTGAAATCTAGATAAGCTATATCTACTGCTCCCCCTTGATCTATTATTTTAGTTACCCAGTCAAAAAAATCTATGAGGTTAGTTTGACAAGATCTCCCTGCTGTAAACCCATGCTGTTTGGTATCTTGCAAGCTATTTATATTCAGATATTCAACAATTCTTTCCTTTAACATAGTCTCCATTAATTTTCCCACTACTGATGTAAGACTTACTGGTCTGTAGTTACCAGACTCTTCCCTGCTACCTTTTTTGTGAAGCGGTACTACATTTGCTACCTTCCAATCTTCTGGAACAATTCCTGTTGCTAGTGACTGATTGAATAAATCTGTTAAAGGTTTTGCCAGAACACACTTAAGTTCTTTTAATAACTTTGGGTGTATCCCATCTGGACCCATTGATTTATCTGTTTTTACAGTAGAAAGTTGAATTAGAACTTCTTCTTCTGTAAACATGCATGTTTCCCGTGTCTTGCCATTTCTTTTTTCTAACAGAGGTCCCTTCCCTTCATCTTCCTGTGTAAAAACTGAACAGAAATATTCATTGAGACAGTCAGCTAGCCCTTTATTCTCATTTACATAGTCTCCATCTTTTGTTTTTAGTCTAACTATTCCTTGTTTCGTTTTCCTCCTTTCACTTATATATCTAAAAAATGTTTTATCCCCCTTTTTTATTGACTGGGCAATTTTTTCCTCTGTGTGTGCTTTGGCACATCTAATAATACATTTGGCCTCCTTCAACCTAGTTTTGTACCTATACCTATCTTCTTCCTTCTGCGTCTGCTTATATTTCTTAAATGCTTCTTTTTTCTCTTTTACTATATTTGCCACTTCTGCTGAATACCACAGTGGTTTTCTCTTTCTTTTACCCTTGCTGACATGTCTAATGCAATGCTCTGTTGCGTTTAGTAAAACACATTTCAGATAATCCCATTTCTCCTGGACTCCATCTAAAGATCTCCAAGTTGTTAAAGACTGACATAAAAATGTTTCCATTTTAGAAAAAATCAGCCTTTCTAAAGTCTAGAACCTTTGTTTTTGTGTGGTGCAACTCAGCCTCTGTTTTTATATTAAACCACACAGAATGATGATCACTGGAGCCCAAACACTCTCCTACAGCTACATCTGATACCAAGTCTCCATTAGTAAATAATAAATCTAGTGTGGCTTCCTTCCTAGTCGGCTCTTCTACTAATTGACTAAGAGCTAATCCTTGTAAAGAATTTAGGATATCTCTACTCCTGGCTGAACCTGCTACTTGGTTTTTCCAGTCCACATCTGGAAGATTAAAGTCCCCCATAATTATAACCTCACCTTTCACAGTCATCTTAGTTAGTTCCTTGACCAACAGTTGATCCAACTCCTCTGTTTGTCCTGGGGGTCTATAGATCACACCTATACGAGTGACCATCTTATTCCCATATTCTAAAGTTATCCAAACAGTCTCCGTGTTGTCCTCCATACCCTGTATAAGATTAACCTTTAAGCTATTTTTGACATAAATGGCAACCCCTCCTCCTTTTCTGCCTTTCCTGTCTTTTCTGAATAGAGAGTACCCCGGTATTTCTACATCCCAGTAATTTTTATCATTGTACCAGGTCTCGGTAATTGCCACTAAGTCCACATCTTCCCTAGTTATTATTGCAATGAGTTCAGGGATCTTGTTCCCTAAACTGCGTGCATTTGTACACATGGCTCGAAGTCTACTGTTTTTTGACATATGTGAAGCCCGCACCACTACTTGTGTGTTTTCTATTACTGATTTACAACAAAAGATCCAGCTCTAGCTCTTGCAATCCACTTGCCTCCGTTACGCCCGTGGGGTTATTGGCTCAAGCTCTTGCAATCCAAGTACTTCCGTTACGCCCGTGGGGGCTATTGGCTCAAGCTCTGGTAGTCTACTTGCTCCGTTAATACGCCCGTGGGGGCTACCGTTCATGTAAAGCAGGTTCTGGGTGGCAGGTTCCTCTTTGCTGGACAGTTTTCTCAGTATTACAAACTTTTGGTGTTGAGTCCTCTCCACCATTCACTGCCTTTATCACCTTGGGCATGCCAAACATCACAACTGAGACGGACTGATTATTCTGTTAACCCTTGTATCTCTGTACTCCGTATCTGTCAATTGCTTGTGCTATTTTATGCTATACTTGTATATTGGTCATACAATTGCCTTCCTGCTGCTACGCAGTGCCGCCTATAGGAGGCGATCTTTGTCCTTTGTTTTGTTCTTAATAAAACTGCATTTTATTTCACCTACTGGTCTGAGTGTCTTGAAAACCGTGACATCTACTTCATCTGTAAAACATGGAGTTGCCTCTGTTTATTGAAAGGGCTCATCACCTGGGGCCCTCGGCTGAGGGTAAAGCCAAGCACCCAATTGGCCTTGCAGGATGTATGGAGGACACTTACTCCCATCGAACAACAATACACTTTTTATTCACACCCACTCTCTGTTTTCACTAAAATAGACTACTTTCTGGCCTCTTCCACGGTTCTGTCTGCCATCCAACACTGCCAGATTCACCCTATTCAGATTTCTGATCATGCCCCTGTCTCGTGTCATTTCCTTTAAGACCCACCTCCCAGTCTCTCTTAATTGGCAAATGCCAGCTTTCCTCTCTCCCCAGAATTTGTCGAGCCTGAAATTGGCCTGGGAACTATATTGTCTCGATAACAAGGCCCATGAACAAGATGCCCTTACATTCTGGCCTGCTGCCAAAACTGTCCTTACAGGTCACATTATATCATACAACACCAAACTGCGTTGGTACACCAAAACCAAATTGAATACACTTCAGATGCTCCTGACCGCCAGTTATACTGCACAAAGTGACTGCCCATAACAAAACACATTATCTTGATGCTAAAAAAAAAATACTCTTTCTGCCACTAAGGCACAATGGTATGTTCATCGACGCTCAGCGTGGCAAGCTTCTAGCACATGTTATAAAAACCTTAAGAGGCCCCAGCTCCATTAGCTCCCTCATAACCCATCAGGGCACTATTTCCACTGATACCATGCTAATTAACAACGCGTTTGAGGCATACTACAAAGATTTGTATGCGGGAGTGGAAGATTGCCCGATGTTGCTGGAGGCCTTCTTGTCGGATATTAACCTACCTCTCTCTTCAGGACAATGAATTACAGAAGGATTTTACTCTGCTAGAATTATAGTTCTCCCCAAACCAGGCGGATTTTCTCACTAGTCGACATTCAGTCACTAACATCCACACCGCTCTGGTGGTTATTATAATGAAAGCACACGACTTTTCCCAGGTCCCACATCTTTTGGTTAATTTAGACGTGGAGAATGCGTTCTTTGGCCCTACATATTTCATCTGCTTTTGGTTCAAGGCTTTGGTCCGCAATTCACTTGGTTTATTAAACTTTTGTACACTTCCCCCCAGGGCCACTATCACTACTAAAAACCTTAATTCTCCACTGTTTAATCTTTCAAAGGGCACCAGACAGGGCTGTCCACTCTACCCCTTGCTATTTAATCTTGCCCTAGATCCCCTGCTGCGGAAACTTAATCTGCTCCACTCCTTCAGGGGGTGTCTTTGGGTGTTCAGGAGGTAAAGTTATTGGCATTTGCAGATTATCTCTTGCTCTTTATTAAAACCCCCCAATCAGCACTGATTGGCATCGCAGCCACCCTGAGAGACACACAGTCCATAGCAGGATTCAAGGTCAACTTTCACAAATCCGAAGCACTTTGGTTGACGCCTCATCATCCCCATCTTACTGCCCTCTTATGCACATTCTGTATTGGCCCTGATTTTATCAAATTTTGGGGTATACACTTGCCATGGCAATTCACTCGCTTATACGATAGGAACATCCCACCACTGCTTGGCCAAATAGCCTCAGATCTTTATACGTGACGGTCACTTCCACTCTCGTTCATTGGGGGAATTCAGCTGATTAAGATGGTGGTTTTCCCTAAATTGTTGTACAAATTACAGACAATGCCCTTAAACTTCGGATGTGCAATTCCTTAACAGGAAATTTCAAGGCTTTATTTGGCAGGGAAAGAGACCTAAACTTAGTTTAGCCACATTGCAAGAGAGGAGGGATGGGGGGGGGCTAAGCCTCCTCAATATCACATTATATAAAGTTGCATGCTTCTTACATATTCCTAATGATTGGATTAACCACACAAATATCTTTATGAATCCCACGTGGGACCAGGCCTTTGCACCACATATCAACCTCCGTTACCTCCTACATGCCCTACGCTCCCACATTCCCAACCATTGCTCAGATAATCCTTTACTCGTCTCAACAATCAAAGCATGGCAACACTCCTGTCATCTATTGCATAAAACCAAAAACATCTCGGCTTTCCTCCATAACCCTCTTTTCCAACATGGCTCCCCTGATAACAGATTTTATGCTTGGGCCGAAAAAAAAATCTTTTATATAGGGGCACTCCTAGATCCGATCACCGGAAAACCCCAGATTTCCAGCTAAAATATAATCTCCTGTCAGGTCATTTATTCACATATCTTCAAGCTAAGCACTATGCACAATCACTCCTGCCCATTCTTCACACTCACCTTTCAGAAAGCCCGCTAGATTGTGTGCTTCAAGCCTCATATCCCCTCCCCTTTATGATTCCAAGGGCCTATAAGCTTCTATTGACCGCTAACTGTGCCCACTCAAGCCCCTCCCACATTGACAGATGGATCACAGACATCCCGTATTTGACTTTGGAAATAATATACCAGGGCTTCCGGAGCCGCCTACGACACTCACCTGCATCTTACTATCACAAAATTTCATACAGACTCTTGCATCGGACCTATGTCACCCCTAAACTGGCTCACACGATAGGGTTAGCCACCTCCCCAGCTTGTCCTCGTTGTGGTGAGCCCCAGACTGTTCTGATACGTGCTCTTTATTCCTGCCCACACATTATTTCCTTGTGGATCAAAATTTTTGTGTATGTAACAGAGGAAATGGGCCTCCCAGTAGATTTCTCTACTTCTTCCTTCCTATTGGGAGTTTATGAAACTTCAAGCTCACTGACCGTGGCACAGATTACTTTACTGAATTACATGATCTTGATAGCCCTTAAGGTGATTTTGACACATTGGCTTAAGCCTGAACTGAAACTACTCCAATGGCGAGCTCGCATGTTGCATTTCACAAAGTTAAATTGGATTCTCTCTTTGGAGAACAAAGACGCTTTAGTGGGGAACATTGTAAAGATATGGGACCCTTTCATCCTTACATTAGCTAGGTCACAGCAGGAGGAGTTTTACACTTGTTTCAGGCACATACGATGGATGTATGAGAGAGCAGTCTGTCAGTTAGATACATCTTCATTGACACAGAGAGACGGTAGAGGGGTAGGGGTTCAATGTCGTACATTCTTGGGAATCAGCTCAGGCATCCTCAATTTCTTTATAAGTCGCAGCACTATAGTTCTTAGAGACACTAGTTTTGTTAGGTTTTAGTAAATTTGTTTAGCGACTCGATGTTGGAGTCATAATCCGATGATACATTTTCATTTCACAGTAACACGTTATGCTTGCAGCTAGTTTCTCCTCAATAACACTGTATTTAAGCTGCGTGTAATTCGCTGTGTATTATGCGATGCACTGCAATTGTACGAGGGGGTTATCCGAAATGTACAGTCCATCATCGGTGGAGTATTGATACTGAACATGTTCTATTTGACATTACCGATATGTTTATAATAGGCAACTGCGTTGTCGTCTTTGTTATTCTATGTCTTTGTATTACATTACTTCAAAGTAAAAACGTTTCTTAAAAAAATAAAATTACCTTTAAATACTGTCAGGGGCATGTTTGCATCTTTCCTTTTGAAGGACCTTGCTAAATTTACTGCACACATTGCCCCCTAAAGATCCCAGTTTTCTATGAAAAATGTGCAACAAAGCCAGTGATTCTTGGCATACTTCTTTAATCCTAAAAGTGTAGCAAATATTGACTTGCATTATGATGTAATAGTTTAGCATAAAATAAGACGTCAACACTGCAAAAAAATTGCCACAGAAAATACACTGCATTGTTGTGAATTGTACTACATGTACACTGAGTGTGAGAGGGATGTCCAACATAATGTGAAATAATCCAATAAATACCCTTCAGTACTCAAGATGTTAAAACTTAATATCATCTCTCTAGTGCACTTGATCCGTGTCTCTGTAAATGCTTCAAGCCAGTTTATGGAAATAAAAGTATTTAGGTGGGCTCCTATCTCTGGACTCCATTGTGGGTTTGAACCACACCACATACTTCTGGGACCTGGGTCTGTTGGAAGATTGCTTGCATTATCAGCCCTCTCCTTATTGCATTTTCTAAGCAGCTTACTTCCTTGCTATATGTAAGCCTGAAGAGAACAGATTTTCTCTGAGCGCAAAGATCCTGTAAGTATATCCCTGTTTCCTTGTCTGGAAGCCACATTTCTTTCTCTTTGTGGTGTGGGAGCACTCTTGATTTATTCCTACATAGAGAGATTTCCATTTAAGCATTGCACTAGCCTTTTGCTTATTCTGTCTTTGTATCTTAGTTTGGTTGGGCTTTTTCCTTAATTTGAGCACAACTGTCTTGTCTCAGTGACTTTTCATACCTCTTTATTATATACCTTCACAAACTTTTTACTTTTTGGGTCACAGTGTCTTTAAGAAAGGGTATAAAAAATGGTTTGTAATATAATGAATACCATGTAAGGGGCACACCAGCCCATGGAATATAGTGGTGTCCACCTCATACCCCTAGGCTTGATAACAGCTATAGCATGTCCTGGATACTTCCCAGAGAGCCCCCCCCCCCCCCCCCCCCGCTGCTATAACAATCCCCTATCCCAGTCCTTCTGGGACATACATGTACGTCCTCTGTCACTAAGTGACAGTTTCTGCGGGACGTACATATATGTCCATTGTTGGGAAGGGGTTAATGGTAAAGCTTTATTTGGAGGTAGGATCTGCTTTCCATATCTTTAGCCACAGAGTATGCCGTGCTGTAAAAATAGCAGCAAAATGTTCTGCTACACCTCTCTCCAAGACGCCTTAACCTATACAGGTGATGGCTTCTTGTAGGTAACCCATGAGAGGTAAGATATCCTCAATGGGTGTATTGTCATGTATGGCTTGTCTAATTTGTGACTGCTAAACTTCTGCCACTCTGCATGACCATGCTGATGCAAGTAAAGCTCTAATGAAACCTGTGTGTCCTGAAAACATTAATCTAATGTATCAATCTTTTTGTCAGACAAGTTCTTATGGGCTGCTGCAGTTTGAAGCAGTATGTTTAAACAGTCTGGACACCGTGGGGTCAACTGCTGGCATTTTAGACCAAAGATCAACCTTGTCTTTGGGAAATGGATAACTACGTTCAAATTTCTTGGATACAACCAAGGATTTATCTGGATTATCCTCATCATAGGTGTGGAAGTTGGGATCCCAGGGGGCCGATGGGGTGTGATGGGCATTACTTTAAGGCACACAAAGGGTTAAGAACTTGAAGAATGGAATCTTAGATTTTAAGTAAGACCTTGTTAAGGTTGCTAGTTTTAATGTACCAGCATGCCTACAGTACAGGAAAGATCAGAAAAGCATGATTTTTGTGGTGGAAAAAGCATGTGGGTCAAAGGGCATATTTTAGACAAGGAATGCTATATTTTTCCATAGGGACATTGTAAGGTGTGTCACAGAATATAGTTTACATAATAATTTACCACACAAATGTTTTGTTGTTACCTGATATGTGCCATCCCTTGTTCCATGATGACTATTTTCTTGTAATCTATGTATAAAAGGCCATGCTGGACCAAGTCTAGCTCAGAACAAGTGATTGGGCTAGTAGTGACAGATCATTGTCTCTGCCTTCACATTAATAAACCTTTACATCTTTAACCCCTAATGGACATTTAGCTCATTAATTATTCCACAACATAGAAGACTATCTGGTCAAGTTCCTCATAAGCAGGAAAAGTAATAGAGGATTTCTTTTTACACTTAAAGAGGGATTTAGGTGAGGCTTGGAGAACTTCAAGAATTGCTTTAATGAGAGAACATAGGGATTCTATCACTGTGCATGGACCCTCTGGCATAGACATGGGTGGCTCTCTATTATCAATGGATAATTCAGCGTCAGATGAATATTGTAAAGAAATTATAGTACCTTTAGAAGAATAGTTAGGTAAAGTTCTTTTAACATGTAAATGGGGTGTTTCTGTAATCTAGTACTTTTTCTAAAGTACTGGCTATTGAACCAGATAAAGCCTTAGTCCACTTTGGTTCAAGATTTGGGGGCAACTCTTTTGATGTAGAAATCCTGTTAGACTGAGTCCAAACATTTAGTACACAAAGATGCATTAGTTGAGACCTTAGTACCACAGGTTCTGTATATGGCAGAATTACCTTTATTACCCTTTGTGGTTTGGATTCTAGGACCAATTGTGCAGCAATCCTAATCCATGTGAAACTGAGCAAAAGGAACTGCATCTATTGTGGCTACCATTTTTCCCACAAACTTCTTGCAGTGCCTGACAGATTTCTGGTTGGAGAGAAATGTGTGTACTTCCACCTCAAGATCCAAAATTTCTCTAGAGGTAATTTCACCCTTTGCTTTTCAGTATCGAATATCCTTTCTAGGAATATGTGAACAAAACAACCATGACGCTTCATTGTTCATAAGATTAAATGAAGATGTTGTCAAGTTAGCTTCTGTGGCGGAGCTTACAGTAATGTATTATCCAGGTTTACTTCCTTGAACTGAAGATGTACCATAAGAGGAGCAATCACCTTGTTGAACACACTCTGTGCTGTAGCAAGCCCAACAGGAAATAACACAAATTGAAAGTGTTGGATTTGGTAAGCCAACCTGATCTATTGCCAATAGTTGTATCATATGGGAAAGTGTAGGTACCTATCTTAGATGTCCAAAGATGACCAAGATTCCACTGGCACCATGGCTGCTATCGCTGATTTGATAGATTCCATCTTGAGCTGGGTACTCACCTAAAGAATGGAGGCGGTGATAGTGTGGTAAACAACAGTCTGTCCCCTTCCTGTCTCAGTTGAAGGACCCACTCGTCCAAGATAGACATCTCCATGGTAGAAAATAGTGGCTGAGTCTTCCCCCTAGTGGAGATATCTATAGGGGACTCCATACTCCAAACTTTATGCTGTGGAGGGTTTGAAGCCTTTGTTCTTCAAGATTTGGGTCTCAAGTTCCACACTGTCAAAGTGAAGTTGAGTAAGTTGTGGTGGAGAATTGGTCCTTGAGAGTTGAGATCTGGAAGTTGAGGTAGATGCCATGGCTATGCCAATGACATATCTTTAAGGGAAAAAGACCAAGATCTCCTGTCCCAAAATTGAGCTATGAGAATGGTGTGAACCTTCTCTTCCTTTAATTTGTGGAGTATTCTGAGAATTATAGCTAGTGGAGGGAAGACATACACTAGGCTGTAATTCCATGGAATCGTTATGGCATCCACTTCTATTGTTTGTGGATCCCTTGCTCTTGAACAGAACATTGAAAGTTTGAAATGAACATCCTACATTGTTGAATGAAGTGTTGGAGCCTTTCCCTAGTCGAGGATTTGTGGGACACTCCATACTCCAAACTTCATGCTGTGGAGGGTAGGGATTCTGAGGTCTTTGGCAGACATGTGCGAATTCATTCGGAGACATTCGGATTTCGTCGAAAATGGGGTCATTCGGAGACATTCGGCCAATCCAAAACTCAAGGGTCATTCGGAAAAAATGATCCGACTCCGAACAGCCCAGGTCCGAAATTCGTCGAAACTTTTGGAAGTTTCGGCAATCAACACATTTCCAAAAGTTTTGACTACTTTTGACCAGGACTTTTTTGTACTTCCTGTGCGCGCTCAATTACTTTCCCTCCATAATTTTCCCTCCATGTCTCTAGTCCAATTCCATTCTCCGTTTCATGCACTACTTCCCTCTTTTGTCTGTATTCGAATAGCCTTCTTCGTTTCATGATGGGGGTTGGACTAATGACACAGTCACACAGACAGACAGCCTGCATTTCCTCATTGCGTTGTTGGAGCTCAGAGAGAGCAGAGATTAGAGAGTGTACAGTTGTTGTGTAGGCAGGCAGGTAGCATTAGGCTAGGCTTAGGTAGGCAGCCAGCATTAGTTCCAGTTATTGCCACTGCAAGAGCAAGTAATATTTGTTCCTGTGCAAAATATAAAAAAAAAATAGGTATTTGTTCGAATACAGGGCCGGCCCTTACACGGGTCCCAGTGGGTCCATGGACCCAGGCGGCACTTTGCCATCCCATAGCATGTTTATTTTGTGCTCTTCCGCCAGTTCTGTGTTGCAGGGTGTCCCATCAGTGTGACTGTCAGCAGCTGGGCAGCCCTATGCTCACTCAGTGGCGATGCCTGCTGGCTGCTTCAGTGATGTGAATTATGTGATAGTGAAACATTATGCCTATTTTGTATTGTTTATCGCTCCCACCTAAAGTCAAGACTTGAGTAAATAGGTCTACCGTCCCAGATTTGCTAGAGAGGTTTTACAAATACAGGAGGGTGCCCCCTGTACGAAATGAGTCTAAACATTTGGGATCCCTAGTATGAGTGCACAACAGTGCATGATGTGTCCTGAACAGGATTGCTGTGAGGTGTCTCCACCCAGAAGGTGCTGGCCGGGCTGAGCTTCAACTAAGAGCACCGTGCCAGACTTAATCTGCAGCCATAGCATCACCCCCTCCTACTCTCTGGGTCCCGCTGACTGGCAATAACAGGTGAGTCACTAAGAGATCTGAAGCCTTTCTGGAAGTCCTTTCACTTGGAAAGGGGCTAGGTATTACTTGGGGGTGCTGCCTCGTGTGTAAATAATTTCTAGGTGGGAGATGAATGTGCATCACTTATGTGTTTCCTAACAGTAGTTAGAATACAACTCCCATCATCCCCTGATTATGACATTAGGAAATGCCCAGCAATTACCGTAGAGCCCTGTATTGCATACTCATGGAAAACGGTGATATTGCTATACTAAGACAATGCTGTGGACCCCTCTTCAGAATAGATGTCAAGCATTTTTTTTATTTCTCTCCTGTGTTGCAGTTTGTTCACAACAGAATGTGTCAATTTTTCTTTTTAACACATTACATCTATCACATTACAATCATTGATGTTTATTCTTGATGTAGTATGAAACACTACAATGTATATACACATAGAGTTATCTGATATGAGGGGAAATCAGGATAGGAAAACGAGAGAGAGGAATTTGGGTACTAAAGAGGGACAGTAGGGTAGGAGGCTGGTACCAGAAAATGAAACCTTAATCTTTACCCATGTACTAACATAGAATGTGACATGTAGTTTGTCCATGTTCGAGTCGACCACTTATGTTGAGTAGGATGTGACAGGCATGGGTTTTCGATGTTCGAGCATATGTTAAATTGAATGACAGGCATGAGGTTTCGATGTTCGAACATATGCTATATTGAAGGACAGGCTTGGGGTTTCGATGTTCGAACATGCTAAATTGAATGACAGGCATGGGTTCTCAATGTTTGACGTTTGCATTGTGACTGGCATCCCATGCTGGAGTAGAGGTGACATGCACAGACTGGCAATGTACGACAATGTCCGTTTTTGGGATGGATCTTTTTCTAAATGCACACCCTGTCTGCAAAGAATGATAGCAGCGTGCACAGAGGCACACTGCTATAATTTAACCCATGTTAAATTCGGCCGAATAATTCGGAATGGATCAGAATTTCGTCCGAATCGAATAGGCCCGGTCCGAAATTAGGATCATCCGAATTAGAAAGAAAAAAAAAAATTTGTCCGAATTCGAATTTTACCAAAAATTTTGCCCGTGCACAAGTCTAGTCTTTGGTATATTTTTCTTTTGTGCCCAAGTATGTTTCATTTGTTGAAACGAAAGGAACCTCCAGATGAGTAAGGAGTATTATTTCTGGAGAAAGGTTTACCTCTAATTAAAGACCTTTTCTTGTTATCAAATCTTAAATTTATTGTGAGGTAAAACGGGACTTTTACCTCCAGTGTTGTGGCTGACAATTTTGTCCAACTCTGCTTCAAAGAGGAGGGATCCTTTGAAAGGCAAAGAAATTAGTTGTTTGCTTGTTTTTTTACAAGCAGAATCTGCATTCCAAATCTTCAACCACAAGGCGTGCTGTAACCTAATCTTGCCACCTCCAAGACAGCCTCTCCAATATAGGAGGTGGTTTCCTGGATGTAGCCTAAGAGGGGAATGTTTCAAGTGGTTTAAACCTCCTTAATGAGACCCTCAGAGGGTTTGTCATGATTCTGCCCTCTCCTCAGCCTGGTGCAGTACCTCACAGTGCCACTACCTTCCCTTGGTGCTGTTGTAGGCTGCTGTACTCAGACTAAAGAGACCAGATTCTGTTCCCAGCTGGCCCCACTCTGCAATCACCACCTCCCTATTTAGTTCAGTCTCTCCCCTTGCTCTGGGCCAGATTATACCATTTATACTGATTAGTTCCAGTACTGTTTCTTTTCCTATGGGCCTGTGTCCTGATTTCCCGTGCTGGCTGTTGCACCCCTTGAGTTCCAGAGCAGACCGTTTCCCTGTAGCCAGAGGCCCTGTTCTTTTCTGTTTCACTGAATGTTTCATTGTGCATTGCTATTTCATGTTCCATGCATGTATATATATATATATATATATATATATATATATATATATATATATATATATATACATATATATATATATATTATATTGGTGTTCCCTTTAAGAGTGTGAGTGTTGGTTTTCTTGCTCTCTAGGTTCCAATGTATTTATTTACATTTGCTGCTGTGGTCAGCACCCCTCCCTGACCAGCAGCCTGTGACAGAATAATCTGGCCATTCCTTATGAACATGCAAAGAAAACTCCTATACACATAATGTCTTGTTCTTTTCATAATAATGAATCAGGATTACAACACGAGCGTGTTACACTTAATGCCTGCTATAGTCAATTATGTAAATTACAAGAAGTTGTTTCCAGTATGTCAAATATGTGTTCCTCCACTCTAGAGTTGCCTTGCAAAACCCCTAAGCTTTCAATCTTTGAGGTAGTTTCTGCGATGCAAGTAGCCTATAAGGAGTTGTGTAGTGCTTGGCTTTTGTTTTTTCTACCACTGAATATTATTTAGGCAGACTCCCTGTTCTGCTTCAGGTGAATTATATTGTTTCTGTAAGTGACATTCTAGCTAAACATTCTGTGTCTCGCATGAAAACTCAGCTGCAAGATATTCTAAATAACTGCAATTGTATATTCTTGTCCTTACCTGGTTTGGTTGATATGTTGCAGGATAGAATTAAACTTATTTATTCCAGTGTAGCCCTTTGTCTAAAACCTTCCTTTCCACCGTTGCAGCCCTGAGTACTGTTGGGAATAAAGCTACCCCACTGTAACCCAAACTTCTGGGTATACATGCTATTGTTGTTATGCCCTGTTCTCCTGAATCTGACACAGAATTCTCTGCTTCAGAGGACTGGCTTGTTGACCCTCCTAACTGGGACAATCTGCCACCCATGCCCAGCAACCTGTATACATTACTGATTGGGAATCAGAGAATGAATTTGCATATAGCACTGGGGACAGCAAAATGGATCTCATTTATGATTTTTATGGTGCTCAGTATTTAGCCTCCCTGGATGATTATCCCTCAGACTCAGAGGAATATATAAGACTTTAGACTGCACTATGGTCTAAAGGGCCCCAGACCTATGTTTCTAATAAGACACTTGGTAAAAAGACCTGTAAGTACTCTGTTACTGCAAATTGTTCCTTTCAGGCTGTTTTTCAATTTAAAGGGGAAGTACTCACTACTTCACAGGCACAAATTCCAGCTGAACACCAGTTCGTTTCATGTTCATACTGTATTCCTGAACAGCAGTCTTCAGTGTGCAAAAATTTGTCTCCTGTGCCTAGAGTTAAAATACCAGTTTCAATGAAAACCTCAGTTGTTCCTGTTTCAGGGTCTAAACACTGGAGAAGAAGGCCTCTAAAAACCCAGTTTGCTCATTCCAAGGCTGCAGTGAACTTGCACTCCCCTAGAAGTCCAACTCCAGAACTGGTTCCAGACTCTTTGCTTTTGCTACATGCAGTGAAGGAAACTCTGCAAGCAGCACCCACTATGCCAGACTCAAGGGTGACGCCTCCTCTGTCTATGCCAAGGGTGTTTACTATTCCAGAGGCATTGTCCATGATGCCAAGTCTGGTGACGAGTCCTGCCTGTACTGAATTTTCCACACCAGAAGCACTGGAGGAGGATTTTGCTATAGAAGAATGCACTCTCATTCCTGCACAAGCTAAGGATCTGTTACCTGCGGTGAAGGAAACTTTGCAGGCAGCACCCACAGTGCCAAAGCCAAAGGTGATGCCTTCTCTGTCTATGCCAAGGATATCTTCTATTCCAGAGACGTTGCCCAGTCCGGTGACAATCCTTCCTGTACTGAATTTTCCACACCAAAAGAATTGGAAGAGGATCCTACTGTTAATTAATTCACTCTCACTTCTGCACATGCTATAGATCTGCCATCTGCTGTGAAGGAAACTCTGCAGGCAGCACCCATGATGCCAGAGCCAAAGGTGACGCAGCCTCTGTTTATGCCAAGGGTGTCTCCTATTCCAGAGACTTTGCCCATGGTGCCAGGTCTGGTGATAATTCCTGCCTCTACTGAAAAGCCCACACCAGAAGCATTGGAAGATTCTACTGTAGATGAATTCACTCTCACTTCAGCGCAAGCTATAGATCTGCTACCTGTGGTGAAGGAAACTCTGCAGGCAGCACCCACGATGCCAGGGCCAAAGGTGACGCTGCCTCTGTCTATGCCAAGCATGTCTCCTAATCCAGAGGCATTGCCCATGGTGCCAAGCCTGGCAATAATTTGTGCCTCTGCTGAATTTTCCACACCAGAAGCATTGGAGGAGGATTTTGCTGTAGAAGACTTCACTCTCACTCCTGCACAAGCGCAGGACAGGTTGAAGCCCCAGTTGTGTGGACCAGAGGATGTTTCTGTCCCTTCAAATGATGAAACCCCTCCTTTTTCTGAAGGTACCATCTTCTCTATCCTTGCATTCCTGATACAGTTGTGGTAGGCTGAATTCAAACCAGTCATTTCAAATGCATCACTGGAATCTAAAGCCAAAATGGATCTATGCTCCGCATTCGAACAACTTACTGCTGAGGTTGTACCTGTTCCTTTTGAGTGTCTGTTGACACTTTGTTAGTTTGGACTGATCCATAGGCCATGTGAGCTCTGGTATCATGGGGACTGGAGCTTGGTCCTTTCCTTCATTTTCCCACCCTGTGAACTCAATGTTAGCACATCCCCATGGTACCTGTAAGCTATACTGGACGACAGAGAAAACAGGATTTTAGTCTTACCTGTTAAATCCTTTTCTCTTAGTCCTTAGAGACCACTGCAAAGAGAAAAGCCATCTTCCACGTCAAAAGACGCAAGGGAATGATAGCAAAGGCCTCAAAAGGAGGCTGCTGCAAGACTCGCAACACAAGGTTAAGGTCCCACTGAGGAGTAGAAGCCTTAAAAGCAGGGAAAGCACAAGCGACACCCTGAAATAAGAACTTGACATCGGGCAAGATGGCAGTGCATCTCTGAAAAAAGACGGAGAGCCGAGGTTTGAACCTTCAAGGAACGAAGGCTAAGGCCCTTGTTCACACCATCCTGCAAAAAAGACAGGATAGCAGGAAGATCAAAGACCTGTGAGAACAGATACCTGTTCTCACACCAAGCATGTAAGATAGACCAAACCTTATGATAGGCTTTAGAAGAAAAGGGTTTTCTAGTTTGAATCATAGTGGAGACTACCTCTGGGAAAAAAAGCCCCTCTTTGTCAAGATGGAGGCTTCAACAGCCATGCCATCAAAGCCAGATGGTCCACATCCTCCTTCCACAGGTACCCCTGTCGAAGGAGATCCGGTCTGTGTGGCAGCTGAAACGGTTCCTGAGCAGACAAGGCCAGTAGTTCTGGGAACCAAGGCTGTCTTATCAAATAGGTAGCAATCAGGATGACTGAAGTACGGTCCATCTGAATCTTTCGCAGCACCCTGGGTAGGGGAAGAGGAGGAGGAAAGATGCAGGCCAGCTGAAATCCCCAATGGATTGACAAGAGCATCCACCGCAAATGCTAGGGGATTCCTCCACAGTGTGAGCAAAACATCTGAACCTTCCGGTTGTCCCTGGTAGCCATCAGGTCTATTACAGGAAGACCCCACATCTGAACCAGGAGATAGAACACCTCCTGTGATGCAAGCCACAGCAGTGGCGTTGTTGCACTGGGCACCCCACCAGCCGAGAGGACCAATACTTCAGAGCATGGGAAGTCGTCCTGAGCACCAAGATGTTGATGGGAAGAGGAGTCTCCTCCTCCTCTGACCAATGGCCCTGAACACTGAGATGACCCAAGACTGCACCCCAACCAAGCAGGCTAGTATCCATTGCCACAATGGTCCAGTATGGGATCACAAACTGCTGCCCTTTCTCAAGGTTGGCTAGGTTCAACCACCAGTGAAGGCTCTGTTACTTCTGCAGGAAGGGAGACAGGTTGATCCAGAAGGTCCGGGTTCCCTCTGCAAACTTGGATCACAAACCTCTGAAGTTCCCTGGCAGAAGCCATGAAAAACGGTACCGCTTCCAGGGCAGAAGACACCTTGGAGGTGAGCCGAATTGAGTCCTCTGTGAGGTAGACCATACTCAGCAGAGTATCGAAGTGGAGACTGAGGAACACCAGGCACTGGAACAGACTTGTCCATATTCAGAATCAAACAGTGTTGTAGGAGGAGGATCTGAGAACAGTCCTGGACTTGACGGTCCTGGAGGTCCCTGGAAGGCACCTTGAGGAAAAGGTCATCCTTGTAAGGTGTTACCTGAATCCCCTTGGTGTGCAGGAAGGCAATCAATGCACCCAGAACTCTACTCAACACCTGAGGATCTGTTGTAAGCCCGAAGGGGAAAGCAATGAACTGGAAGTGACCCCGTTTGTAGGCAAACCTGAGGTTACTGTTGACTGTCTGGATGCACAGGAATGTGCAGATAGGCATCCTGAAGATCCAAAAATGCCAGAAATTCACCCGGACACATTGCTGCAATAACTGAGCGCAAGGACTCCATCTTGTACCATGTCTTGACCACGAACTTGGTGACATCCTTGAGGTCCAGGATAGGGCAGTAGCCAACATCCTTCTTTGGAAAGAAGAAGAGTTTGGAATAAAAGCCCACGCCTCTCTCCTGTATGGGAGTTAGTGCCAGAACCCCCTTGTCCAAGAGAGATTGGACCTCCTGATGAAAAGCCTAAGCTTTTCTTGTTTCTGAGGGGACCGAAAAGGGAAGAACATGAAAGGGGGGGGGGGGCAAGGATTTGAAGGGAATCTTGTAACCTTCTGAAACCACCTGTAATACCCACTGATCCACAACAGAGCCTGTCCAAACACTCGAGAAGTGATGCAGGCGACCCTCTACTGGTCGCAAACCAGGGTTCAGGGAGTCATGCCGAAGGAGGTTTGGTGGACTTCCATTTAGTGGAGGAGTGTTTAGACCTCCAGTGCTACTTGGGCTTGGGGGTGGAACGCGGGGCCTGAAGTACCGCCTGGCTTGCCCTAAATGCTTCACTTTGTTTGGGAAGAAAAAGACTATGCCTCTTCGCCTGAGGAGTGCATTTAGGAGCTTGAGGCAACAACGTGCTTTTACCCCAGTGGCCTCACTGATGAGAAACTTCAGTTCAGTTTAAGTCCACAGACCAGATCTTCAGACACAGCATATGCCTAGCAGTCACGAAAAAGTCTGAGGCCAGCCGAACAGCATCCAAGAGGGCATCAGTAACAGAATGCTGAGCCTCAGAAACGTTGGCCAAAAGGGATAAAAAGGTCAGCTTTAGGAGCACCTTTGTGAACAGCAGCAGTCAGCTGTTCAGTACAGACAGCAATAGCCCTATTGACCCATGCAGAAGCCAAGGTGGGCCTCATGGATGCACCTATGGCCATGACGTTAGCCTTCAAAACAGAGTCAAGTTTTCTGTCAGTCACATCTTTTAGTGATGAAGCATCTGCCACAACTAAGACCGTGGACTTAGCCTAGAAATAGGGGAATCAACCTGAGGAGGAGTGACCCATTGAGTCAAGGCAGCTTCAGAAAAGGGATAAATAGAGAACCTTTTAGACAATGAATGGATTACAAAAGAAAAGAAAAACAGGAAAAAGCACCTCCTTGTGTGTAGTGTATATTTTAATTCTTGATGTATACATTTTATTAGGATTAGTGTATAGGATATATTTATTTTAAGGTTTAAGTTTAGAATCATTGTAATCACTGAGGTCTTGCTGAAAGAGTTAATAGGTTTGCAGACTTCCACTGGCTCAGTCAGATGTGATGTTAATTGGTTAGTGCATTTATTCCAGTTGAGCAGTGGTTTCTGTAACCCCTGAAGAGGAGGAAAGCAATATCAACGATACGCATTGGGCTTCTCAAGTGATTTTAGATTTGGATCTTCGGTTATCTCCCAGCTATACCTCCTACGTGGAAGGGTGTAACAGCTGAGATGCCACAACTAATATTAGATCTGATTCCCTATCGTTATTCCCACTAGACAGGACAATAACCCCAGATGGGAGGGGGGGGGGTGTTGAATATTGTGGCATTATATTGGGGTCAAAAAGTATATCAATCCTTATAAGTGATTTAATCACGATTATGTCAGTCTCTAGACCAGACAGAGGAGGAGGAGACTGTTTTACTGTGAGAGAGTTTAGAGTTGCTATTACATTTTGTAAGTGTATTTTTATTGAGAGTATGTCAGAATAAAGCATACTCTACTTTTAAATGGTATCCTTTTGCGTTTCTTTTTAGCTTATTGCTACATGTTCAGCTTTAGATGGAGGAATACCACATCTGAGGCCACACCTGGAACATCTAATTAAATCTGAGACTTACCATTATCAAAAGGACTCCATTTTATTCCATTACCATCGTGGTCATTTCATCTGCATCTTCGCATGTGGACATTTTTTTATTTTTGTTTTTTTTTTTTTAGGTTGTATTTTTTTATTGTTTATTCTTCATTATATTATTTTTATTGTTCTTTATTATTTTTATTATTTTCTCTTTTATTATTTATTTTCTATTTTTATTTTGTGGTTATTTTGATTTCATATTGGAGTTTGTTATTTTTATTTTTTTTCTGGTATTCATTAGTTTCGGGCAGCGTTGGGAGGTTGATATATATATGTATATCCTCTGGTAGTCGTGTGCCAATGAGAGTTTGAGCACAACTTATGTTTCTGGAACATGATCTTCCCCGGCCAAAACAGACTACCTCTGACCAAGCAGGAGCACTTCTTGTGCCTCCTTGCTTAGTATAAGCCACGGCCGTGGCGTTGTCCAACTGGACGCATACTGGACAACCCCTCAACTGAAGGGACCAGTAAGCCAGAGCGTGCCAAATTGCCCCGAGATCAAGAACATGGATGGACTGAAGGGATTCCTCCAAAGTCTACCTGCCCTGAATCCCTAGGTGACCCAGGACCACGCCCCAGCCCCCCAGGCTGGTGTCTGCTGTAACAAAGATCCATTCCTGGATCACAAACTGTTTCCCCTGCTCCAAGCTGGTTCTGTCTAATCACCAGAGCAGATTCTGTAAGACTTCTGGAGGAAGGGAGACCCTGAGATCCGGGTTCCCATGCAAACAGTGGATGGTGAATCTCTGGTGTGGGCCATGGAGTACGAAATTGTGAACGGGAGCTGAGGACCAGTCCAGAACTTGGGACACCAGATGCACAATTTGCTGAATGGAATACTCAGTCAGAAAAACCTTCCCTTGACATGTATAAACCGGAGCAGACTTCTCCATGTTGAGAATCCACCCCTGGTGGAGGAGAATCTGAGCACAGTCCTGGACATGCTAGACCAGGATTTCCCTTGACTGCGCTTTCAGCAGAAAGTAGTCCATACAGTGAATCACAAGAATTTGCCGGATGTGAAGGAAGGCAATCAGTACCCCCAGAACCCTGGCAAACATCTGAGGAGCAGAGATAAGCCCAAAGAGCAGAGAGGTGAATTGGAAGTGCCCCAATCTGCAAGTGAAGCAGAGGTACTTCTGACTGTTCGGATAAACTGGGACATGCAATTATGCATCTTGCAGATCTGAAGAAGCAAGGAATTCTCCCGGTCACATAGCTGTGATAACCGAGCAAGGACTCCAAATGAGGTCCTTGTGGTCCAAGATAGGATGGCTACCGCCTTCTATCTTGGCCACCACGAACAGGTTTGAATAGAAACCTGTGCCTCTGTTGAGGAGGAAACGGAATCAGAACTCCCTTGTCCAAGAGAGCCTGAACCACTTTGTTGAAAAGACAACTTTTCCTGGCCCAGGGGACGAAGGAACTTGAAGGCAATCTTGTACTCTTCCAAAACCACTTGCAGAACCCACTGGTCCGCAATGGACTCTGCCCACGCAGTTGAAAAATGGAGCAGACACCCAACCACGGGCAGCTACAGACCAGGACTCCTTTAAGCCTCTGTTTGTCGGGGATGAAAAATATGCTGTTTCTTCGTCATGTTAGGGCGTTTGGAGACTTGAGGTAACAGGTTACTCTTGCCCAGAGTAGCCTCACTATTTGTTTAAGTTCAGGCCCAAAAAGAGATTTGCCTTGAAAGGGGAAAGAAATCAGGGACTTCTCAGATAAGAGGTCAGCTGACCAAATCTTGAGTCACAAGGTACGTCTTGCAGTGACAGAAAAGGCAGAAGCCTTAGCTGAGAATTTGAGTCAAAGAGTATCAGTGACATATGTCTGAGCCTCTGACACGTTGGCCAAGAGGGCTAAAAAAAAATTCTGCTTAGGAGCGCCATTCCTGACAGCCTCAGTATGCTGCTCGCCCCAGATAGCAATAGCTCTGGTGACCCACGCAGAAGCCAGAGTAGGTAGCAAAGCAGCACCAGTGGCAGCAAAGTTAAACTTGAAGATAGCCTCAAGCGTCATGTCAGTCATATCCATGAACCGTAGCGTCTGCCAAGGGCAGAGCTGTAGACTTAGAAAGCCTGGAAATAGGGGTATCAACCATGGGAGGACAAGACCACTGTGCCAAAGCTGCCTCTAAAAAGGTGTACAGCTTAGAAAATCTCTTAGAAAGAGAAAGCTATCTGTCAGGCGTCTTTCACTCATCCAAGATAACTTTGTCCAGAGTGGCATTGGTTGGACACACTGTTGAAGATTTCTTACACCTTTGAAATATATCTGAAGAAGACTGGCCCTCCTCAGTGACCTGAAGGTTCAATTAAAACCACCTTGATAAGACCCTCAGCAGAGGGAGTGGTGTAAGCCTCAAAAAGATGACCAAAAGTGAATGTAGAATGCCCTTCTTCACCTTCAAAAGAATCTTCCTCAGAGGAAGTATGCCTGGGGCGTTAGAGGTCACAAACCTGAAGGTGGTAGGGGGCTTCCAGGAATGGAGGACCCCGTGGAGGGATAAAAAAAAAAAATGTGACAGAGGAATTAAGCCTTTCACCTAGAGCGGCTCTTGCTCGAGGCTGGAGGGCCCTAAAGGTGTAGTGGGGGCCACATCGCATGAGGGGCATAGGTGTCCCGAGTATTCTCTAGGAAGCCCTGTTTGGCATGAGGAACAGCAAGCAAGGGGGGGGGGGGTGTCAGACACAGCCCTGAGTCCTTACCCTTAGGATTAGTCCTATGTCCCTTTGGATCCAACATGCTAACTGGAGAAGTGTCTGAACAGTATAGAAATCCCACATACTGTGTTCCAGAATACTAATTCACCTTAGAAAAGCCAAAGAAAGTACTTATCTGGGAGGTGAAGGGTTAATATGAAAAGGAGAGCAAGGAGAGTCAGACCTGTGTAGGAGGAGAAAAATGGCATCTGTAAAAGCCATCGACCAATCTGAAGAGAGCCTGGGAAACAGACATTCTGGGAGTTGTAGTCTTTTCTAACTGTTGTGTCCTAGCAATGCCTGAACTTGCACTTATGGGGTCCCTAACACACTGGGGATGTGAACCAGATTGTAGGGCATGAGGAGACAAGAAGAATAAGCCCTCTCTCAATTCTGTATAACAAACTGTTGCAGAGATATGTCCCAAAGCAGTCTGTCACATAGAATTCAATGTAGCAAGAGCGGCTGCGTGAGAAGAGCACCTTAAAGGTGCAGTACACTAAAAGAGGATTTTATTCTTACCTATTAAATCACATAGTTTACAAGTAACACCTTAATATTGGAACAACTCCAGAAACAGAGACTACTGGTTTACCAGCCTGTAATCCACAGGTAAATCAGACTGCAACCACTGACAAACTGACAAAGGTAAGAAGTGAAAACTACTTTGAGTGGGAGCAACTATTATTGGGGGATTCATGGTGGTTGCAAACAAGTCAGATGTCTTCCTGGTGCTACAGCTCACAGGAAGCAAGACAAAATGGAAGGTTGGATGTCAGTCCATTTAGGGACAAATGATTTGTCTTGTAATGAGGTGAGTGTGGTAAAATATGTTTTTAAGAAGCTATGTAAGGACCTGCAGTAAGTTCCTTCCACTGTATCTGTTTCAGAAGTTCTGCCCGTGTATAAGGAAGATGATGGTAGGATGCAGCGAATTAGAGACTTTAATTCATGGCTAGGGAAGTGGGCCAAAAACATGAATTTGGCTTTGTTTCTCACACCAACCCTATTTGGTGTAACAAGGAATTGTACAAAAAAGATGGTTTGCATCTTTCTCAAAAGGGAACAGAGGTTCTCAGTAAGCAATTCAGAAGTTTTTTTAACAGGTATTTAAACTAGTGGAGGGGGGCAATGGAATGATACAGGATAAAATTAATTGCCCCCCACAGCATTGCACAGATGAAATTGATCACGGTATGTCTGTGGCACATAGGTCAAAAACCAGTAGAATTCAAGCCATGTGTTCAAATGACCGCAGTTTAGGGGAAATGATCCCTGAACTCATTTCAATAATATCTAGTGAAGATGTGGACTTAGTGGGAATTACCGAGACCTGGTATAATGAAAAAAAATTACTGGGATGTAGAAATACCAGGGTACTCTCTATTAAGAAAAGACAGGAAAGGCATAAAAGGAGGAGGGGTTGCCATTTATGTCAAAAACAGCTTAACGGTTAATCTTATACAGGGTGTAGAGGAGAACACAGAGACTGTTTTTATAACTTTAGAATATGGTAAGAAGATGGTCACTCGTATAGGTGTGCTCTATAGAACCCTAGGACAAACAGAGGAGTTGGATCAACTGCTGGTCAAGGAAGTAACGAAGATGACTGTGAAAGGTGAGGTTATAATTATGGGGGACTTTAATCTTCCTGATTTGGACTGGAAAAACCAAGCAGCAGGTTCAGCCAGGAGTAGAGATATCCTACATTCTTTACAAGTATTAGCACTTAGTCAATTAGTAGAAGAGCCGACTAGGAAGGAAGCCACACTAGATTTATTATTTACTAATGGAGACTTGGTATCAGATGTAGCTATATGAAAGTGTTTGGGCTCCAGTGATCATCAATCTGTGTGGTTTAATATAAAGACAGACACTGAGTTGCACCACACAAAAACAAAGGTTCTAGACTTTAGAAAGGCTGATTTTTCTAAAATGGAAACATTTTTATGTCAGTCTTTAACAACTTGGAGATCTTTAGATGGAGTCCAGGAGAAATGGGATTATCTGAAATATGTTTTACTAAACACAACAGAGCATTGTATTAGACATGTCAGCAAGGGTAAAAGAAAAAACACACACTTTGGTACTCAGCAGAAGTGGCAAATATAGTAAAGGAGAACAAAGAAGCATTTAAGAAATATAAGCAGATGCAGAATGAAGATGGATATCGGTACAAGACTAGGCTGAAGGAGGCCAAATGCATTATTAGATGTGCCATATCACAGAGGAAAAAATTGCCCAGTCAGTAAAAAAGGGGGATAAAACATTTTTTAGATATATAAGTGAAAGAAGGAAAATGAAACAAGGAATAATTAGATTGAAAACAAAAAATGGAAACTATGTAAATGAGGGCCTTCCTTTCCGCAGGTTGGAGAGACTCGGCCACCAAGGAAGACTCAGCTCTACGTGTACGGGAAGAGAAACCAATAGCTTCAAGAGATCTGGATTCCCCTTGTAAACCTGAATCACAAACCTCTGAAGTTCCCTTGTGTGAGCCATAGCAAATGGTTCTGCTTCCATGGTGGAAATCAATTTCCCCACCAATGAGGTCAACTTGGCCTGAATGGACTTGAAAGCCAGAACGGAGGATAACAGAGGCCTTCAATAGCAAGCAGTCCATGTACAGAGTGACCGGAATCCCCCTTGTGTGCATGATAGAAATAAATGCGCCCAAGACTTGAACAAACACCTAAGGAGCAGTGCTCAGACCAAAAGGGAGAGCAGAAAACTGGAAGTGCCCCTTCTCGCAAGTGAACCTGAGGTACTGCCTGCTCACCGGATGAATATCGATGTGCAGATAGGTATCACGGTGCCCGTGATTGCTTTCCTTTCATGTCAATTACCAGTAGGGGGCTCTCATTGGCTGTCTGCTGTCAGCCCGCCCTGCATTGCCTATTTAAACCTAGCCTGGGCACCCTTTAGGTGCCCTTTCGTGTTGTCTCTATGCTGCTTGAGTCTACACTACGTTCCTGTGTATCCTGGGCCCGTTGCTGTGTTCCTGCTACCAGTATTCGTCCTGTTCCTGTGTTACCTATCCAGTTGTTCCTGCTTCCGTCTGATCCGGTGTGAGTCTTCGCTTCCTGCTGCCAGTCCCCGCGGTCGTTCCAGATTCCGGTTGATCATCTGTATGCTGGTTCCTGCTTCCACCTGCTGGTCTCCATCCAGTCCTGCCACAGACAACGGATGTTCCTGTGTCGCCTTGGCGACATTCCTATCGCTGCCGGTTATCAGTACGCTGGTACTGGTTTGCTCCATAGCCACCCGGCTGTTTGGTCTCGATTAGTTAGTGTTCCACGTACAGGGTACTGGTTCGCTCCACAAGCCATCCGGCTGTATTGTCTCGATCAGTTAGCGTTCCACTTACAGGGTACTGGTTCACTCCATCAGCCACCCGGCTTTATTGCACGTTCCGTTAAGCATCCACGTACTGGGTACTGGTTCGCTCCACTAGCCACCCGGCTGTATTGTCTCGGTCAGCATTCCACGTACAGGGTACTGGTTCGCTCCACTAGCCACCCGGCTGTATTGTCTCGATCAGTCAGCGTTCCTCGTACAGGGTACTGGTTCGCTCCACTAGCAACCCAGCTATATTGTCTCGATCAGTTAGCGTTCCACGTACAGGGTACTGGTTCGCTCCACCAGCCACCCGGCTTTATTGCATGTTCCGTTAAGCTTCCACGTACTGGGTACTGGTTCGCTCCTCTAGCCACCCGGCTGTATTGTCGCTATCAGTCAGCGTTCTACGTACAGGGTACTGGTTCGCTCCACAAGCCACCCGGCTGTATTGTCACGATCAGTCAGCGTTCCACGTAAAGGGTACTGGTTCGCTCCACAGACCACCTGGCTGTATAGCCTCGATCAGTTGCATTCCACGTACAGGGTACTGGTTTGCTCCACAAGCCACCCGGCTGTATAGCAGGATCAATTAGCGTTCCACGTACAGGGTACTGGTTCGCTCCCTAGTCATCCGGCTGTTATGTTTCCAGAGGTCTAGCGTTCCAAGTGTGAGGGCACTGGTTCGCTCCTCAGCTCTGGCTGTTCCACGTATATGTATAGCACTTTCTGTACTAGGTACTGACTCGCTCCATAGCCACCCGGCTGTCATATAAGTTTTGAGTTCCACATGTGGGGGTACTGGTTCGCTCCAAGCCATCCGGCTGTTACCACCTTTATGTATGTGCTCTCAGTACAAGGTACCTGTCGCTTTAGCCTAGTTGTCATTCCTGTGACTGCTGCTGCCACCTTCCAGTCACTGAGACTTAGTGGTTACCAATCTCCCTTCACCAGGCTGCCTTGCCCGGTAAATTGGTAAGGCCGGTAGAACCTATCCTGCTACATCTTGGGTTGCCTTACCCGGTATTGGCAAGGCCGGTAGAACCTATCCTGCTCATCTTGGGTTGCCTTACCTGGTATTGGCAAGGCCGGTAGAGCCTCTAGTAGTCTCCTGTCCCTTGGCTGCCTTGCCCGGTATATTGGCAGGGTCAGTAGAGCCTTTTCTCCTGAGTACCTACTTCCTAGCTGCCTTGCCCGGTATATTGGCAGGGCCGGTAGAGCCTCTCTCTTATTGTACCAATTCCTTGGCTGCCTTGCCCGGTATATTGGCAAGGCCGGTAGAGCCTGCATTGCTATTATTGTTGCTCTCCTCTTAATAAAGATATATGTGTAAATGTGTTTCACCCTATGGGGTTGTCTTTAACTTTTCAATAAAGTTGTGTTTTTACCTAACTCTGCGTCTGAGAGTCTTAACAAACCGTGACAGTACGAAAGGGCCATGACTTCAGACAATAAGAGTGATGGTACTACACAAAACATCCATTGGAGAATGGATGCACATGAGCAACGCCTGGATCAGCTAGCGGTAGCGATCCAAACTATTCTTGAACACACTGTACTCTCAGACAAGGCTGGTCTTAGTCCGGTGGTCTCCTCAGGTCAGACACCTGAGAATATTTCTATGCCCTCAGGGGCCGCAGTTAAGGGGTTAACCGCCTCCTCCCCTTTGCCTCTCAGATACGATGGTGATCCTAATCTTTGCAGAGGGTTTATTAACCAACTTGAAATATTTATGGAATTAACAGCTCATGCCTTCCCCAGTGACCGCAGTAAAGTGGGTTTTATGATATCCCTGTTGACTGGTAGAGCAGTGGCGTGGGCTAATCAGTTATGGGAAAATGAGAAACCCTGCACAAGGAGTTTCAGAGAATTTGTGCACTCATTTCGGAGAGTGTTCGAACCTCCTGGTAGAACCACCTCTGCTGCTAAACGCCTTATGGAAATACAACAGGGCAGGCGTACGGTATGTGACTATGCCATTGAATTTCGCACCTTGGCAGCAGAGGTAGGTTGGATCAATGAAGCATTATTGGCATCCTTTGCTCAGGGTCTAAGTGACCAGATTAAAGACGAGATTGCTGCTAAAGAATTGCCTACTGATCTTGATGATTACATTGAATATGTTATTCTAATTGATACACGCATTCGTGAGAGACTAATGGCCAAAGACCGGAGGTCACGGCAAAAGATATATGGATCTAGCAGTACATTTTGACCACCCATCCCTCCCTTGGCAACTAAGCCTATTGAACAGTCTCGGGAAACAGGTGAACCTATGCAATTAGGTTTCACTAGGCTAACCAAGGAGGAAAAAACATATCGCAGAAGACAAGGGTTGTGTTTATATTGTGGTAAAAATGGGCATCTGCTAAGATCTTGTCCTGTACGTCCGGGAAACGAACACACCTAGGGTACCTTAGGGGACAGGCCCTAGGTGGTGTTCAGTCGTCCCCAGTTTGTGGTATACTGAAACCTTCCATACAGGTGGTACTTTCTTGGGCAAAACGCTCAGTGGAGGCTTTGGCTCTGGTTGATTCCGGCGTAGCTGGGTATTTTATGGATAATACCTTTGCTGAATTACATGGGGTTCCACGTATTGAGAGGGAAACCCCACTCGCTATTGAAGCAATTGACGGTAGGCCCTAGGAACCTGCTCAGGTTACCTTTGAAACCATGCCTTTATCCATGACTGTTGGGGCACTTCACAAAGAAGAACAGCAGTTCCAACTTATCAATTCACCTCATCATGCAGTGATTCTGGGTTTTCCTTGGTTACAGTTGCATAACCCACAGTTTTATTGGAAGAAGTGTGAAATCTCTGCTTGGTCTCAGTCTTGTATGGATCATTGCGTAACCGACCCGGTCAAGATCTTGTGTACCTCCTCTTCAATTCCAGACGAATATCAACAGTTTGCTGATGTATTCAGTAAAGGAGAAGCTGGTACCCTACCCCAGCACAGATCTTATGACTGTTGTATTGAACTGCCTCTGGGGGTGGTGCACCCTAGGGGACGTACGTATCCACTGTCTTGTGAGGAGAACCAAGCCATGGAGGAATATATTTCTGATGCCCTTGAAAGAGGAATTATAAGAAAATCCACCTCTCCGGCCGGGGCCGGATTCTTCTTTGTAAAAAAGAAAAGTGGCGAGCTGAGACCATGCATTGATTACCGGGGCTTAAACAAGTTGATGTCTAAAAATGCTTATCCGATACCACTCATTACCGAGCTATTTGACAGGCTCAAAGGTTCTTCTATTTTCACTAAATTGGACCTACGTGCCGCTTATAATTTAATTCGGAGTAGAGCTGGTGATGAGTGGAAAACTGCCTTTAACACGAGATCTGGCCACTACGAATATCTAGTCATGCCATTTGGTCTTTGTAACGCACCCGCGGTATTCCAAGAGTTAATCAATGACATCCTCAGAGATATGTTGCAGTCTTGTGTCGTTGAATGACCTGTTAAAGGAGAAACCCTCAGACCTTGTGGGTTTTTCTCTAAAAAACCGACCGGGGCTCAAAGCCATTATGAGATTGGTGACAGAGAATTACTAGCCATTATCCTTGCTCTTAAGGAATGGCATCACCTACTTGAAGGTACAAAAAACCCTGTCTTAATTTTGACCGATCACAAGAACCTAACTTATCTCTCTGAGGCGAAAACGTTATCCTCACGCCAGGCCAGGTGGGTACTGTTCTTGTCTCTATTTAATTTCATTGTATCTTATTGCCTGGGTCTAAGAATGTCAGGGCTGATGCACTGTCAAGACAATTCGAGGCTGAGATGAGGTACCAGCACCTATTATTCAGCCTGACCGAATTTTGGCTACTATACGCACTAGTATCACTTCACCATTAGGGGAAGAAATTTTGGCCTCCCAAGCCTCTGCTCCCCCTGAAACCCCAATGGGCAAGTGTTTTGTTGATGTGCCATTCCGCACGCAGTTACTCGAGACATACCATTCCTCTAAGGCTGCGGGACATACTGGCAGAGACCAATTGTTGTGGTCTCTCGTACAAGTCTTTTGGTGGCCTTCTATGAGGGCAGATTGCAGATTGGCAAGGCCGGTAGAGCCTGCATTGCTATTATTATTGTTGCTTTCCTGTTAATAAAGATATATGTGTAAATGTGTTTCACTCTATGGGGTTGTCTTTAACTTTTCAATAAAGTTGTGTTTTTACCTAAGTCTGTGTCTGAGAGTCTTAACAAACCGTGACAATAGGCATCTTGCAGATCCAAGGAAGCCAGAAATTCCCCCCACAATGACTGACCATAAGGACTCCTGGTGGTAATGAGTCTTCACCACAAAGGAATTGAGATCCAGAATAGGACGGCAGCCACCATCCTTCTTGGAAACCACAAATAAGTTGGAATAGAAGCCCAACCCCATATCTGGTTCGGGAAACTGTTCCAGAACTTCCTTGTCCAAGACAGTTTGGATGGCCCCGATGAAAAGATGAAGCTTTTCCAGTTCCTGAGGGGAGTCAGAAGGGAAGAATCGGAAGGGATTTGAAAGAAACCCTGTACCCTTCTAAAACCACCTGTAAAACCCACAGGTCTGCAGTGGTGTCTGCCCAAATACTGAGAAAGTGCCGCAGAATCCAGAGTGATAGTACGGATAGATCTTCCGCTTGACCATTCCCACTTGGATATTCACTGTCAACAGAGGCTAAACCAGCCTCTAAGCGAGCACATCTCAAAACGTATCACTCCGCCGTCCTCTGTCTTTCTGGGCATCCAACTTGCTCCCACTGAATCCAAATCTTTTAAACCCAATAGACCATGGCTATAGCGTGGTGTTTTATAAATACTCCTTTAATGGAGATATAACAAACACAGACATAGCATATATGAAATACATTATAAAAAATACTGCTATAACCAAACACGTTTCGTCCTATACGGACTTCTTCAGGGGCATATCACCATATAAAATCACAACCTATTTACAGGGCTTAAAAGTTGAAGCCTTTTGCTACTAGCCAGACCTGAAAAGTTACTCGCCACTGCAAGCCATAACATACCAACCAGGGCTGAATTTCTACTCGCCAGGTCTAAATTTTCACTCGCCATTGGCTAGTGGCGAGTGGAAATTTTGAGCCCTGCTATTTATATATAAAATAATTCACCTCCTAAGGCTTGCTAACCAGACCTAGTCTACCCCACTTTACCACCATCATCCGGAAGCAACCAAACTACTTCAGTCTTCTGGAGCAAAGCAGTTGGAATGCAAGAGTCCAAATGCCAGCCCACTAGTCATGGCAACCAAGTGTATTTACAACCAACTCATGCCATGGATTTCATAAATAGGCCCTGGTCGCCAGACTGACAGTGGCTAGAACTGATGGAACCAATTGCTAAAAAATTGAAATGAATCTGAATACTCGCATAGGGCATACCAATAGGGGGAACACCCTATGGGCCACCCTTGATGTGTCCACCCTGGGGTTTACGATCAGTGGTCCATTGTTTGGAGTTGGACGTGTGCATGGAGGATGAGCAAAGAGATTTTAATCCATTGCATATCCTTTGTACTGACCCATAATTTTTTTGAATATCAAGAAAAGTATTTTCTGCAGAAGTTTGGGACTGACATGGGTACCAAGTTTGCCCCCAACTACACTATGGCCATTATGTTGATGACATAATTATCATTTGGAACGGGACCAGGGAAGAGCTTGAATCTAGGTGTGAGGCCATGATTCACATTCAAGGGGGACTTAGTTTTACTTGGAATATTCAGGAAAGGGCTGTGGAGTTCCTGGACCTTGACCTCATGGCTGGAGAGGATGGTGTAATTCACACCACAACCTACAAAACAAAATGGTGGCTTGCAATGGATATCTAGATGCTAGGAGCAATCATGATCCCAAGTGGATATCCAATATCCCATATGGGCAATACCACAGCACACAGAATTGCAGCCACCTAGAGGACTAGGAAGCCGAGGCCCAGGACCTAAAGGTCAAGCTTTTAGAAAAGGGACATAAAGAAAGGCTCATAGATGTAGCACACCAGAGGGCTAGTCTATTAGATAGAAATTCCATCATTATAAGCCAATCACAAAAGAGAAAAAGCAAGGTGAAGAGAGACCATGAGAGTTCATTCATTACTAAATACAGTTCAGATGCAGTCAAGATAAAAAGTTAAAAAAAAAAAAAAAAAATTGGGGTATTCTGCATCAAGATCCCATATTAGAAGGGTACATTGGGGAGTGTCTGAGAGTGATATTTCAAAGCGCCAAGAACCTGAGAGCCCATGTTGCTAAGTGTCAGCCAAAAAAAGATTAAATCAGGAAAAAAAAAAAAAAAAGACCCAACAGGGTAGTATAGAGTCTATTTACGATAGAATAGGATCTATACATAACTTTGGAGGGGTCAAGAAGACCAACAAACTAGTGGGCAACTATAAATGCAGTGGAGCAAGGTGTCTCAACTGCAAATTAGAGACTTCATAAACGGTGGTAGCAAGTATGTCATCTATCTTTTACAATGTGGAACACAGTAAGTGGGGAGGACCACGAGGAGTCTGCAAGATAGGGCGGGAGAACACCACAGAAATATCAACTGGGACCTCAAACATACTGTGTCCAGAGATTTTGCAGGTTGTCCCAGTGGAGAGGTCTCTAATTTGTTGGTGACGGGCGTAGATTTGGATCCCTGTGTCGTAAGGAGGCACAGTGGATCTATCAGTTGGACACCTTATACCCCCCCAAGGGATGAACGATAATATAGATGTCTGTAGTATTATATAGATTTATGGCTGATAGAGTATTTAGACAGTACCTGTTGGTTTCAAGATAGTCCTTTTATCCAGACCTCTTATATATGAGAATTTGTGGAGGAATCCACTGTTGGAATTATAACCATCCAATTCATATAAGGTACACTGGGGGAGGGGAAGAGATTACTTTTTAAGTTTGGGCTTATGGTTTGGGTCCATATTGGTCTCCACTGAGTGTGGATTCATCCCAGTGGACTCTGGTTGTTTTTATGGTTTATAGCTATTTAGGATCTGAAGTTGGAGACACGCAGAGGAGATCGGGACAGTCAATTGTAATATTTGTATGCCCTATGAGAGTATCCAGGTTCATTTCAATTTTTGTAGTAATGGGTTCCATCAGTTCTAGCCACTGTCAGTCTGGCTACCAGGGGCTATTTATGAAGTCCATGGCATGAGTTGGTTGTACACTTAGTTGCCATGACTACGGGGCTGGCCCTTGGACACTTCCGTTCCAGCTGCTTCACTCCAGAAGATGTAAATAGTTTGGTTGCTTCCGGATGCCTGTGGTGAAGCGGGGGGAGGCGGGGTCCTGTTGGCGACCCTCGGGAGGTGAACTGATGGCACATATGGATATGGAGACAAATTATTTTATGTATAAATAGGTTGTGATTGTATATGGTGATATGCCCCCGATGAAGTCCGTATAGGAGAAAATGCATTGTTATAGCTGTATTTTATTTTTATATATATTTTATTTGATATATGCAAAGCAATGCATCATGTACCCCCACTGGCACTCAAAGGGTTAACATTATCCAGACCTTGGTCTGTGTTCACTGCCTTTTACACTAGTATATTATATAGGAACTCCAGAAGGAGAACCCTGTGCAGAGGGGAAGCAGTGGGACAAGTGGACCATGGCACTCAAAGGTTTTGCAGGTCTTCAGCCTTCAGATTACCATTGAGAAAGGGAGAAGCCTCAGGGGGCTTCTCCAAGTGAAAAGACAGCACACAAGGTTTGCCCCCCAGGGCTGGAAAGTCCACAACAGCGCCTGTAAACTGAGCAATTCACCACTGGAAAGTCAGTAATGGTAATCTGCCCAATGGATGATTTCTATACCCCAACTCTAACAAGAAAATAAAAAAAGTAAAACTAAGCAGAACCATTCTCTGTTGCCTCTCTCTCTACAAGGAACAAATCTAACTGGGAGGCGAAGAGCTAGTCACCAACTAAGGAGACAAAGACTCCACCCTGCATTGTTTCCAAGAATTGTTCCTGCCAACTTAAAGGGGATGTTGCCTTCCCAGAGTTACCTGTAAGCTATATTGGACGAAAGAGGAAAAATGCAAAAATTCGCAAAAGTGACAAAAATAACCAAGATGACATGTAAGGAGTAATAAAACCAGTTAAACCAGCAGGGAAGGGGTTAACTACAAACAGTGCAGCCATCCAAGCTGAATAAAGTACCCAACATGAGTGTAGGAGTTGTAGACTTCGAAATAACCCCTGTATGGAGGGGAGCAAATGGGATCTGTGGACCATAGCACTCAAAGGGTTACTCCCCAATCTTCATCTTCTGGTTACAGTTATGAGGAACCAGAGCCTCAGAGACCCAGTTAGGAGAAACTTGGGCTGCAAGATTCTCTCCACAGGGCTGCAAAGGTCCACAACAGCTCCTGCATGCTTGACAATCGTCCAGGGGAAGCCAGGAATGGTAACCCACCTAATGCAGGAATTGTGCCACCCCATATCTAGTATGGAAAACAAAAAAGTAATCTAAAAACGAAGCAGAAAAGTTCCTAGCCTTTACTCTGGTGGAACAAGTAAAAAATGGAAGACTGGGCTAAGGATAGACGGATAAGGAGGAGGGAAGGTTCCACCTCAAAGACCTTGCCTTAGGAAGGGCGTTGCCTCATCACAGTACCTGTATGTCATATTGGACGACAGTGATTTATTTTAAACTATATTTCAATCTCAGGCTAGCTGCACCCTGGAGTCACGAGGGACGCATTTGGCCCACATGCTGCACCCATGGACTTCAGTGCTTGATGAAAAGCGCCTTATTGAAACACCAAGGAGGTAGTGTGATGAACATCCTGTATCCCCCGCAGATCACCTGAAGTACCCAGTTGTCTGAGATGGAGCCCCTTCAATTAAGGATGTACAATTAGAGTCCCTACCTCCTCAGCAGAAGAATGGTGGGTTTTTCTAACTTAGCTACCTTAAGGCCATGGGTGACTTTCTGGCCAGGGATTTGGCATAAAATGTTTTCTGTGATCAGCTGGGTTTGGATTTTCCAGCATAGAGATGGGACAGAATAGATGTGCTGGACATTGTCTGAGGAGAGAAAGCAGCTCTATAATCCACTCGTCTGTAAGTATATGATCAAGAGTGCATTAGGGGGAAATACAGTAGACTACTTCCTCAGTCTCTGAAAAACATCTGTTGAGAATGAACTACATCAGGGGTGTCAGGGACCTGAAGGGTCTCTAGAACAGCCTTGATAAGCCCTCGGCCAAGGGAAGAGGGTCTGCCTCATAAGAGTCACCATAGGAGTAGGAAGAATCCATATCTTAATATTCCCCTTCCTCACATTCTCCCTCTGAAAATTTCTTCTCAGAGTAGGCCCCTATGAGCACAGACATACTCTGAGACCTAGGGGCCACATACTTAAAAGTGGTAGGGGGCTTCCAAGACTGTAGAAACCCTTGGATGGAGACAGGAAATTGGGCTATAGTGGACAACAATGTTTTGACTCAAGCTGGCTCTTGTCAGTGCTGGAGGGGCCCGATGGAGTAGTAGGGCCATAGCACAGGAGGGGCAGAGAGAGATCCAGAATACTCTCTCTAGGAAGCCCCGTTTGACATTAGGAACAGTAAGCACGGGGGGAAGGGGAGGTCAGACATCCTGACAGTAGTGTCTGTAACAAAAAAACACTAGTATCCATTCTCCAGACTAATAGTTCACCCAAGAAAAGCCAAGAAAGTTCTTATGTGACAGGCGAAGGGTTAACCTGGTGAATGAGCAAGGAGAGTCTGCCTTTGCGTAGGATAAGCAAAAGTAATAAAATGGTGACTGCAAAACAGGAACCCAATCGAGGGAAGGCCAGTGAAACAGGCAATGCGGGTAATGTGGTCTTCTCTGTTGCCATTGCCTAGCAATGCCTAAAAATCAGTTCTCAGACACCCACAATACTCAGGACATGAACTGAATGAAAGGGCATGAGGAGACAAGAATAAAGAGCCGACTGACACCTGTATGACAAACAGTTGCAGAGATATGTCAAAGAGAAGTTTGCACATAGAAGTCAATGGAGCAAAGATGGCAGCTGAGCGGGAAGAGACTTTAAAGGAGCCATGCACCCATAAAACAGAAAATGAAGGTATCCCAAATTACCCAATGACCCCAAGGTGAGTGAGAGGAATTAAAGAGACAGGCCCCTGAAGGGAAAAATCCCCCAACCAGGAAAAAACAGCAGGGAAGGGGTTAACTAGTCCTAAAGCTCCATAACTTGGGTCGACCTCGACTAAAATTCCCAACATGAGTGCAAGAGCTTCAAGGTTGAGGGAAAAACTTAAGGAGAGTACAAATAGGGACAAAGCAGTACTCAAAGGATTACTCACCACTCTTCATCTTCTGACTGAAGGTTTACCATTGTGAAGGAAGCAGAGCCTCAGAGGCACACGGCTGGGAGTGAAAACTTGGGTGACAAGATTCTCTCTCCACTGGGCTGAAAGGGTCCACAAAGCACCTTCACAGAGTGGTCAATACAACCCATTAATGGTAACCCACCTAATGGAAAAGTTTAACAGCCCCATATCAAAGTAAAAAATAATAAAGAAATGATAAATATTTTTCTTACCTTTATTTGTATTTCTTCTGTGTCCCTACACGGCATGTAATATGGGTTATGTCTCCGCCCTCCAGCTGGGTAGGACTTCCTCAAACTCTTCAAATGTGAGCTTCCGGTTGAGGTATCAGTTTCCTCTTTGGCCAAGCTGAAAAAATAGTAAGAACATATGATAAATAGGGTAGGGTATGCTGTGTAGGGACACAGAAGAAATACAAATAACGGTAAGAAAAATATTTATCATTTCTTCTGTGTCCTTCTCCGGGGTGGGGGGCAGGACATAATTAGATCAAAGCAATTGCTATCCCCATAAAGGGAGGACAGATCCTACCTGGTTCAAGAAAGGATGACGGCCTCCACCACTTTCCTTCCGTATTTGGCATCAGCAGAGGACTGAACATCCAGATGGTAATGTTTAAAGGGATAGTAATACTTCGTTTTAACTTTATTTTATTTTGTAGGCATTAAAAAAACATGAAGAATGATATAAGTCTTATCTCTCAAACCTTTATGGTTTATGAGATATTCACAAGCAAAGTTCCCCTCCCCGCCCCTTTTTCCTAGTGTAAGCCATCTCTTCTCAAATGTGAGTCTGGTTGTATGACAGGACAGATAACAGAAGGGGACAATTTTCTTTGTAGGAAAACAATGAAAGCCCTTCCCCCCTTGACAAGTTTTTCAGCTTTTTCCATTATCTTAATTGAAGATTGTCCCTCTCTGCAGTCTACCTGGGCATCTTCCTTCTGATCTGGTTGAACAGGGAAGGGATACTTTGTTTGTGAATATCTCTTAAACCATAAAGGTTTGAGAGATAAGACTTATATCATTCTTCATGTTTTTTTTATGCCTACAAAATAAAATAAAGTTAAAACGAAGTATTCCTATCCCTTTAAAGAATGTAGACAATGAGGACCATGTTGCTGCCTTACAAAGCTCAGAAGGAGAAGCTTCAGCCTTCCTGGCCCAGGAGATGGATAGTGCCCTAGTAGAGTGGGCTTTCAGGTTCTTAGGAACCTGTTGACCTGCTTCTTTATAAGCCAGTTGTATGCAGGAAGTGATCCATCTGGATATAGAAGCCTTTGAGGCTGATTTTCCCTTGAGCTTCCCCTGAAAGTAGATGAAGAGGGAATCTGAGTCTCTAAATTCTTCTGTCCTCTTTAAACAGATAGAAAGGGCTCTAACCAAATCTAGATTATGAAACTGCTTTTCCTTAGATGTCTGAGGATGGGCACAAAAAGATGGTAAGATGATCTCCCAGTTTAGGTGGAACTCAGAGATAGCTTTCCCCTGAAGGATGATTTTGGTTTTAGGACTACTTTGTCCTGATGGAAGACCATGAAAGGACTCCTGCAGCATAGGGACTGTAATTCATTCACCCTACGGGCAGAAGTGATAGCCATCAGGAAAAGTACTTTAAAGGTCAAGAATTTTAGTGGAATACTTTTCATAGGTTCGAAGATATGGGCTCTGGACAACTGATCCAGGACTAGGTTCAGATCCCATGGCGGGATAAATATTAGGAATAGAAAGCCTGATTTTGGATATTGCCCTCAGGTATCTTTTAATAAGAAAAAAATAGAGGGGGGGGGGGGAGGATAGCGCAAATGGTCTCCTCTAAGTGTAGTAGTAAAATATATATATAAGTAAATATTGCTTCAATCAGGTAACTAAGATGTGCACAATAATATGACAAAAATCATCAGATATCAATATAGCTGATAAACAGTACACCTTTTAATGTTATCTATTCAATAAAATTAAAATTAAGTGGAAGTGACATAAAAATAAAATCAAAGTCTGATATAGGAGTACACAAATCAATATGAATGATATCGCTATGTGAACCGATCTACTAGAAGTAGATCCCACAAACTAGTGATCCTGTTTGGATTTTGAGGGTCTATGGGTAGTCTGTATTGTCTGGAAATGAGAAGGTATATATGCAAAATAGGTGTCAAAATCAATAATGTACCAATCGTATAAATCGGAGGCTTACTAGAACATAGTCAGTCAAGGCAATGTATATAACATTCGAAAACTCATTGGTAGACTGCTTACTAGACCTCCGATGCATGTGAGCGTCAACACAGCCTCAGTGTTCGGTCTGTATGTGTCCTCGCCTCCCGTGCTCGTAGCTCGGCACAGCTGGACTGGTACCAACACCTCCTAACTCCTCTGAGTCTCCTCTTGATTCCGGACTCGTAGACTCCCTTCTCGTTTCCTCCAAAGTTGATCGCAATATACAATTTGTTTGCAGACTCAGAAAAATGTCCACCTTGGCTTCTCTTCGCGGTTTGTCTCTGCTTACGCGTTTCGGCGCTAACCTGCGCCTTCTTCTCGAGCTATGGCGGCCACTAGTAGCACTCTAATTTGTAGCCTGTCCCACCAATCAGGTTACAGTTTAGTTTACAAAGTGTTAAAGCAAAACGAAATAAAGGTGTAAAAAGATACAAAAAAAAGGATACATTTAACACATTGGATATAGTTTTCACTGCTACAGTATTGCCACTCACTAGTGTAGCAGTGAATGAAAACAGAAAGAAAAAACTGGGAGAAATATTGATATATGTATGATCAAATTACATATGTATTTAAATCTTATATGAAGGCTTGTGGAGAAAAAAAAACAACAAAAAACAAACTATGCTTGTGGATGTGTTATGTTGTACTAAATATAGACGATGGTAATCCGGTTTATTAAATGAGTAATAGGTTGACAGCATTACCCAATGGATCTGACAGTATGTGCAGACAGTTGAAAAAAATGTACAGAATTGGTGGGAGCGTGTTAAAGAATATGGGGAATATGAAAGTCAGCATTTCCCGTCTTAGCCCATACACCATAAATCAAGTTCTTCATTAAGACCATCTGGAACCAACGTTTGCAATTTAAATATCCAGAAAGATTCTCTCTGTGCCAATTTGGTAAAACGGTCTCCCCCACGTGGTTGGAGTGGGATTCTTTCTAGAACATATAAACTAATGCTTGTAGGATCTTGGGCATGATGTTTAATATAATTTTTGGCAACATTATGTTTGCGATTGCCTTTCTTGATGTTGTTGCGATGCTCCAAAAAGCGTTCTTTAATGGGCCTAGTAGTTCTTCCCACATATAACAGGTCACATGGACATATTAATAAGTATATCACATAGTCTGATGTACAATTCAGTAAATCCTTGCATTGGAAAATTTCTCCTGTTTTGGGGCACTGAAACTCTTTAGTCTTATGTTTGATGTGTTTGCAAGTAATACATTGTCTGTGCCCACATTTGTAGTTGCCCTGTATTAGGGAAACATCAGTAATACTTCGGAAGCCATCCTTGTTCTGTTTTTGTCTTTTTCGGTTCCAATCGCTTGGTGCCAGCTTATTCTTAAGATTTTGTGATTTGCGGTAGATGATCTCTGGTAGTTTGGGAAGGAAATCACGTAGATATTTATCTCCATTTAACACAGTCCAATGTTTTTGAAGAATTTGCTCTATATTTTTTCTTGCACTGTTGTATCTTGTAATAAAAGGTATCTTTGGAATCTTATTATTTCTTCTTCTGGTTCTGTTTTTTTGTTGTAATAGTTGTCTTCTAGGTGTATTTTTTGCTTTTGCAAGTGCCCTTCCAATATTTTCTATCGTTTTTTTTTTTTTTTTTCATCTTTTAATAAGATCATGATCCGACAATTGAGTGGCCAGGATGGCTGATAAAGCTGATACTTGTACTCTAATAGATGCAGGTCATAACCCTGCTTGAAAACCATCCTGTAGAAATTCTAAAATTTTAGGAATAGAAATGGATGAGTCCTGCGGAAATTTTGCTTTAAACCAGGATGAAAAAGTAGACCAAACCCTGGAATAAACTACAGATGTAGATTTTTTTGTCCGGCAATGATGGTGTTTGCAACAGAATCTGATAAACCTTTATTCTTCAATATGAGCCTTTCAACCTCCAGGCCGTCAAGTGTAGCAGACTGGGGTTTGGATGACCTACCAGTAACTGAGACAGAAGGTTGGGAATCAGAGGGAGCTATCAAGGAGGTTCTATCGACATGGCTACCAGAAGAGAGTACCAAGGTCTCCGGGCCCAGTCTGGGGCAATCAGAATAACATTCGCCTGATCTTTTCTGATTTTCCTGACTACATCCATCAATATTGGAAACAGAGGGAAGACATATGCCAAGTTGTAATTCCATGGGATTTTCAATGCATCCTGTCCCTCTGCCGTCTGTTCCTTTCATCTGGAAATATACCTCTGGCATTTTGCATTGGATTTGGAGGCCATGAGTTCTATCTTCGGTTGGCCCCACTTCTGACATATCTGGTTGAAGACTGAGGGATCCAGGGACCATTCCTCTGGATCTATGGTGGTTCTGCTCAGGTAATCTGCTATAAGATTGTTTTTCCCTGTTATATGAGATGCTGAGATTTCTTTTAGATGCTTCTCTGCCCATAGAAGAAGTCTTCTGGCTTCCCTGTACAGACAGACTCCTTGTGCCTCCTTGATTCTTTAGGTACATAACAGTGGGAAGGTTGTCTGAATAAATTAAGACCGATTTTCCCTTCAGGTTGTCTTAACTGCTGGAAGCAATTCCAGACAGCTCTCATTTCTAGAACATTTAAGTGGAAATGCCTCTCTGAAGTCTTCCATTTGCCTTGAACAAGGGTTGTCGTCCAAATGCCTCCCCAGCCAGTCAGGCTGGCGTCTGTGGATAGTATCTCCCAGGATTGTTCTTCCAGAGATGCTCCCTTTCTGAGGTTCGCTTTTCTTAGCCACCAACTTAACTCTTTCCTTGTGGATGGAAGGAGTGATATTCTCTGGAAAGGATTCCCAGGATCTTTGCTCCAGAATTTTAAGAAATTCCATTGGATGGGGTGAATGTGAAGTCTAGACCACAGTACTACTTGTGTAGTTGATGTAAGATTGCCCAGAAGTTCCATAAATTCCTGAGCCGTGTGGCTCCAACCCTTCTTGAAGTGGGATATCTTCCTGGAAACCCTGTTGATCCTGTCTTCTGTCAAGGTGACTGTTGTTCCAAGAATCCAAATTCAGTCCCAGGAAGGTAATTGCTCTGGCTGAAAGCAGTTAGCTCTTCTCTTGTTTTATTAGCCATCCTAACTGATGAAGGTGTTCCAGTGACTTATGGGTGTGTAGAACCGCTTGAGACTGGGAATTCTGCCAGAATAAGTATGTCGTCTAGATATGAGATCACAAAGAGCGGGGAAAGAAAGGACGGGGTAGACCAACCGGAGGAAAACCACCAGGCGGTACTAACCCTCCCCCCCCAAAAAAAACAAACAAACCTAATAAACGAGGTACACTCTAGGAGTATTCCAAATCAGAAAACCTTATGCCTTTACTTATGTACCTAGAGATAAGTATATGTGTCTTACGTTTCACATTATCATTCTATTTAGTTTGCACATGTGACTGTTTTTTGTATGATACATACTTGCTCAATACATAGGCTTTATTTTGTAGTGATATGTCTTAAAAACAAACCACACAGGAGAATAACGTTATAAATTGTTTTTATGATACACACTTGATTCATTTTGTACTACTTAATAAAGCTATTTTCTGATTTGGAATACTCCTAGAGTGTGCCTTGTTTATTAGGTTTTTGTTTTTTTTTGGGGGGGGAGGGTTAGTACCACCTGGTGGTTTTCCTCCGGTTGGTCTACCCCGTCCTCTTTTCCGGCTCTTTGTGGTTTGGTATTTGTTATTCCTAAGAGTGCACCTCAGTTCTATTCAGGTTTATACTTTTGGAGTTACACTTCAGCTGGTGCGATTCTACTTTTTTGTTTTTTGTGTCTAGATATGAGATGATGTGAATCCCTTGTTTTCTTAGAGGCTGAATGGCTGCTGCCAGGACTTTTGAAAAAACCCTGGGGGCTGAGGATAGTCCGAAGGGAAGAGCCGCAAACTGATAGTGTTTTCCCTCTACTGCGAATCTGAGACATTTTCTGTGAGATGCTCTTATGGGAATGTGGTGATATAGATCTGAGATCGATTGTGGACATAAATACTCCTGGAAATACTGTCTTTATAATTGAAGCTGTTGACTCCATTTTGAAATGGGACACTCTGATCGACTGGTTTAAGGCTTTGAGATCAAAGATTGTCCGGAAACCCCCTAAAGTCTTGGGAACTAAAAATAGAACCAAATAAATGCCAATATCCCTGCTGATGAAAAGGCACTGGTTCTATCACTTTGTTGGATAGAAGATTCTTGATATCAGTCAAAAAGGCTGTGGCTTTCTCCAGACTGGAAGGAATTTTTGATCAAATGAACCTGTGGTGAGATGGGGTCTTGCAAAATTCTAGCGGGTACCCTAGCTGCAAGGTCTGCCAAACCCAATGATCTGGTTTTGCCAATTGAACCCAGGCAGGCAAAAAAAGACTCAGTCTGCCCCCGACAGTCTCCAGCCAGGGCCCGCTTCTCTTCATGGGAGTTCTTTTTTGGACTGAGGCTTCCTAGGGAAATCCTTCCTATAGCCTCCCTGGAAGTTGTGGCTGAATTCTTGCTTTCTTTGGTAGTAGGACCTTCCTTGGAATCTTGACTGCTCACGAAAGGAAGAATTTGTCCTCTTGATCCTGATGGTCTGGGGGAAGAAAATCTCGGTTGTCTGTCCTGTGGTAAGAAGGTGCTCTTACCTCCTGAGGCTTTCTTGATAATGTCATCAAGGTGTTCACCAAAAAGTGAGGTTACAGAAAAAGGCAGGGAAACTAGCTTACTTTTGGATGATGTGTCTGCATTCCAAGATCTTAGCCATAGGGCTCTTCGAGCAGCGACCGAAGTCGCAGAGGACCTGGCAGTAAGGTGAATAATACCTGAAGATGCATCGCAGGAAAAATTAGTTGCTTCCTTCATAACTGCAACCTCTTTTAACAGTTTAGATCTGGAAACGTTGGATTCAATCTTATCTTCTAGATTAGACAACCATATTCTCATAGTACAGGCCAGACAATCAACTGCTGTAGCTGCCTTGAGACTGTGTTCTAATACTGTGAACTGGCGCTTAAGTATCCCATCCAGCTTTCTTTCCATGGGATCCTTGAGTGATGTTCTGTCTTCTAAAGGAAGCGTCATGCGCCTGGCTAATTGTGCCACTGATGCATCTATTTTTGGAGGTAAGAGCCAAGGCTTGGTATCATCCTCCTTAAAAAGGATACATTTTTGAGAATCTTCTAGGCATAGTGGACCTTCTGTCCCCCAACTTCCACTCACCCTTCACCAAGTCTAGGATGGACTAATGTAAAGGAAAAACAGGAACCTCTTTTCTCTTCCCCAGAAATGCTGCATCCATCATGTTTAGGTCCTGTGGCGTATCGGACAAGCCCAAGGACTTCCGGATTATGCGAATCAAACCATCTATCTTGTCTATACTGCAGGAGCCTTTGTATTCATTCACTTCTCCTTCCTCCTCAGAGGAGAATTCTGATTCTGGATCAAATAAGCTAGGTTCTTGGTTATCTTCCTCCTGAAGGGCTGAAGTACCTTCTCCTGGATCCAGATGTTGACGTTTCCTAGAGGGTTCACCTTCTTGCATAGCCCTAAAGGTATCCTGCATGGATGTTTTCATCTAGCTCAAAAAATTAGAGAACTGTGATGTCATATCTAAACCAGCAGTGTTGTTAATACATTCCTGGCATATCTTGCCTGACTCATTTGAGCTTAATTTTGCATTATAGCATTACAGTTAAGGCAATATTTAAGCTTAGGAACACCCTTATCCTCCTTGCCAGTAGCATCAGGCTTCTTCTCTTTCTCCTGATCTCTCTCCTCATCCTTCTCCCTCTGATTCTTAGAAGTAGACATATTGAGACAAAGCTCAAAAGCAAATGAAAAAAATCTTACCTTTTATAAACAGGTAATGAGAGGAAGGGATAAGGGATCCTGTACCGCCTCACAGCCGGTTCCTATGGATGCTGCATGACTTCCTGGCAAGTGCGTACCAACATTGGAACGCATGATGATAAATGTGCGACTTCCGTTTCCTGTTGTCTGAGCATGCCCGACAAGACCACGCTGAAGATGCTGAACGGCGGCTGTGATGGAGGCATGTCCTGCTTGCTGTGCAGAGAGGGCAAGGAAGGAGGTAACTAACCCGGAGCAAGACATAGTAGCGCTCAAGTGGGTACAAAGCAGCTGCACCGCTTGCCTGGAGGACAGTCTCAGCGGCCCAGGAGAGGAATAAACAAACAAAAAAGAAAAGATAAGTAGCTACTGACATACAACCCGTCCATCCAGCTGGGTAGGACAAAAAAAAACTGATACCTCAACCGGAAGCTCGCATTTGAAGAGTTTGAGGAAGTCCTACCCAGCTGGAGGGCGGAGACATAACCCATATTACAAGCGGGGGAGGGACACAGAAGAAACTAAAAAGTAAAACAAGTTTGCTAAGACATCCTCACACTTTGAAGAACACCACATAACTGGATGTGGGCAAGGTTGGTTTGCAGGAGCACACACAAGACCTTATCTTTTGATTGTGTTCTACCCTCCAAAGGAGAAACTCATTCCCCCAGGGTACATATTGGACGATAAAGATTGATTGACTTGGATGTAATGTTTTAATATTCCTACTACATCTAAAGTACTTTTTCTTTAGACTTAAAAGGATTACGACACAAGGAAGGGAGTACCAAGAAAGAGCACTAGATTCTGAATCTCTTCTTGCAGATACAATCGTCGTGAGGAAGACTGTTTTAAAAGTTAAGTCTCTTAGGGCTCGATCCAAATGTTGGCGTTAAAACTAGCGTGAAGAAAAAAAACTGGCGTCGCGAGTTAAACAAAACTGGGTAACGAGAGATTCAAATCTTCCTTACCCAGAAGAGTTAACGCGCGACGGCCTACAAAACACACGAAAACTACAAAACTGGAGTCGCCTACAATTTGACCTCATCGTCGACGCCAAATACACGATAAACGCGAGAAAACGTCTCCAAAAATAAAAAACAAGCGAAACGTCCAACGTTACCAAGCCCCAGCCAATCACAGCACCCCAAAGTAGCAAGTTTAGTGGAATAAACTATAAATAGACCCAAAATCACCTACGCACCTTTGTCTGTTATCGAGTTCCCAAGAGCTAGATATCAGGACCCAAGGAGCGGAGGTTAGTTTTGAGAGAAAGAGAGTTTGAGGCGGCACACACACAGACAGGTAGAAGTAGAGTTTGACAGCACACAAAGCGACACAATACACTTTTGAACATATCAAATACACGCATCCAAACACACATACACATAGCCCATATTTTTTTTGTAAAACACACACACTTTTTTTATATTTTCTTTGACAGTGTGAGTCTGTGAGTGCAAGTGAGTGACAGAGAGTGAGTGAGTGAGTGAGTGTGTGAGGGCCTGAGTGAGTGCCTGGGTGTGAGTGGGTGAGAGAGATGGAGAGGAGAAGAGAGAGGGGTGGGGAGTGTAGGAGGAGAGGAGGAGCAGATTCAGGGGGGCATCCCTGGTCAGGGTAGGGGAAGGAGAGGGAGATCCCTGGGGCGGAGGGGCAGTCACCAGAGAGCAGGCACATCCAGTGCAGGGGCAGAGACAGTGGGACGAGGGGTAGTCCCCTTACAACACACACAGCCAGGGCCAGTGCAGGCAGGGCTGGAGAGCCACAGCCAGGGCTCTCAACAAACCTCTGGGGGTGAGGAGGAGGAGAGGTCCAGAGAGCCCAAGTTCACAGAGGAGGAAAACCTTGTCCTCTGTGAGGCTGTGGTTCAAAGGCACAGGATCCTGTTCCTCAAGGGGCCTGTAGCTGGGCTGTCCCGCAAGAGGAAGGCAGCCTGGAATGAGGTTGTGGATGCAGTGAATGCTGTGTCCAACCGCAGCCGGTCCCTGGAGTCGGTGAAAAAGAGGTGGACAGACTGCAAGGCAAAGGTAAGATAGTAACATATTAACATAGTAATGTATGTTGAGAAAAGACTTGATTACATCTACTTCAACCCTTTTCCCATTTTTGTCCATCTTTGTAAAGGTGAAGAAGAAAATGGGCGAGCAGGCCTTGCACGCTGCTGGAACAGGGGGTGGTCCGCCCCTGCATGTGGAATATAGCGAATGGGAGGAGGCCGTGCGGAGGACCATCTCCTCCATCATGGTGTGTGGTGTCCCTGGATGGAGTGACACCGGGGATGAAAGTAGTCTCCAGTCCACTGGTAAGTGCATCAAGGCCCACACACATCATCACACAACTCCTGCCACCCACCAGACAGAGGCCAACACAGTGACACCTGAACACATGGACAGCATTCCACACCACAATTCACCCACACAGCTTGGAGGGACGTCAAACAAGGACAGAATACATGACCGAACCATCCTGAATGGTAATGGTCAAGTCCCTGTTGAACCACCTTCATGCTTTCTAAAACAATATCATGCACAGCACAAAAACAATGCACACTGTCATGTGTCAGTCACAGATCTAACTGTTATGTGTATCACAATGTCATACATAGAGTGACAAAGAGGTCTGCACACAACCCCTTGAGTGCCACAGGGATGAGTAATGCATTGGTCGACAATACATTGGCTAGTCCCTTAGCAACCAAAGGGTTAACACAGAATAGCAAGGAGGGGAATTGGTGTGTTTCCTATTGTATTGTGACTGCATGTCAGGGCTAGGCGTTGTACATGTAGGTAGTTAGTCTAAGTGGAATAGTCAAGGTTCAGCTTTCTGCATCATATGTAGCCTGCAGAGTAGGGATGGCCAGGGGGCATTCCCCGCCATCCCCACTCTGCAGGACATATGTGATCCACAAGACTGATGGTGGGGACACTCACTAGGGTGTCAGAAAGAGGTGACAATGTAACATAGTAATTTAGGTGGAAAAAAGACTTGTGTCCATATAGTTCAACCCTCTTCCTATTCCTGTTTACCATTGTTGATCCAAAAGAAGGCAAGAAAAAAACAAAACACCCTCAATATATCAACTTCCAATTCTGCCCTGAATGGGGGGGGGGGAATTCCTTCCTGATTCCAAATGGCAATCAGATTTCTCCTTGGATTAACAAGCCCTAACTAAATATCAATCCCAACAATAACAACGTACATAGCCCTCTATGTTATGCTCTCTTAAATAAGTATCCAGGCCCTTTTTAAAGGCATCTAATGTATTCGATAGCACCACCTCCTCAGGCAGTGAATTCCATACCTTTATTGCCCTTACAGTAAAGAAACCCTTCCGCTGTTGTGGATCAAATCTCCTTTCCTCAAGTCTAAGCGGGTGGCCCCTTGTCCTATGTACTGTTCTGTTAATGAACAGGTCTTTGGAGAGCTCTTTGTATGGGCCCTGAACATATTTATATAGTGTTATCATATCCCCTCTAAGATGCCGTTTCTCCTTTGCACTTTCTCCATAATGTCCTTTTTCAGAAAGGGCGCCCAGAATTGCACAGCATATTCTAGGTGGGGTCTTACCACGGACCTGTAAAGAGGCATAATTATATCTTCCTCCCTTGAGTCAATGCCCCTTTTAATACATGCCAATATCTTATTGGCATTTGCAGCTGCCAGCTGGCACTGCATGCTACTGCTAAGTCTATTGTCTACCATTACTCCCAAATCCTTTTCATTAGTAGATTTCCCCAGAGAAACACCATTTAAACTATATGTTGCATTTTCATAATAATACCTAAAATGCCTAACTTTACACTTGTCTATATTGAATCTCATTTGCCATTTGCCTGCCCAGTTACTCAATTTGTCCAAATCCTCTTGTAATGAAGACACATCCAGTTCAGACCTTATTACCTTACTTAATTTTGTGTCATCGGCAAACACTGATCCATGGCTCCCTATGCCCTCTGGGAGGTCATTAATAAACAAATTAAAAAGAAGAGGACCCAGGACAGACCCCTGAGGTACTCCACTTATCACGTTTCTCCAACTGGAGAACTTGCCATTTACTACCACTCTTTGCATTCTATCTTTCAGCCAATTTCCAATCCACACACAAACATTTTCCCCTAGGCCAATTTCATTCAATTTGTACAGTAACCTCTTGTGTGGAACCGTATCAAATGCCTTGGCAAAGTCTAAATAGATCACATCAAGCGCCGCTCCCGCATCTATATCATTACTCACTTTTTCATGAAATGCGATCAAGTTGGTTTGACAAGACCTATCTTTCACAAAGACATGTTGACTCCTGCTAATGATATTCCTGTTCCAGTAGAATTCTTGAATAAATTCCCTTAGCAACTCTTCAAACAGCTTCCCTAACACAGATGTCAAGCTTACAGGTCTCTAATTTCCTGGCTGTGACTTTGATCCCTTTTTAAATATGGGCACCACATCTGCTTTACGCCAATCCATGTGTACCATACCGGAAATAAAAGAATCCCTGAAAATCAAATATAACGGTCTGGCCAGGGCCTGGCTTAGCTCTTTAAAGGGATAGTAACACTTCGTTTTAACTTTATTTTATTTTGTAGGCATTAAAAAAACATGAAGAATGATATAAGTCTCATCTCTCAAACCTTTATGGTTTATGAGATATTCACAAGCAAAGTTCCCCTCCCCGCCCCTTTTACCTAGTGTATGCCATCTCTTCTCAGATGTGAGTCTGGTTGTATGACAGTACAGATAACAGAAGGGGACAATTTTCTTTGTATGAAACAATGAAAGCCCTTCCCCCCTTGACAAGTTTTTCAGCTTTTTCCATTATCTTAATTGAAGATTGTCCCTCTCTGCAGTCTACCTGGGCATCTCCCTTCTGATCTGGTTGAACAGGGGGGGGGATACTTTGTTTGTGAATATCTCTTAAACCATAAAGGTTTCAGAGATAAAACTTATATCATTCATGTTTTTTTAATGCCTACAAAATAAAATAAAGTTAAAATGAAGTATTACTATCCCTTTAAGTGGGTGTATACCATCTGGCCCCAAAGCTTTGTCTACCTTAACACCATTCAATTTTTTTGAACACTTTTTCTTGTGTTAGCCAGTCCCATGTTTGCTGTGACTGTTCTGTAAAAGTATTTTGCAGATTCTTGTCCATTGGGTCTTCTTTGGTAAAAACAGAATAAAATAAAGTATTTAAAATATCTGCCTTCTCTCTGTCCCCTTTGACCATCTCACCTGTTTCAGTTAACAAGGATCCAACATTATCAGACTTTAATTTATTGCCATTAATGTATTTAAAGATTATTTTTGGGTTTCTCTTGCTCTCCTTAGCAATATATTTTTCATTCACTAGTCTAGCTAATTTAATAGCCTTTTTACAGGTTTTGTTGGCATTTTTGTATTCTGAAAATTCCTCTACTGATCCCTCAGCTTTATAATGTTTAAATGCCGCTTTCTTGTTATTTATTTCATGAATTACATTATTGGTTAGCCACATTGGTTTTTGTTTTGTGTACATGACAAATGCAGTGTCATCACACCTGCAATCCCTGTGTTATTCTGAGGATACAATGCACTGAGATCTAAACAACACGTGACATACCAGTGCTTAGTCTCCATAGCATAACATGGGAAAAGGTAGAAGCAACCGCAAATAGTACAGTCTAACCATGCACATGTTTGCTGTGTGTTCGGATTTTAGCTGTCAAGGGTGTGTTTGTGTGTCCTCCAGCAGATGATTGTGTTGCTGGGTTCCACAGATCATGTTGGTTGGTGTGCTTGGTCTGTTCATTACTGTTGCCGACATCATTGGTTGGACTGTAGTCATAGGTCATTACTGGTGCATTGCTGTGTTTAGCGGTCTAGTGTGTTTGTTTGCTGTTGAGGCCTAGGTGTAGGACATGCAGTGGCTTTGTGGCATTCAAGGTGTGATGGTTCACTTTTGCTCACCACATGGATCCTGATGAATGGGGATAGCAATGAGATATATGCCGAGCCATACCCACTGCTCAGGATGCATATGATGACCAAATCTCCACCACTGTAGGTCAGTGGAATCAATGTATGTGATGTAGTCAAGCTAAGCAATGTGTGTCAGGATGGTAACCAATGCATTGCTAAGCAATGCAATGAATACCATCCTGCCACTCAACTGTTCACATGTCAATGTAATAGTCTTGCAGCACTCCTGTCATGGCTCACGTCACTGATTGCATCATGTCATTTCCCCACACAGCACACCAGTCATCCCGTGTGGAGGACTCCGGAGGCACCTCCTCTGAGGAGGCTACCACATCCAGGGCACTGCCACCACAACGCCCACTACAGCAGCAGCCTCACCATGGCACCCAGGGCACACCCCACCATCACCAGCAGGGCTACCAAGCCCCACCACCTCAGCCCCACCAGGCACCACCACCTCAGGGCTACCAAGCCCCACCAGGCACCACCACCTCAGGGCTACCAAGCCCCACCAGGCACCACCACCTCAGGGCTACCAAGCCCCACCACCTCAGCCCCACCACCTCAGCCCCACCAGGCACCACCACCTCAGGGCTACCAAGCCCCACCACCTCAGGGCTACCAAGCCCCACCACCTCAGGGCTACCAGGCCCCACCACCTCAGGGCTACCAGGCCCCACCACCTCTGGGCTACCAGGCCCCACAGCAGCAGGGCTACCAGGCCCCACCACATCTGGGCTACCAGGCCCCACCACATCTGGGCTACCAGGTCCCACAGCAGCAGGGCTACCAGGCCCCACCACCACCGCCGGGTAGGCACCTGATGCCCCAGATGGTGCCAGAGCCCCAGCTGTCCAGCTTTGGCCCAACCCCTAGGCCACGGGGACATATGTGGCAGGAGGACACCCAGGAGTCCACATATGAATGGCCCATGGGGTATAAACATGTGGGGCTCCTGGGTGAGCCACAATGTCCCCTGCGAAGGGAGGTATTCACCCCACCACCACCACCATCACCACCACTGGTCGGACAACGTGGGGACAGAGGATCCGAGGGGAGTGACGGGTCCAGGGAGCAGCATCATTTCTCCCCACACAGCACCCATGATGTTGAAGGTCCCCCTGAGGCACCCCATGGGAGTCTGCTCACCCACGCCACACCACCGCCTGCACCAGCTTCTAGGGTCTCCACTCCTGTAACCCCGTCTGGCACAGCGGCCCTTGACGCAACATGTGTGGCCATCCAGGGGGAGCAGCTGACACTGGTTAGGAGGTGTGTCCGAGCCCTTAGACGGGTGGAGCTGACTCTAGGGCGGATCATGGGGTGCCTCAGGGCCATTGAGGCTCAACAGGTGGTGACAAATACCCAGCAGCTCCAGTTTCACACGGGGATGATGGAGGTACTGGGCAACATGCTGGTCGAGATGCGGGCCTCCAACCGCAGGCAGGATGAGCAGCAGGACATGGGCCAGCCATCACGGGAGGGGTCCAGTGATGTCTCACCAGCCAGCAGCGAGCCACGACCCCCACCACCACCAGACCCCCTCGGGTAACCCGTCAGAGTCGGAGGGAATCCTCCTCTACAGCTCCCCCCCCCCGACCCTCCAAAAAGGAAAAAAAAGTGAGGCCAACCTTCTCCAGGCCCTTTAAATAAATCTTGTCACTTTGTCATAACATCTGTGTCCATGCATGTTTCCTATTTAGGATGTGGTTTGTTTCAGGGAATGAGTTGTCTCCAATGCATTGTCCAGCTATGCAGTGAACACAACTCAGGCACATCTAACATGGGTGTCAGGGAATGAGTTGTCTCCAATGCATTGTCCAGCTATGCAGTGAACACAACTCAGGCACATCTAACATGGGTGTCAGGGAATGAGTTGTCTCCAATGCATTGTCCAGCTATGCAGTGAACACAACTCAGGCATGATGACTGGCATCACAAGCTTTTACAGCAGGGTGAACACACACATCACATTCAGACATGTTTGTCCAAGTTCAACTCACAGACATTGGAAAGCCAAACAACATCAGGGTGTTGTTCCATGATGTGCCTTGAACTTAAACAACATGAACACATTAGATATATCAACAGATCAACAACATAATCTCAATTAAGGGGATAGTAATGCTTAGAATGTTTGAACAAATATGTGTTAGGGTTCATACCCTTGAGTAGAACAAGGGAACTCCCACTGCTGAAGGGTGTTTCATTCACAGGTTATGTCAGCTCGCACTTGTTTTTACATAGGCAAACCACAGTGGTCTCACATGGTCAAGCGGCACTGTTGCTACACCATCCAATGTAGATTCAAGGTGCTGTGACCAGAAATGTCCATGGGATGGTGTAGCAACAGAACCACTGTAAAAATTCAGGTCACTGTGAGATTTGATGTATGATGTTCAACTGTGAGCTGAACTAACTTTGGAATGCAAAGCAGGGGGAGTTCCCTTGTTTTACTCAGGAGGATGAACCCTACTAGTTAGGTTCATGGAACATATTCAGTATTACTATACCTTTAAACCCTGACAGGGGAGGGGTTGATCAATGACACATGATAATCATGTGTGATCAGATTTGTAATTGACATGGACACCAACAGGTGATCCCCATGGACGTGGATTCAACGTGTCACCGGAATAAACTTCCGGACCATGAGGGGTCATGCCATGGATGCCTGCAGAGGATGAAAAGAAGACTGGAAGGTGCACTACGAACACAACAGTCATGCTACTGCTGACCCATCATCATCCCCTTGAGTGCCAGAGGTGTACACAACACATTGGTCATCACTGCTTTGGAGACCTTACTTGCACTCCACGAGGACAGCTTGGTTATTTGACACAGTGAACAATCCATTGCTTGTCAGGGTGTCATCGAGCCATCATGATTTAATGGGGTTCGTATCACGGTATGGCAAGCAGACATATGTATATGTGAGTGGGCACACACATCAGTGTGTAAACCAAGACCCATGAAACAGAGGAGCTATTTCATGGATCTTGATCTACATACTGATGAGGTGTGTGCTCAGGGTCCTTGTGACACACATACATATTTCTGCTTGCCATACCCTTGATGGACAGCTCACATGGTCCTGACGCCTAGACAAGGCATTGATAAGCAATGGAGTGGCATATTCACTGTGCTACACACACATATACAAACAAGTCAGCATAGCAGGCCTTCAGCGGGAACATGAACAGTTGCAGCAGGGGACAGCTGTTGGACAGGGGTGCTTGGAGGCGGGGGGATGAGCCCTAACCCTCTCACACATTCGCCTCCACTGTCGTCTTAGGTACAAGCATGTGTACATCCTGGTGTTGGTCTGTCTCTCTGTCAGTGTCTCTCTCACACTACAACTAAGGAGGGTGGGCTGTCACTGTTAAACAGCAGTAAGGTGTTGTTCATGTGGTCATGGTGATGGGACCAAAACAAAGGGGAGGAATTGCACCAGCTATGTACATAACTCCTTACTCAAGATTAAACTGTGATCAGCTGAGGTGCACTCATAGGGATATGCAATGATAGCAAGGGGAGGGAGGAGAAGAATGTGTTAACCAACCAGGGAAAACCACCAGGCGGTGCCCACCCTCCCCCCCCCCCCCCCCCAACAACACACCTAATAAGTCACACACACTACAGGGGTATTCCAGACCAAAGCTTAATCAGGCAATATATGATTAATCAAGTGAATACATCAAGTCAATTGTGCACCATCCAGCACAGGGATAAAGAGTCATGAAGACATTCCAACATAGAATAATGCCTCTATGGACTGAGAGCAAGTATATGTACAGCATACGTGCTAAACCATGTATCCACTAACAAATCACAGTGGCCCATTAGCAATATGCAATATAATCATACATGTGAGGTGCAAAGTGGTGATCATGAACAAAGTATGAATACACATCATATACTCATCTCCATGACTCCAGGGGTCACATTGTTTGCCCTCCCCTTATATTCATAGAGATCGGTATAGATGTATTCATACTTTTGGGATTATTATGATATTGCACATTGCTAATGGGCCACTTTGATTTGTTTGTGTATACATGGTATTGGACGTTTGCTTTACATATACCTGCTCTCAGTCTATGGAGGCATTATTCCATGTTGGAATGTCTTCATGACTCCATATTCCTGTGCTGGATGTTTTTTGATTGATTTGATGTATTCACTTGATTAATTTTGCATTGTCTGATGAAGCTTTGGTTTGGTATACTCCTGTAGTGTGCGCCAGTTCTTCATTTTTTTTGAGGGGGGGCACTGCCTGGTGGTTCTCCTATGGCTGGTTAACCCCTTCCTTTCTTCCCTTTTTTGTGTATCATGTGGTCATAATGGACTAATGGTAGTGCGTGAGTTATCCAGGTAATTGTTTTCTGGTGTGTCTGTGGTTAGTGGTGTGATTATTTGTAATTGGTATGTAGCTGTCAGGTGTGTGTTTTGTCTCCATGGACTGCTGAGGTTACATAGGTGAGCTTGATTTGTTGCTGGAGTGACAGGTGTGCATGTGGTGTTGTGTGTTAACCCCTGTTGTTCAAAGGCGTGTTGGGATGGCTTATGTTGTGCTGCTTTGCGTTCCCCCTGTCCCTGTGGGGTTGCTTGATTGTTATTGTTTGTCTGTGACTTGTTTGTCTGGTGTCGACCAGTGGTTCCCAACCAGGGTGTCATGTGATGTTGGTGCGCCATGTGCACCAGCTCAGGGTGCATCACTTTTCCCATGTTGCTATGTTCTGCATTGGTGTTTGATAATATTGATTTTACACATTTTTGGGGAGATGTGTGTATGGGACATTTGAGGCACTATTTCTCTTCATTGCCATTGTCACAGTGGGACCTGATGTTGGGCATGTGTTTTTTTTTATTTGGGTATTCCCTTGTGCCCTCAGGGGATGCCCTGGCATATCCAGATTGCATGTTAGTGGTGTCTTAGGTGGAGGGGTTGTGAAGCACTGTTGTAGGCCTTGTTGTTGTATTTGCTAGGCATTGCAGGGGTTAATATCTGACTCCTGTATGCTTTGGTTCTGTCCTTGGATGACCTGCTTCTCTGTTTTATTTCCCTCGACGATGGTTTTGTACTCTGCGTTGTGTGTTGTTCTCCAAAAAAAATAGGCGTTAGATTTCTGGAGATAAATGTTGCAATTTAACGCGCGTTAGCCCTAACTCCAACATTTGAATGGCTTTTGGCGTCGCTTGTACATTATCCTTTATGGGTGAGATCTTGCTGTTCTGGCGACGGGCGAAGTGTGTTTCAGAACTGGCGTCGCTTGTTTCTAGTAGAACATTTGCATTGCTCAATTGACGTTAAAACCAGCGTCGCCAGTTTTTTCTGGCGACGCCAACATTTGGATCGAGCCCTTAGAGAGGCTAATGACAAAGGCTCAAATAGAAAGAACTGAAGATCCTCTACCACTAAATTCAAATCACATGGTGGAATAGGATGTCTATATGGGGGAACTATTCCAGGGACACCATGAAGGATTTCTGCAATAGAAGCAATCATTTTCTGGAAAAGCACAGAGTGCAAAAACCTGGACTTTCAGGGAGTTAACCCTTAGACCTTTGCGTAGACCTGATTCCATATTCAATCCCTTCTGGAATTGCTGCAAAGAGGGATCTAGATCTTTCCTAGCACAGAAAGATAAAGATTCTCCAAACCTGGTGATATATTTTAGACACCGGTTTGCTAGTCCTGAGCATTGTTTGAATCACAGGCGAACTGAAGCATTTGTTGAAGATTAGGGTCTCAAGTTCAATGCCATCAAAGCGAGGTTGTGCAAGTTGTAGTGGAGAATTGGGCCTTGAGAGATTAGGTCTAGAATCTGAGGTAGAATCCATGTCCCTGTCCATGAAATGTCTAATTTAGTGAAACCAAGATTTCCTGGGCCAAAATGGAGCAATGAAGATGGTGTGTTCCATTTCGTGGAGTATTCTGGGAATCAGATAGTGAAAGGAAAATACACTAGGCTGTAATTCCAGACTAGTGGTGCATCCACTTCTATTGCTTGTGGATCACTTGCTCTTGCGCAGAATGTTGGAAGCTTTTTGTTGCTTCTTGACGGCATCATGTCTGTCTGGAACTCCCCATCGGTGAGTTGCCTGAAGGAATATTTCCTGATTTAGTTCCCATTCCGCTGATGTAATCTGCCTTCAAATTGTCTACTCCAGAAGAATGTTCTTTACTTCCATCCAAATAGCATTGTTTTTGGTCCCTCCTTGATGGTTTATGTATGCCAATGAATCAGAAGGGGAAGATTCTTCCTAACGGATGTCCATGCCAATAGTGCAATGTAAATTGTACGTAACTCCCAAGATATTTATGGGAATATGGGGCTCAGATGGAGTCCACTGACCTTGTATGGGAAGATGTTTGTATGCATCTCACAATCTGAACAGACTGTTGTGCATATCTCCCACTCTGTTAGAAAAGTTTCCCTGCTAGAAGATTTGAACTTACAAGCCACCACTGCAGAGACTGTCTTGCGGACTGTGATATCAACCATATGATGGCGATTTAGATTTTTGGGCCAATTGTGAATTAGTTCAAGCTAAAGAGACCTCAAGTGAAACTGTGCAAAGGGAACTGCTTCTTTTGTGGCTACCATTTTTCTCGCAATCTCCATGCAGTGTCTGACAAAGTTCTAGTAGGGAGAGAAACTATTGGACTGTCTTGAAGATCTAAACACACCTTATGAAGGCTGGTATTGAATCTGAGGCCTATAAACAGTACCCGCAGAGATGGTACTAGTTGTGAATTGTTTAGGTTAATTATCAAACCTTGGTTCTTCATAGTTAACAGAGTAAGGTGAAGATGCTGTTGTATTAGCTCCTGAGATGGAGCCTTTAGTAAAAGATCATCCAGGTAAGGATTCAGATTTAATCCCATAGAGCCAACAACTTGGCAAAAACTACTGGAGCTGTCGCGAAGCCGAAAGGCAGAGCATCAAATTGAAAGCTTTTGTTTTGGTAAGCAAACCTGAGATATTTCCATATTTCCAGTGGGACAAATAGGGATGTGTAGTTAGGCATCTTTGATGTCCAAAGATGTGAGAAACTCATCAGGTTCCATGGCCATCATCACTGACTTAATAGGCTCGATCCTGAACCTGGGGACTTTGAGAAACCCGCTTAGTTTTTCAGGTCCAGGACAGAATCATCGGCTTGAACAGAAGCCTATGAACTTTTACAGCCTTGTCTAGAAACTGACTGAAAGCCTGATTAAAGGCTTCCTGTAACCTATTCTTTTGGTACCATGAACATGAAAAAAAGAGGAGGAGGAAGAGTTGTGAAATACCTTCTGTACCCTTCTTGAGAGAGTTGTAAAACCCATTTGTCAGAAACTGACATCCTCCATTAAATATGTAAAATGACAAAGTGTTCACCTTAAGTGAGGACTTGAGTAAGACTTCACACTCCAAAACTCATGCTGTAGAGGGCTTGGAGTCTGAGGCCTTGGGTACAGTTTTCTTTTGTGTCCAAGTAGGTTTTGCTCTATGAAAACTAAAGGAACCGCCAGATGAAAGATTAGAATTTTGTCTGGAGGAAGTTTTACCTCTTAAGTAAAAGTCCTTTTCTTGTTGAAAAAGTAAATATGAGCTTTTTTTTTTTTTAAATTAGGATCTGCATTTCAAATCTTTAACCATAAAGCACGACGTGCTGTAACAGTTTAAGCTGAACATCTAAATGCCAATTTAGCTATATCCAAGGCAGCTTCCTCAATATAGGAGGTGGACTCTGAGGTAGCTGTTTAGAGGAAATACATCATGAGCACATTATCCGGCGTAGCTTGAACAATTTGAGCATGCCTGGACTCAGCAGCTCTGCATGCTCAGGCTGAAGCAAAGGAAGCTCAAATGATCACTCCTAATCCAGAAAACATCAGTCTGCTGAAGGTATCATCCTTTTTGTCAGCAGGAACTTGAAGTGCTGCTGCAGACTGAACAGGAATAGTGGTGTATTCGGATAATCTGGATAATACAGGTTCAACTATTGGTGGTGTTGACCATAGGTCAACCTTGGCTTTAGGTAAGGGTTATACCTTAGCAAACTTTTTTGGAATCAGACTTACCCGGGGTTTCTCCACTCATCTGTGACCATTTGCTCAAGTGCTTCATAAGCAGGAAAAATAGGATTTTAGTCTTACCTGTTAAATCCTTTTCTCTTAGACAATACAGGTTACTGGTAACTTTGGGTAGGCGATAAGCCCCTTTAATTGGCAGGAACAATTCTGAGAATTGACTGCTGGGTGGAGACTTCCACCTCTCCTTAGCTTACAGCTAGCCAATCCACAACTAGTAAGATTTGCAGACTATTGAGTAGGTAGTAAGAAGGTAAAGGAAGACTCCTGTGAGCATGAAACCAAAAGGACCCTTACGTTCTGCAGCAGGAGAGCCCAGCATGGTCCCATGACAGGATGGGAGACCAGTAACCTGCATGGACTAAGAGAAAAGGATTTAACAGGTAAGACTAAAATCCTCTTTTCTCTGTCGTCCAGTACAGGTTTACTGGTAACTTCGGGATGTCCAACCATTAAGTTCCCCAGGGCGGGAAGAAAGGCGAGGACCAGGCGCAGGCCCCCAAAGTCACCAGAGCACTAATGAACCTACAAATCTTAAATAGCTCAACACTAACCACAAAGTGTCAACGGACACTGAAGAGGGGTAAAACAAACCCCATGAACTGTTGCACAGCACACTGAACTAACAGGGCTCAAAAGTGAAAGGCGTACTGAAGAACTAAGGAGATCCTAGACAGGAAAGGCTGCCTCCAGGATCTTTCTCCCAAAACTGGCATCAGTCGATGCCAGGACATCCACATGGTAGTGTTTGGAAAAGGTGTACACAGATGACCAAGTGGCCACCTTGCACAACTGATCAGCTGAGGCCTGGTTCTTGTAGGCCCTAGAAGCCCCAATAGACCTCGCAGAATGAGCTGTGACCCTGAAGGGAACAGGCTTCTAACGAAGTTCGTAAGCCTTACGAATTGTGGTCTTGATCCAAGAAGCGATGGTACAGTTGGAAGCAGGCTTCCCTTCCCATAGGACCCTCAGGAATGGCAGAGTTCAAGACTGCCTCAAGGACTAAGTGCGATGCACATAGGACTTGAGACAAAGCACAACATTCAACAGATGAAGATCCCTCTCTTTGTCAGAAGTAGGGTTAGGACAGAAGGAAGGGACCACAATCTCCTGATTGATGTGGAACTCAGACACAACCTTTGGGAGAAACTCTTGTGAGGTACAAAGCACCACCTTGTCCTTGTGAAAAACCAAAAAGGGTGGTTTACAGGACAGGGCATGCAGCTCCGCAACTCGGCAAACAGAAAAATCGCCAAGAGAAAGGCCATCTTCCACAACAGACGCAGAGGAATGGTAGCTAAGGACTCAAAAGGAGGATGCTGAAGTACTCCCAAGACCAGATTAAGATCCCACTGAACAGGGGACTTAAATGCCGAACAGGTATGAGCAACACCCTGTAAAAAAACATTGACATCAGGAATGATGGCAAGACTCCTCTGATAAAAGAGAACGCAGAAGTCGGAACCTTGAGAGAACTCAGACTGAGACCTTTATCCACAACATCCTGGATGAAGGAAAGAACTGTAGGAGGGTCGAAATACTGAGATAGGTCTTTGTCAGCGCACCAAGCCATGAAGGTAGACCAAACACGATGGAAGGACTTAGAGGAAACAGGCTTACGGGCACTAAGCATAATAGCCACCATGCTAGAAGAAAATTCGTTGTTCTTCAAAATTGAGGATTCAGTCTCCATGCCGTCAAAGCCAGATGATGGACGTCTTCCTACCAGAGGTAACCCTGTAGAAGAAGGTCCGGACCAGGGGGGGGGGGGGGGGGAGAAGAGTCGAAGAGGTGTCGCCACTGAGAGGTCCAGAAGGTCCGGAAACCAAGCCTGTCGGGGCCAGTACGGAGCAATCATAATGACTGTGCAGAACTCCAGTCTCCACTTCCGAAGTACTCTGTTCAACAGGGGAACAGGTGGAAAGATGTATGCCAGAGGAAACGTCCACAGGATCGACAAGGCATCCACTGCCAGAGCCAGGGGATCTGCCCAGCAGGAGCAGAACGTTGGCACCTTCCTGCTGTGCCTGGTTGCCATCAGGTCGATGCAAGGAAGACCCCGCTGCTGGATGATGAGGCTTAACATCTCTGGATGCAGCTCCCACTCTCAGCTGTCCACCATGTGCCGACTGAGGAAGCCTGCCAGAAAGTTGTCTACGCCAGGAATATGAACTGCGGAAATGACAGGGACATACTCCTCTGCCGATTATAAAATAGCCTTTACCTCTAGCCAAGCTGTGAGACTTCTTGTGCTGCCTTGCTTGTTGATATAGGCTAGCGCTGTGGCGTTGTCCGTCTGTACCCTGACCGGGCAATCCTCCAGTTGCCGTGTCCAGTGATGTAGGGCATGAAATATCGGCCGAAGCTCCAAGACATTGATGGGAAGGAGAGATTCATCCTGAGACCACCTGCCCTGAACACTCAAGTGCCCCAGCACCGCTCCCCATCCGGAGAGGCTGGCATCCGTCATCACTGTGGTCCAGAAGGGCACCAGGAAGGGTCTGCCTTTCAGGAGATTGTTCAGGTTGAGCCACCACGAGAAACTCTGCTCCACTTGAAGAGGGAGAAACAGGGACCTTTCTAGGAGATCTGGATGGCTCCTGCATGCCAGGATTAGAAACCTTCAGTTCCCTGGTGAGAGACATGGCAAAGGGAACTGCTTCTATGGTGGAAATGAACTTTTCCACTGAGGATGACAACTTCTTGGCTGTATCGGATCCTGAGCCAGGATAACCTGGACCTTCAATGCTATCTGATGAGCCACTTCGTCCGTGAGAAATACCATCCCTGAGTGTCGAACAGGAGGCCCAGAAAGACCATCCTCTGGGAAGGAACAAGGTCTGACTTGTTCAAGTTGATGATCCACCATTGATGGGAGAGAGCATGAATGCAGTCCTGCACCTGCTGGTGGAGTTCTGGAGAAGATGCCTTCAGAAGGAGCTTGCCCGTATAGAGTCACTCTGTTGTTCCGATGTAGGATGGAGATCAATACTCCTAGGACTCTGTTGAAGACTTGAGGAGCTGTGGTCAGGCCAAAGGGGAGGGCAGAAAACTGGAAATGCTCTCGGTCACAGGCAAAGCGGAGATACTGCCGACTCTGGATGAATGGTGATGTGCAGATAGGTATCTTGAAGATTCAGAGAGGCCAGAAATTCCCCAGGGGACATGGCCGCTATCACTGTGCGCAGAGACTCCTGGCGTTATTGGGAGTGGACCACAAAGGAATGGAGATCTTTCAGATTCAAAATGGGACGACAGCCGCCGGCATCCTTTGAAACCACAAAGAGGATGAAGTAGAATCCCAAGCCCCTCTCCTGAGGATGAACTGGCTCCAGGACCGCCTTGTTCAGAAGGACCTGTATAGCTTCCTTGAAAAGGCGGCGCTTTTCTGCTCCCAAAGGAGAGCAAGAGAAGGCCCTGGGAGGAGGAAGAGAGGTGAAGGGAATCCTGTTCACAGTAGCCACTACCTGTAAAACCCATGGGTCCACCACAGAGGCCTGTCAAGTAGAGAGGTAGTTGCATAAGCAGCCATCTACCTGCGGATGGGGACCCGGGTTTGGCGAGTCATGCAGGTGGTTTGGAAGCCTTGGGCTTTGCAGAGGACTTGGATCTCCATTGCTACTTAGGCTTGGATGAGCGCGGAACCTGAGGGACCGTCAGGGCCGCTTGGCACGAGTCCCTTGATAGGGACAAGACAGAAGATTCCTTTTGACAGGCGCCTTCTTCCTCAGGACCACTGGCAGCTGAGTACTCTTCCCTCCAGTGGCCTCTTGGAGGACATCCTTGAGCTCAGGCCCAAACAGGAGGAGCCCTGAAAAGGCAAACACAGGAGAACCTTCATGGAGGCTGTGTCCACAGACCAGATCTTGAGCGAAAGAGCACATCTGGCTACTACAGACATGGTAGATGCCCTGGCTACCATACGGACAGCATCAAACCGGGCAGTACAGACATAATGCTGAGCCTCAGCAATGTTAACGAGAAGTCGCAATATGTCAGAAGTAGGGGCCCCCCTGATGGACAGCAGAAGTGAGCTGTTCAGTCCAAACAGTCACAGCCCTATTTACCCATGCAGCAGCAAAGATCCGACAGAGGGTAAAGCCCACCATTGCAAAAATAGCCTTAAGATAAGTCTCAAGCTTCTTATTAGTCCAGTCTTTGAGAGCTGAGGCGTCAGCAACTGGCAAAGCAGTGGTCTTAGAAAGCCTGGAAACTGGGGCATCCACTCTGGGGGGGATGGACCCACTGCGTGAGGGCCGTTTCAGAGAACAGGTAAAGTTTAGCAAACTTGCAAGACAGATGGTTTCTTGTCTAGAAACTTCCACTCCTCTGACACTAAGTGGTCAACAGTGGGGTTAGGTGGAAAACAAGCATGGGGCCTAACGGGCTCCTGAAACACATCAGAGGGGTCAGAAGACACCTCCTGCACCAAGGGAATGTTTAGGGTGGACAACACAGCCCTGATCTGGCCCTCAACCGAGGGCATGGGGTCTGCCTCAAAGGAGCCCCAAAAAAACTGAGATGAAGGAACAGCTGAACAGTCATCATAAGAGTCCACCAACAATTCCTCCTCAGAGGAGTCAGACACATCATGTACACCCGACGGTTTAGGCAGGGAAGATCTGATAGGGGTGGGGGTCTGCCATGAGTGGAAGACCCCCTGTAAAGTGGATGGAAGGAGTTGTAAGGTGGAACGGAGGTCCCTGGCAGTAGCCTTAAACTTTTACATCCACACTGGCTCTAGTGCATGGCTGGAGGCCCCTGCAGGGAATTCAGGGGCAGCAGCGCATGCTGGGCAAACATGACCTGAGTATTCTCTAGGTAACCCTGAGTGACATGAGGAGCAATGTGCAGTGGGGGACACAGGCACCCCAGTATGCTTAAGTCTTAGGTTTAGCCCCAGAGTCTAACGAAGTAGACATTCTCATAGAGTCAAGCGGTCAAGGTATCAAAACACCCACAAAATAGTGTGTATGATAAATGCACCCCAGAAATGCTAAAAAAACAAAAAAAAACTTATCTGGTAGGCGAAGGGTTAAACTGCAGAGGAGAGGAGCCTCCAACCCGAGTAGGATACTCGATCTGCAAATACACAAAATGACTGCCGCGACGGAAGCCAATCGGAAACAAGCGAGCTAAGCGGGCACTTATGGGAAACGTAGTTTTGCCGAGTACCCCAACAATGCCCGAAGCCCCCTAAAGCCCCCAACATCCCCAGAAAGTTGACCGGATGACAGAGCAAGGGCAAACCCTCAAAATGAGCCATCTCTGACCTCGCTACACGGAGTGGTTGCAGAGATATGTCCCAAACTGTAAAGTCCCATAGAAGTGAATGGAGCAATGGAGTCTATGCGGTAACCATGCTCCTTAAAGGCGCAGAACAAAGTTAACAAGGTGAATACCAAAACGTAAAGCCACTCAAAAGCCCAATAGAATTAAACAGTAGACCCAATACTGGTCCCAGTACAGAAAGTATACCAGCAACTTAACCCAGCAACAAAAGGGTTAAGTTACCACAGAAACTTGCTCCAAACACCTCACCGACATACAGAATAAACCCAATGAGTGAATTAGTATGTAATAGAAACTCCAAATGAGACCCCTGTGCAGAAGAGAAGCAGGGGACACTTGGACCTCAGCACTCAAAGGGTGCACACCTTTTTCAGCAGATCTTCTTGAAATGGTAATCTGAAGACAGAAGAAGCCTCAGTTGACAACTCCTGGGGAACTTGCAGCCAAGATTCCCCCCCACCACCACCCACCAGGGCTTAGGTCCACAAAAGCACCTGGTAAACTGAGCTATCTACATTTGGGTGATGGGATTTGTCAGTGATGGTAATCCGCCTAATGGTGGTATTCCATATCTAACAGAAAAATCAAGCTAAAACTATAGCAGAACTGTTCTCTTGCTTGTGTTTTGACCAAGGAACAAATCTTACTGGTTGTGGATTGGCTAGCTGCAAGCTAAGGAGAGTAAGTAGGCTCCACCCAGCAGTCACTTCTCAGACTTGTTCCTGCCTATTAAAGGGGATGATCGCCTAACCAAAGTTACCAGTAACCTGTAATGGACGACAGAAAACAGATTTACTTTTAATTTTAGAATGATTTGGCAGAGGTCATCTAAAATGGAACACTCTCCAAAGTATGTGGGGGCTCAGAACTGTCACTAGTCAATTCAACATTGTCAGAAGAATCGGAGGACAAATAAGTAAGATTTTTTTCATGATCTTTTGACTGGGGCGCAATGTATTTCTCTAAACCATTTGTCCAAATTCCTCTGTAATTTGGCAAGAAAACCTGGTAAGGACTTTGCTCACTATGGTTCAAGAATAGGGGGGAGCATCAATAGATGAGGAAGCCCTGTTAGACCAAGTCCATGCATTTAGAGCACATTGTTTGTGACCTTCGCATTGCATTTTTTATGCAGTTTTCTTCTATTTATCTGCAATTTTAAATAAACAAAGGGAGTAAAATACATCTCCATGATAGCTGTGCTGTGTATGCAGATTGAGAATAGGTTCAACATACTTTAAGATAAATTATCATCAATAGGGTGCAAATGTCCCAAAGGGCCTACAATAAAAACACTTGTAGTCTAACAACAAGTAAAAGAGGATCTTAGTCTTACCTGTTAAACCCTTTTCTCTTAGTCCATACAGGTTACTGGTAACACTAGGAGGCGATCCGCCCCTTAGTAGGCAGGAACAAGTCTCAAAGTGTATGCAGGGGGTGGAACCTCCCTTACCCTCTTTGGCTGCAGCTAACCAATCGACTCCAGAAAGATTTGAGACACTGACTTGATAGTAGAAGGCAAGAATACTTCTGTGAGCATGAGCCCGAATGACCCCCACGATCTGCCACAGGAGAGCCAAGCATGGTCCCTTGACAGGGTGGTAGACCAGTAACCTGTATGGACTAAAAGAAACGGATTTAACCCCTTAAGGACCAGTGACGTGGCAGGACCGTCACGCTGGTCTGGCACTTAAGGACCAGTGACGGTCCTGACACGTCACATACTTTTACTCATCGCGCTCCTGTAGGAGCGCGGTGAGTAATACCGGGCACTGAAGTTGATCGCTCCAAGACCGGAGCGATCTCTTCCAGTGCCCCGTTTGGCGTGCCGCCCCACGTGATCAGTCACGTGGGACGGCACGTCAAAGTTTCCTATGCGGTCCTTAAGGGACGGCACGCCCCGGGACCGCTGGTCCTTAAGGGGTTAACAGGTAAGACTAAAATCCTCTTTTCTCTGTCGTCCAATACAGGTTACTGGTAACTTTGAGATTAAAGAAGGCAAGGAGCAGGTGCAAGGCCACCAAAGTCACCAGAACATATATGAACCATCAGATCAGAGATAGCCCAACAAAAACTGAAATTTCAACAGACACAAACAGGTGTAACGGCACCCCAGGAACGTTACACAGCACACTGAACTAGAACCAAACAGGGTTCAACAGAGAAGGAAGCACTATGAACCAAGGAAAATCCTAGACAGGCAATACTGCCTCCAGGATTTTCCTCTCAAAGCTGGCATCAGCCATTGCCAATATATCCACACGGTAATACTTCGAAAAGGTGTGCATAGACGACCAAGTGGCAACCTTGCACAACTGATCAGTGGAAGCCCGATTCTTGTAAGCCCAAGAAGCCCCAATAGAACGAGTAGAATGAGCCGTAACCCTGAAGGGAACAGGCTTCTTCCGCAACTCTTAAGCCTTGCGAATAGTGGACTTGATCTAAGAAGCAATAGGCACATTGGATGCAGGTCTTCCTACCCTAAGACCCTCATGAATGACGAACAGAGAGTCAGATTGCCTGATAGACTTCGTGCGATGCACATAAAACTTGAGGCAACGCACCACGTCTAACAAGTGGAGATCCCTCTCCTTGTCAGAGGTGTCAGGGCAGAAAGAAGGCACCACAATCTCCTGATTAATGTGGAACTCAGAAACCACCTTCGGCAGAAACTCCTTAGAAGTGCGAAGCACCGCCTTGTCCTTGCGAAATACCAAATAGGGTGGTTTACAGGACAGATCATGTAACTCCGTGACATGGCGAACTGACAATCGCCAGGAGAAAGGCCATTTTCCACGTCAACAGGCGTAGAGGAGTAGCAGACAGACTCAAACGGAGGGCGCTGAAGGATGCCCAAAACCAAGTTAAGATCCCACTGAGGAGTGGGAGACTTTAAAACAAGATGAGCATGAGCAACGCCCTGGAAGAAAACCTTGACATGAGGAAGGATTGCAATGCACCTCTGAAAGAAAACAGAGAGCAGAAGTCTGAACCTTAAGGGAACTCAAACTGAGGCCCTCATCCACGCCGTCCAGCAAAAAGGCCAAGACGGTGGGTAGATCAAAGTCCTGAGACAGGTCCCAGTCAGTGCACCAGGACAGAAAAGTCGGCCAGACACGATGGTAGATCTTGGAGGAAACAGGCTTGCGGGCACTGAGCATAGTAGCCACCACACCAGAAGAGAAGCCTTTCTTCTTCTATATTAAGGATTCAATTTCCAAGCCGTCAAAGCAAGCCGATGAACATCCTCCTTCCACAGGTAACCCTGTAGAAGGTCTGGACGGTAGGGAAGCAGAAAGGGCTCCGCCACAGACAGATCCAAGAGCTCCGGAAACCAAGACTGACAAGGCCAGTATGGAGCAATCAGAATAACTGGGCAATGCTCCAGTTGTAATTTTCGTAACACCCTGTGCAACATGGGGAGGAAAGATATAAGCCAGAGGAAAGACCCAAGGAATGGACATTGCATCCACTGCCAGAGCCAGAGGGTCTCACCACCGAAAGCAGAACACTGGAACCTTCCTGTTGTGTCTCGTCCCCATCAGGTAGATGAAAGGGGGACCCAATCGCTGAACAATGAGTTGAAACACCTGTGGATGCAACTCCCACTCTCTGCTGTCCACTGTGTGTTGACTGAGGAAGTCTGCCATGACGTTGTCTACTCCTGGAATGTGCACTGAGGATATAGCAGGCACGTGTTCTTCTGCCCAGGACAAAATAGCCTTGACCTCTAACCAAGCAGCAAAACTTCTTGTTCCGCCTTGCTTGTTGACGTAAGCCACGGCCGTGGCTTTGTCGGACTCCACTAGGACCGGACAGTCTTCTAGCTGAGATGTCCAATGCTTCAGGGCATTAAATATTGCCCGAAGCTTGATCGGAAGGAGACACACCTCCGGACTGCACCCCTTCCGGAGAGGCAGGCATCCATCGTCACCTTGGTCCAAAAAGTCACCAGAAAGGACTTGCCCTTCAGCAGGTTGGAAAGGTAGAGCCACCATGACAAGCTCAGTTCCACATGAAGAGGAAGGGAAACATGTCTTCCAAAGATCCTCTTGACCCTTGCGCACCTGGATCACAAACCTCTGGAGCTCCCTGGTGTGTGCCATGGCAAACGGAACCACTTCTATAGTGGATAAGAATGTCCCCACCAGAGATGGTAGTCTCAAGATCCGGTTCCAGTCAAGAAGCTATCGCTGAAATCCTGTGGGCTGATCTGGTGAGCCACCTCGTCCGTGAGGAACAGCATGCTCTTCTGAGTGTCGAAGAGAGGGCCCAGGAAGACCAGGCGCAGAGATGGGACAAGATCAGATTTGTCCAAGTTGATGATCCACCCGTGATGGGTGAGAGCCTGAATGCAGTTCTGAACCTGCTGAAGAAGTTCCGCAGAGGGGGCCTTCAGAAGTAAGTCATCCATGTATGCAGTAACTCTGATGCCTCTCCGGTGGAGGACAGATATCAAGGCACCTAGTACACGGTTGAAGACCTGAAGAGCTGTCGTCTGACCAAATGGAAGGGCTGAGAACGGAAAATGTCCCCTGCGCAGGCAAACCGGAGGTACTGCCAGCTCTCTGGATGAATGGCAAATGTGTAAATACCCATCCTGAAGATCCAGAGAAGCAAGGAATTCCCCCAGGAACATGGCAGCAATCACCGTGTGTAGAGACTCCTGACGATAATGAGTCTGGGACACAAAGAAACTGAGATCCTTCAAGTCCAAAATAGGGTGACAACCACCGTCCTTTTTGGCGACCACAAAGACGTTTGAGTAGAAACCCCGAACCCCTGTTCTGGATAGGCACTGGCTCTAGAACATCCTTGTCCAGAAGAGCCTGGACAGCGCTGTCGAACAGACAGCGTTTCTCTGTACCTTGAGGAGTATGAGAAGGATGAACGTGAAAGGGAAGAAGAGAAATGAAAGGGATGTTGTACCCTTCCGTCACTACCTGTAAAACCCATGGGACCCTCACAGAGTCCTCCCAAACGCTGTGATAGTGTCGCAGACGACCACTCACAACGGAGTGCGGACCCTGGTTCAGCGAGTCATGCCAAAGTAGTCTTGGAAGCCTTGGGCTTGGAGGAGACCTTTGGCTTCCATTGTTGTTTGGGCTTGGAGGAGGTATGTGGAGCTGAGGGAACCGTCTGGTTCGCCGGATGTGTCTCATTCTGATATGAACAAAAAAAACAGTTACACTTAAGCGGCAATTTCTTCCTGGGAACCAAGGGTAGAAGAGTACTCTTACCCCCTGTGGCCTCACTGATCAGATCCTTAAGATCCGGTCCAAACAAAGAGGTACCCTAAAAAAAAGGCAGGGGAAAGTAAGGCTCTCTTAGAAGCAGTGTCAGCAGACCAAATCTTGAGCCAAAGAGCTCATCTGGCCACCACAGACATGGTGGAAACCTTTGCCACCAAACTGCATAGTGTTGTGCCTCAGATATGTTGGCAAGAAGGCACATCTTATCTGAAGTAGGTGCATCCTGACGGACAACCTTGGTGAGCTGTTCAGTCCAGACCACAATGGCCCGGTTCACCCACGCAGCGGCAAACGCTGGATGTATAGCAGAGTCAGCAGTGGCAAAAATGGACTTGAGGGATACCTCAAGTTTCTTGTCAGTCCAGTCCTTCAGAGCAGAGGTATCAGAACTGGCAAAACAGTAAGATTTAGACAGCCTGGATATAGGGGTATTCACTTTGGGGGGGGGATGAACCCACTGAGCAAATGCAGCCTCAGAAAAGGGATAAAGTTTGGCAAATATCCTGGACACGGAAGCTTTCTTGTCCGGGAATTACCACTCCTCAGACACAAGTTGGTCAAGAGTGGGGTTAGGTGGAAATTATGTAAGGGGCTTAGCAGCCTCCTGGAATACATCAGAGGGATCAGAAGGGACCTCCTGAACTAGAGTAATGTTAAGAGTAGTTAATACAGCCCTGATTAGGCCCTCAGCGGAGGGTTCAGGATCAGCCTTTAAAGGGTCCCCAAGAAACAGAGGACTCAAACACAGAACATTCCTCAACATCCGAGTCCACTAGCAGTTTCTCCTCAAGAGGAATCTGACACGTCAGGTACTCCCTGAGGTTTAGGCAGTGAAAACCTGACTGAGAAGGGGGCCTGCCAAGACTGAAAGGCCCCCTGTAACTGGGATGGAAAGAATTGCAATGTGGACCTAAGGTCCCTAGTCGCAGCCGTGAACTCTTGCACCCAATCTGGCTCTATGGCATGGCTGGATGTCCCTGGAACAGTGTCAGGGACATCAGAACATGCTGGGCAGAAGTGACCTGAGAATTCTCTAGGTAGCCCTGAGTGACAGGAAGAGAAATGCGCAATGGGGGATACAGAGTCCCCAGCCTCCTTAGCCTTACGTCTAGCCCCAAGCTCCAGCAGTATAGACATTCTCAGTGTCAAAATACTCAAATGTATAATAAATCACCCAATTATAGTGTGTAGGATTAACGTTTCACCACAGAAATCGCTAAAATAAAATTTATCTGGCAGGCGAAGGGTTAATCTGCAGAGGAGAAAAGGAGAGTCCAAGCCCTGCATAGGATACTAGCTCATAAATGCTCACAAAACTGCTGCCGCAGCAGGTAGCCAATCAGAAACAAAGGTGCGAAGCAAGTGCTCATGAGAAATGTAGTTTTCCCAAAAAGTACCCCACACAGTGCCAAAAGACCCCTGAGCCCCCCAGCACACTAGAAACATGAACTGGATGATAGAGCAAGGGTAGACAAGTAAAATGAGCCATCTCTAAAGTTGTAAGGTTAAACGGTTGCAGAGATACGTCCCTAACAGTATAGTCCCATAGAAGCGAATGGAGCAATGGCATCTATGCGGTAAAGTGCACCTTAAATGTGCAGTACTCAATTTTTGCAAATATTAGAGTAAAACATAAAAAGGTGTAAATTAGCAATAGAACATGTGAAGATACCCAGAAAACACTAAACCAGTAGGAAAAGTGTCATAAACCCCCCCCCCCAAATAAAGTGCCAAACCAGCAGTTAAAGGGTTAAGTTGCCACATAAACCTGCTCCAAGCACCCAACAGACATACTTATATACCCAATGAGTGCAGGAGTGTGCAATTTGAACTCCAGGAATACACCCCTGTGCGGAGGGGCACTGTGGGACAAGTGGACCTGCAGCACTCAAAGGGTTGCTCACCTTTCCTGCAGATCTTCTGTCTTCTTGCGCCATGGTAATCTGAAGTACCTCAGTGGGTAACTCCTGGGGAAGCACTTGGAATCAAGATTTCCCCCCTCAGGGCTTAAGGTCCACAAAAAGCACCTTGATACTGAGCTAGCCACATCTAAGGGCATTGTCAGTCATGGTAATCCACCTAATGGTGGTATTCCATATCTAACAGAAAAATAAAGAATCTAAAACTATAGCAGAACTGTTCTCAGCCCGGTGTCTTCACCGAGGAACAAATCTTTCTGGAGCTGATTGGCTAGCTGCAGCAAGGAGGGAAGGGAGGCTCCACCTCCTGCATACACTGAGAATTGTTCCTGTCTATTAAGGGGCAGATTGCCTCCCAGAGTTACCAGTAACCTGTATTAGACGACAGAGAAAATAAGCTGTGTCCCCAAAGGAATGAACAACATTCATTAAATAATGGGCATTCCCTCACAATAAAAAAAACTCCAGTAGAAGTGATAGACATTTGCTCCAAAGGAGATGGCAGTGAAGGAATTAAAAGTTACAATTATATGCAATAGTGTTGTTCCATGGAAAAAACAGAGCACAATGCAGTAAAAAGTAAATTTAGTAGTAATTATAGAAATAAAGATAATAAAACTAGTAACTTAAGTTGAAATAAAATACTATATTTTATTTAATTTTTTTTAAAATGTTTCTATAGTTAAAAGCAAATAAATATATAATACAAAAAATAAACCTGTATATGTCCCACGAAGATCACCTACTAACTAAAAAAGCTTCTCCCCCCCAACAGCCAAAGGCTGAGTTTGGGCCTCTATGATTCGGACAGTAAGCTATCCCAAAGGAAGGAAGCTTTGATTCAAAGAGTTAATTAGGAGGACTCTCCTCACAAAGAGAGTGTCCTCAGAAGCTTTGAGGATAAAGGGAAAATAATAAAAAGACCAACGAAGATCTCTTCAGGAGAAAAATTGCCCTGGACCTCCTTCAGGGACACTCTTAAAACTGAGGGCAGTTATGCAGGGGGAGGGGGTTGGCAGCTAGGAAGTTGTAGGAGATTTTTTTTCCTCTTCGAGTGCCAAGCATATAGGCAAGCTGCTTAACCCTATGGTCCCTGCATCCCTCAATGACGCTAAGAATAATAATGTAGAAATTTGACTTTACATATTGCTGAATATGGTTAAGGGGGAAAAAAAAAGTACTTAATGGGACAGTGCCAATTAAAAAACTGTCAATTTTGAAAATCAAATTTGTTGCATTAGCCATGCTTTATTTTGAAAAATAGTTTATTCAGATTTTTAGACTATGCTAATTAAGCCAAGCCACACAGGAACTTACTTAGCCCTCCATTAGCAACTTCCCCCCAACTGATTATGCTCAGAAAAGCATTGCCAGTCTTCTCTAACACTAAAAGGACTAAGTGCCAGAGATTGGGGGAGGTAATGCTGAGGGTAGGACAGAAAGTAACTGAAAGGAATGGCTTAAATACCATAACTTATAAATGTAAACTCAAAAGCTAGTTTAAAAAGGCTGATACAACATATAGGTCATTTCAAAATCACCAACACTGATTTAGGGGATAGTGCTCCTTACAATATGCACTTGCAGAATATGTAAAGTCTAAAAGGAGGCTGACTCCCTTCCTTGAACGCTAAAGGTCCCCCCAACACATTGTGACGCAATGCACGAAGATCTCTCCAGAATTTAAATCAATAAAAAACTCATTAAAGGGACAACAATATTTTATTTTGACAAATTTTAATGTTGTTCTAATTAAATAAACCAAATGATTTTAGTCTTATTTCCATAACTTGTATAGGTTTTGTGTAATACTGTTCTAAAGTTCCTCCCTTCCGCCTATTTTACCCACGTTAGCGATCTAGCCGACAAACTTGTATTCTGGTCCCAGGACCAGACGGCTCGTCTGCAGAGCCGAAATAACAAGGAATACAAAGATAATCTTCATGAGAATGGTCTACAAAGTTTGCCTGCTCAAACCAGGCAACACTTTGTAGACCATTCTCATGAATGATTATCTTTGTATGCCACGTTATTACGGCTCTGCAGATGAGCCATCTGGTCCAGAATACAAGTCTGTCGGCTAGAGAGCGGACATGGGTAAATGGGGAGGGGGGACTTTAGAACAATATTACACAAAAACTATACAAGTTATGGAAATAAGACTAAGATTATTTGGTTTATTTAATTTCAACAAAATTAAAACTTGTTAAAATAAAGTATTACTATCACTTAAAAGGTTAGTAATGTTTTCTTACTCAAGCAGCTAAGATTGTGTGCCATTTAATAGCACTGATGCCCAATGCTGGCAACGTTCAGAATTGTCTAGTTACGCTGTAATTATATGAGGACGTGTACCCCTCCACCCCTTTTCCTGTCAGCGGATAACGACGGACAACCTTCAGTCAGTATTAGGAACAAACTTCTTATCAAGGAGGGCAGGGTTTTCCTTATACCAGGAGAGGGAAGATTTGTCCCTCATTGTGATCTGATACGATGACCAGTTTTCAGATCTGAGGGGAGGTGGCTTACAATCAGGAAAAGGGGCATGAGGGATAACCTTCATATAATTACAGCGTAACTAGACAGTTCTTAACAGTGCCAGTATCGGACATCAGTAATATTAAGTGTGATGAACAATCTTCGCTGCTTGAGTACGTCCATTAATACAAAATATTTTTTTTGTCCCCTAGTGTAGTTTTGCCCAGAAAAGCTCTACTTTAGTACTTCAACCTCAATGTTTTGTCACCCTACTTGACATCTAGAGATATATACATATGATTGCCGTTTTGAATATTCAGGATACTGTAGATGAACACTGTACATTATTGCTCTTCAGTGACATCTGGAAAGTCTGGGCTATGAGGGTACGGTTAGATTTATCAGAGCAAAACAATTTCTTCATTTGACAAACATAACACTATCAAATTAGTGTACTCCATTGTAATCATTCCCATCCACTTCCCATATTTCCAGTGACGAGAGGGAGAAATGCCCTCTACATTTATACTAGTTTACATACAGGTAAAGAATACATTAATAGCACTGTGTAGAATAGCACCTTTATAATTACAACGATCCAAGTTTACTGCATCTCTTTGTGAGATTTTTGTCAATGTTCTGGAATAGAGATGCAGGCAGGCAACTTCATCTGTCTCACACAGTTTATTTAACAATAAGTAATAAGAAATGAATTGCAACAATTTGTACAGTGATTTAAAGTTCATATTTAGGAGACCCCATGTTCATTGCATGATTTACACCGTTAACACCACACTGTTGAGGGGAGGGGAGGGGGAATAGCGACTGATCTGTTTCCTGCTTCCCAAGTTCAAGTTTTGAAGAGGAGACAGGGAAGGACAGAAAGGAGTCGTTACCAGCACGATTGGGGATGTCTGCTATGAAGACACCATTCTCTCGGCCAGTCCATGTCCTCACTTGGATGTTACAGTAATGTGAAGAAAAAGAATGCAAGTTCGCCACTATATACCCCCTCCAGAATCTACAATCCATTAAATATAGTACATCTGAACAGGCTGGTGCCATGATATAACAAAATAAACAAATTTTCTTTCCTTAGCCCCTCTCAAATGTGTAGAAATAACACCATTAATGTTTCAAATACTTGGCTAAACAGAACATTTTTTTCAGGGGTTCTTTCATAAGGGTAAGAGATGGAAGGGTAAAAATTTACATTATTCTCTTGCCTTTTAACCAAAAGGTTTCCAGCACAAAAAAGGCAGGGTAGGGAGAGAAGGAGGGGTTATTTTACTTATTTATATATAGATTTATATATATCATGTATATATATCTTCTGTTTTAAAGCAACATTAAACCATCCTCTGAAAACCTCTGTATTTGGAGCACAACTGCCCCTTCTCGTCAAAGTAACCCATTCATGCCCCAAAATTAGGGCAACGGACCTTAAGAGCCCTTTCCAGCTGTGATTCACGCTGATATTTTAAAGGAAGCAAAAATATATATATATACCTTATGGCTATGATCACAGCTCACAGGGAGAGGAAACCCTGTGTTGAGTGTAGTTCTGGGGTGAGTGGAAGGGTTTATAAAGAAGTGGATCACAGAAAAGGAATCAGGTGGTGGGATGGGAACGTGGAAAAAAATAGCCTATACAGAAACCGTCTGACAGTAAATAAAAGCAGTCAATATTATACACTTTCATTAATTTAAAAAAAAAAAAAAAAAAAAAAATTACACAGAACGTAAAAACATAGGAAGTCATAATAATGTGTTTGTTGGAGGTCAGGGCTTAGAAGTAAGGGAATGCACTGCGCATTTAACAGAGGAAGAGATCAGAAGGCTGGCTTATGGGCCCAGCCACTGAAAATATATTCTTTGTAATAATAATAATAATAATTATAATAATAATATTAATATCTGCCCCTCCTCACTCTCTGCAGATCCTTATAGTTCTAAGCACAGTGGCTCTGGAGAACTCCCAAAAAATAACATTATTGGAGGAAAAAAAAAAAATACCCTTAAATTCCCAGTCCCAATACCCCCCTCCAAAAAAACAAAAAAAAACAAAAAAAAACCCAAACAAAAACACAGCTGTTCTTCAGTATAAAAAGTCAGTTTGAGCTGAAAATAAGTTTGTTTTTCAGGATTATGTGTATTTAGAGTCTTTACCCAAGAGAAGAAGAGGGGTGGGTAGGCATGTAACCTGTCTCTCCACACCTCTAGTGGATATCTAGTGTACTCTGTGAGAGGCTGGGATTTAGGTCCGAGTTGTCTGCACTCAGGCCCAGGTCTGGCACACCCCCTCCATGGAGACCTGCCATCTGAGACAGCATAGTAGTGGGATCTGGGCTCCCGTAGTGTCCTTGATCCATAGGATTCCCTTGCCCAGCCCCCACCAAACCTGGGTGAGGAGAGCTAGTCTGGGGAGAAACATGATGAGGGGATGGCTGGGGCTGCATGCGGGGAGATGGGCTGGAGTGCGGGGGCTGAGACTGAGGACGAGGGGAGGGCACAGGTTGGGGAGAACGCACTTGGTTGCTGAGTGAAGGAGGGAGCTGCTGACCCTGCATGTGCGGGGACTGAGCTGGGCCTGGCAGCATATGCTGCTGCGGGCTCATTGGGTTCTGCTGGGCTGGAGATCCCATCTGTTGGTGCAGAAGGCGCTGTGGGAAAGCCTGAAGGCCACTACCTGCATCACCCATTCCCTGGGTCATCTGGCTCATCTGTCCCATGTTGCCTTGTTGCATTTGCATGTGGTGCTGAATCCGCTGCTGTTGCTGCTGCTGGGTGTAGCCGCCCATGACCTGGTGCTGCTGGAATTGGCTGTGATTCACCATGCTGGGCCCACCTTGCTGCTGCTGATGATGCTGTTGTTGCTGCTGCTGCTGCTGCTGTTGCTGCTGCTGCATTATCTGCTGCCTCCGCATAAGAATCTCACGGAACTGAGGTGGGATCCCAGCATGATTTATGTTCACTGGCTGGCCCTGTGGGTTCATCCCTGCCATGCCCTGTTGGGGTGCAGGAGGCTGCTG